>VZSZ01003201.1:193504-229259 GCA_013398815.1 Ibidorhyncha struthersii | reverse complement strand
GATTACAGCTCCCAAGCTTCAGTTTCATAAGGAGTTACAAACCCCTGCACAATACTCTTTCCTTCTGGATTAAGAAAGATTTCCCCCAGTGGATTAACCTACTTGAAAGAACTCCACAAACAAAAATAAAATTCACTCATAGAGATAAAACTAATTCGGTTAAAGAGTCTTGAGTTGTGCACCAGATACTGGCTGGACTGCTGCAGAGCAAACTTCACATTGTCATACACATCTAACACAGCTCCCCTCTCACACGCAACGCCCCTTCCCCACCAACCACCTCGGAAGGTCCACAATAATTAAAATCAAAAAATCAAAATGGGAAGGACTTGTCCCTTGCAGTTATGATGCCCACATCTACTCCCCCCCCCCTTTTAAACTCCAAGGCATAGACAATTTCAGGGGCAGGGGAAAGATGTTTAGTTTCTTTTTTCTTTCCCATTCCCCCCTGTTCCTGCAACAGGCTTCTGGGAGTGGGAAAAGGGGCAAAGGTTTTGGGGAGGATACCTCATGGCTTGAAATATCCACCTGTGCAATACTGCTACAACTGCCAGGCTCCTCTGCTCCCTCCTCTCCCCACTCTCGCACCATTTCTCTGCCAGGCTCCAAGAGCGGAGCTGATGGCTGGGGCCTGGGATTTAAGAAAATGATTCTGTAACAGCATTTTCCTACTCAAGCTTATGAAGGATTGGTAAAAGACCCCCAGGGACGCTCAGTGCAGACTGGAAAATCAAGGGGCACCCTGCGTTACTAAGTTTGTCCCCATCCTCCTCTACGTAATTTCCTCTTTCTTGCCTAGCACGTGCCTTTTTTTTCACCTGTCATCTCTTCTAAGCTGCAGGTCCAGCCCCATCGTGCCTTAAGTGGTTTTCTCTTCCTCTCTGAAGGGCTCAACAGTCAGGATTTGGTTTCTCCAGCTGTGAGGATGCTCCCCACAGCTGTGCTCTGTTGGGATGGTTGGCCTACCTACCCTGAAACAGAGAGAAAAAGGAGAGGCGGGGAACCTCTCCAGCCTTCAGGCCCTTCCCCCCCCAACAACAAGTTCATAAATGGCAAACAAAACACAGATTTGCGACTAGCTTGCAGGGGGGAACTGGTTATGACTTGTGCTCAGCCGACTTAGACTGAAGCTCCACCGATGGAGCAGCGGTTTTACGATTCGGAGAGAACGCAGCCGTGAGGTATTTTTCTGTCCATTTAGACAAGTAGATAGTTTCAAGCCTTGGTTAACCAGGACTTAAAGGAGAAGTACAGTTTCAGCTTCTGATGACTTCCCTTCGGACCCACTCCCCACCCCCTATCACCTTCTCCTGCCCAAAACTCGTGTCTTCCTCCCGCACCGAGACCTTCTGATAAAATGCCGCCACAGAGCCAACTTCAGTTTGTACTTAAACATTCGTCAACATGGAATGGCTGTCGGGCATTCGGTGCATTCTCTTAGCCAACGCCAGAACAGAGAGAGAAGCAGCCAGGGTCAACTCACAAACAGATACAAAGCAAAGAGACAGAGAGACAGAAATTTAGAGGCCAGTCACCAATAAAGATGGAGAAGGGTGTGAAGATGCTCCCAAATTGCAGAGCCTCTAAATGCATGGAACCAAGCGTTCAGTCACTCTCTCACTCTTGGATATAATGTTCGGTTGGATGGCATTCTCTTACACGCTGGTAGGGCTGGGCTCTTTCCACTCAATCCCAGCCATTATCCTTGATCATGTGAGCTAGTTCAATGATGTATTTGCCTTCTTTATACTTCTGGCTGCTTTCAAAAGCGTGTTCCTAAAAAAAGGAGAAAGAATGAGATCAAGATGATATCTGAAGGTAAAGTCACAGTTACAGATCAGATCCCAGAATGCTGGTATGCCTTAGCCCTGTCTACGGAGTAAACCAGCCAAAACTGCAGGTCCTCCTGCTGGCTTTCAGGAAAATTATGTTGGAAGAATCTTAAATCCTGCTTCTAGCTGTCTTCACAGGCTGGAAAAAAAGAACAATCGGCACCATGTAAACTGCAGCTTTCTGTAGGCCAACGGGAACTGCTCCTTGAGCTATGCTTTTGGAATCATTGGTGATAAAATCCATCTCTCTCTGGGGTGGTCTGAGAATTTATTTATGTTTGTTAAGAATGCACAGGTCCTCTGATGAAACATGCTGTAAAAGCACTACCATCAGGAATGAGATAGATTATGGTAAACTTCATGTGGAAACAGAGCGAATGAGCACCGAGGGATGAGAAGAACCCACTCTACACAGGTGTGTGCTTGCAGCTACAGAAACACACAGTGTTTCAACACTGCAGAAGTAAGGAAGTCTACAGGGTCCCTAACCTGGAGGGACTCCCGTTATGGAGGCTGCATCCTCTAAAGTGGTTCAGCTCTGCTCAGGTGTGCTGTTCGTGTGCACGTAATGCAGCTGAAATAATGTAATTCCATTGCTGGAGAGGCTTGGGCTTACTGCTGTGTTTACAACATTTTGTATTTTGTTTGACAATAAACTCAATTTATGTACTTAGTGTCCTTCTCCATTTGAGAGATCCATGCTGTGTTTCTGCATGAATTCCTACCGCATCAATTTTTGATGCTTTACTTTTTATAGCCTTTCAACCGATTTATTAAAGAATATTTCTGTCCAGAGGCCACAGATACAATATATGTTTTGTTTAGACACTGGTCAAAATGTTTTGACAAACAAGTACGCTGTGTGCCTCCTGAAGCACAAATTAGGATGTAGCATAAGCCTTTATTTGAAGGTAATTGAGTTTATGAAGAGCAACAGACAGCAAACAGATTAACTCATGTTCAATAGCATTTCCAGTGGGAAGGACACAAGATTAACAATATATGGATCATTCTATTATTCTGATATCATCTCGGAAAAAAGACAATACGAGCCACAAGACTGATTGAAGTTATCCTCATTTACGTAAAGTATCACTAAGGGATACCCACCAAAAATCAGGCCCACAGTGTATATTCTTAGTAAAAAAATACATTAGCCAAAAAGAGCTCCTGCTCTGAACGGATGCAACAAACACAGAACAGGAGGGAAAATGGAAATACAGGACGGAAAAAAGACATGGCTACAGACCAGAACCCACATTTCTGGTTCCCAAGTTAACAGTCTTTCCACGAGACGACGTTACCATACACACACCTTCAGAAAGGGCTGGAGCAAAGAGGTACACAGGAAAAACAAATGATACTGATACTCACATATTTCCAACCCAGTGTGGTTTTGCAGTTTTCACAGTAAATATCTGCAACCGCATGTAATCCTGTTAATAACACCCGCTCCTCTGCAGGGCCACAACCCACATTAACTCTGGGGAAAAAGGAGAGATGCTCCCTATTAGTGTGTTTTTCCACAACGAGATGCTACAATGAAGCTGACAGCAATTTTATTGCGGTATGTGAAAACCTAAGCCGGAGGTTCAGGATACTGAGTACCACAGCTGTAACCGAAACAAAGATCTCTTGCAGTTCCTGAACAGAATGAAAAGGTGAAACAGAATTTTTATTCAACTAAAAAGTCTATAAAGCTTTGAACAGAAAATTAATAACATTCTAGTAAATTGCGCTAATTACACATTTGAGAAAGTTTTTAATCTTCAAATCGATAAAATGGTACTTTTACTTTCCCAAATGGAAACTTGAAAAATGTAACTGAAATCAGTTCTTCTGAAAGACATCCCAGCAGTGATCTCACCAAAACTATTTTCAGTTATTGAGAAAATTATACTTATTTTTTACGCTAGCTCTATAAAGTTTGTGTTTAGATATTATTTATTCTCTACATTTACAAAACTTTGACTCTTTGGTCCAACTACATTCTCTGAGAAGAGAATGATTCATCCATTAGATCTTATTTCTCAATCTGATGACGAAAAAACACCTTCTCCTAGCTTCTTATCTGAAACCTCAACATAAAATCAAATATGAATCAGTGCTATTTCCTGCCTCTTTCTCCAACCATTTTCAGCAAGCTCCCAAGTTGCAGGGAGATGTTTTCTAAAGGAAGACTATCCTTTTGTTTTCTTCTTCACATGGGTTTTCTTAATTTTATCCTAAAAGATGCAGAGGTGCCACATACAAAGTTATACTCACACTGAATTGAAGAGGTATGCTCGTCCTTGGCTTCCTTGAAAGGACTGAAAGGCAAGAAAACAGAATTCAGTTGGCTGGTGGGTAGAAATAAGGCTAAATCAGGACCTGCCCTCAACAACTGCATTAATGGTAGTTATAGCAACTGTTAGCCAGGGCCTGAGAAACGCACATCGTTACAGACTTCGAGATGGAAAGAGCACAAAGCAAAATGTCAGGAGGAGATGAGCACTGATGAACAGAGGTCTTGTCCTGCAGAGGGGAAGGGAGCAGCTGCCTCCGGTTCTAATGCTTGCCCATGTCACAAGCCGTACTGGCAGCCCACTGGGAACTTCACCTGATATTACCAGCGCTTCCAGTGCTGTACAAGCCCAATCTACTTTTCAAGAGTTAAGCTGTTTTCTCTCTTCTATCCCAGCAATGTCTATTTTCACCCTTTCAGTTCTGCTTATGAATTTCACACTGCCTCAACCTTACCTTATGCAGCCCAGCTGCCAAATATTGATTTGAATCTCATTTCTAAAAACAAGGTGCTCACGGAGGCTTCCCGTTGCACTGCCAGTTTTGAAACACCGCTGTTGCACTTGACAGCACACAAATTCCCCTTAGGAAGACTGCACAGATGGACGCTGAACCAAACCGAGAGACTGGGACCTATTTGTGCAAGGTGCTGCGCACGCAAATACCTCTACTCTAGTCATTTTACGAAAGACCTTAACCTTGCTCAGGCGCCTGCAAGCCTTCATATTCTCACTGACGCCAGTGAGATCTTCAGGACTGGATCTAAACACAGGATGAGATACAACTGGGTGGAGATGAACGTGGATAAGAGAGAACCACATAACAGCAAAACCGTACCAGATAATCACCAGTCATGGCACATCCCCTCTGCTCCATGTTTCCTTGGGATCTTCAAGCATCACCATGAAAAGGCAGCATTTCGAAGCGCGAAGGGCAATAGCAGCCCGGTGGGACACTCCAGGTAGCCAGGACACTTCCAAGAGCCAGGAGGCTCCACTTGTGTCAAGCCTGTTAAAATTACCCTGTGACAGTGCCTCGCTCACAGGAGCTGGCTCACACACAGCAAGTGCTACCTGCATTTTTAATGTACTTTGACAAGCACACACTGAATTAAACATTTGGTGCTTACGAGCAAGAGCACAGTTGCTCTCTGCACACAAGCTACCTTACGAGATACCTCAGGGAATGTATGCACAGAGGGGCAAGAACCTGGGAAAGCCAAAGAGCAGCTTTTCTGGACCATTTAATCCTTTACTTTGTACCTTACCAGGAACCTTGCAATATTTAATGGTTTTCTTAAAACCTCAGCTTCTACAGATGAGCAATGATTTCAGACTAAAAACCCTTAAAAGGGGGGAAACAGAGCTTTCAGAAAAAAGAGGAACACTCAAGGTTTAACATTCCTGTCCCACTAACACTGGTCATTTGTTAATTTAAGAGTGACCTGACCTTGGGACAGCACAAACTTGCTCTCCCTGTGTCACATAAAGCAATCTCAGAGAGGTCCCTGCCCTTGCCAGGTTGTCCCCTTCCATCAGTCCAGCCCTAAGGACGCGCCTCTACGCCTGCCCAACCGCTGCCTTACAGAGAAGCAAAGTCAAAGCCGTGCCCGAGAACCAGCAAGCCTGCGGATGGATCTGGACCCCACTTCTTACACATCTGTATCAATCAACTCCCTCCTGCCTCCTCCGCACTGGGGAGGCTGCTGCCCGTTTCCAGCTAATGGTCCTAATTCCCAGAGCTGGACTACCAACTCATTATGGGTGCTGTCTGGGGTAATGGCAAGCAGCTCTGTAACAGCCCCTAAGACGTTCTCTCCATCGTGAGTTCTGTTCAAGTGAAAGGCAGAGACAGAAATTCACTGACCAGCAGGAGAGAACAAAACACACTAAAGGTGTGATTTAAAACTGCCCTGACAAGAGAACAATTACAGCCTGTAACAGTGTTCAGCCCGAGGCCCTTCTCAGTGCCAAGGTACTCTCAGAAGTGGCAAAGGCCCACTGGAAGATCCCCGATTGCACGAACATACGCACAAGGCTCCTCACCAGGGAGCAGAGGCACCTCTGTGGGCCAACACAATGCCACAGAGCACGCAGGCAGGGAGATGTACCCAGCAACGAAGGCTGCCTGTGAGGTCTGGATGGCAGCTGCATTTGCCAGCGATACAGTCACTGCCTGGCAAAAAAAATTGAGTCAGTCCCAGAGGAATAACCGTTCTTCAGAGGAATCTGAAGCCCCATATTACTTGCCACCCAGGGCACAGAAGAGCCACTCTGGATTCAGAGAGGACGCCTGAGGCACTTGGATATCTCTTTCACTTAGACAAAAGCAGTGCCCTGAGGAATGCCTCTTTTCTTGGGCAGGAATTAAATAGGACACATGGCTCAAGCATGTTTGTGTAATTGCATTTATTAGAGAAGCTTCTTTTAATCCTTCTGCAGCACTCAAGTTCTTTATTATTGTTACTGTCAGCTGGCTGATACCCCACATGCCAACTAGGTCTAGCCTGACTGCTATAAAACACACACTGCGTTGTTTCCGCGTCCTGTGTGGTAACATAGGAACAGACACAAAGCTGATGCCCCCCAGGACAGAAAGAAAAATCCAAGCCAGAGCCAGGCAGTGCTCTACCTTGCTACAGCAAACAGCAGGGGCACTGACCGTCCACGCTGCAGAAGAAGGATAGCAGCCTGGAAGGATGGACTGCGGATGGGGTACAGGGATGAAACAGAAGGTCCCACAGCAACATGTGTGCCATCAAGGCAAAATGAAAGCAGATGAAGCTTGCTAACCATCCAGTCCTTCCCAGTAAATACTTTTCCATAAACACCAAAGTGACTATGTTTGCCAACGACAACAACCATGGGAGCAAAGTTTTTATTGGTACAGAAATAGGATTTTCCATTACTGCTGTACAAAGGCCTGTCTTTAATAAACAAAACCAAACCCATCAGCTTTGTGTTTGGGGCTCACTGGACACTATTCCAGCCCACTCCCAGGGGACAGCAGCATCCTTTCAGAGGTGCCCTTCCTTCCAGCTCAAGCCAGTGTTTTAGGGTGTCTAAGGGCGGTCACTGCAAAAAACCAATCACATTAATGATCTCGTGCCCAAGCAGAACTTTTCAACATGCTGTTGCTTAGCTTTCAGTGCTGCTGCCTGTCTTAATATTCATCCTCCAGCTAGCTAAGGATTTGGCAAATCACATAAAAAGAAGTGAGAAAGGTCTAACAACCACCTCAAGTTCACCAGTGCATTTGCTCTCTGCAAGACTAAGCTGACTGTATCTTTTTATAAAGGTAACCTCAACATTTTCTGAAGATGTTCCTTCCCTTCTGGCACTCCAAAGAAATTGGCACATGCTGTAACGGGCACTATGAAATCAGAAGAAACAGATCTATTTATACACAAACAGATGTTCTTTGCTTTTGGTTCGGGTGGGGTTTTTTTGTTTCTTTTTTTTTTTAAGAAACACACAAAGAGATTTCTATAACACACTTGGTTTTCCCTGAACAGTGACAGTCAGCAGTAAGACCGGCTTTCTGTGCTATGCATTTTCTCTATGTAAATTTTCCTGATACACCTTTGAATGTGTATCTCACATGCATGCTTATAAATCCATACTTCTTCTCTAAAACAACAGCTCCTGGCATCACTTTCCAGCTGAAAAAAATGGAAAGGATTTTTTCATTGCTGTTTCCCACTGAAAGCCCAAGCACATATTTTTCTCTGCACTGCTAACGCTCAATGTCTGGCTGGAAACACAACTGTATATGCCAGCAACAAAGCTCTCCCTCCCCATCCTGCCTAAGCCCTCTAAAAAACAATACACGCTTTTGAGATGTGCAATACACAACAGCTTTCTCCTCCTGACTACTCACATGCAGAAACATTCCCCGCTCCTGGGTGCTCCACTCAGCATGGAGGCATCTAAAAGCTGCAGGGCCTAAGGAGCGCTGATTTGAGTACCCAGGTGGGAAACCACAAGCCTGGAGTCAGCTATCTGGCTGCAGATCCTCGCCTGCCAAGCTGTCTCTCGTTACAGCAGAAGCTCCATGTTAAGATGCCTTTGGCAGCTGCTCCGGTTTAAGAAGTTCCTATCGCCCAATTTACAGACACTCATTATGGCCCCCTCAGCTGTGCTGATTCCAAATTAGATCTGTGAAATCATTATTTTTAAAAACAAATACTTGGTAGGGGGCGGGTGGGTTTGAGGGAAATAGCTTTTTCTCCTTGTACCACACCATGGATCCAGTTTAAAGGGCAATCACACAGACTACTTAATAATCACAGTATGGGGGCAGACAAAAGTCGTTCAGAGTAGGAAGTTCTCAAACTAAATTTGCTGGCAAAGAACCACAGTGCAGAACTGCAGCTATAGTGAGAGACAGTCTGCAGGACAGGGAGTTTGGGTTTCACAGACGCTGTTAAACCAGATCTGCTGCAGAAGGAAGCGTAACAAGCAGCCAGCATCTAAGAAGTGCCAGCTCCTTTGTGGCAGACATATTCTGCTCGCTAAAGACAGGCTCAGCCTGCAAGACTCAAAGCTGAATCCTTATATATTCAACACCCATGACCTCAGGAGCTGTCATTTTGGCTCAGTCCATTTGTTATATTCTGGCCCCAATCTGAAGTGCTGAATCTACCATTTTGTTTGCTCTGAGCAAGATGCATGACTCCTTCAGAGCCTTCTTCAGCACAGCAACAGCACGCAGACAGCCCCAGACACATGCAAAGGGCTATGCCCCTCCATCACTCCAGCCTGTTTCACATTCCACCTGTCTTCCCACTGCCATCAGACCTTCGTACTTGCACATTCCCGTTGCTGGTGACCGCTGAGATACAGCAGGAAATTTTCACATTCAATCAGTTCAGCCAGGGAAAGGCATGAATTCTGAATGTGCTCCAAACACTCCTACGTGCCATACCCCTTTTCCCTGGTACCTACAGCTTCTCATTCACTGCGCAGCCCACTCAGCAGTTCCACACGCTGAACAGATGATAGGATTAATACCCCAAGTCTTTGTGACGGCATTCGACAATAGGCTAAACACAAAAAGAGCTGGCTGGAATCATCTGGAAAAATGGGAAGCAGTTGCCAGGACTAAATGGCTACATACTGATGCCTGTTCTCTGCAGACTGCAGCACTGAAAACCCCCACTTACCTATATCCAGCTGGCAGCCGCTTAAGAAACCAATAAAACAAGAACGAAAAGGCAACTGGTCCCAAAGAGGTACAAGGGGAAAAAGGAACAGAGTGTGCCCTTCCACGCTATGCTCTTGAAAGCTACAAATAACTCTCACTGCAAGGATGCAAACAGGAACAGAGGGCCTAAAGCCACCGCCGGAGATCAATGGCAGTCGGCACGTCCTAGGCAATGCAAAACGGTAGCATCAGGAGCCAAATGACCACAGCCATCTGGACTCTTCAAAAAAGGACGTTTTCTGTGCTTGTGATATCCCCACTGCGACAGAGCAATTCAGCGAGCAAGAGAAATAATATTACAAACTCCCGGGTTTAAAAGGCACTGAAGTCTGGGGGAGAAAAATTCATCCAACGACCTCTTCAGAGACAGCTCTGCTATCACTTACTTCCCACATACAACTTTTAAGTTACTCGTCATTTGCACATCACTGCCTGTAGGATTTATCTATTCTTGCTGATGATTTAGCCTTTAAATACCTAAGGATGAGATGTTCTCATAAAATACAATCTGAATAGTGAGAGGAGACCTTTAAGTATGACCAAAGCATGATGTCAGTCCAACTGGAGTGTGCACGAGTTTGCATATAAAGATATGCTCCAAAACACAGGCTCACCTCACACTCATCCTGCTGCCTCTAGTACTTAATCCCTATTCCTATCAGCTGCTCCCCGCCTAACAATCAGTATCACACAGAAAGCTTTGCCTTAATGGCACCTTTCAAGCCCTATTAATTATGGCAATAATAATTTTATTAATAAGGTAAGTCCTGCAATGTGTTTAGAGGAACAACTATGCCTGGTAACAGCATTACGGGTACGATGACTCTATGAGGAGGTTACTTGTGAGTCACTGCGCAGTGGAAAGAAAGTTGGGAAAATATAAGTATGAAAATACCTGCTGCAGACTCCGGGGGCTGCCCTGGACAGCGCGAGCCATTTCAACCATCTACTTGCATCATATTGAGGATTTCCCAAGGGAGCATGAGTTCAATTACTTGGTCCCTGTATCCGCGCAGACTACAGAGACCTCCTCAGGCTTCATTAATTCCACCTCGTTCTTCCTCACAGAAGGGACAGTCAATGATCAGATTAAACTGAGATTCAATTTTGCTCCGATTATGTGAGATGCAGACCCATGTCAAGGGAACCAGTTACATTATTCCACCTCATGCACAGATGTGACCTTACCCTGTTCAAACTGCTTTCCTGAGTTTTAATTGAGTTTTAACGTGGGTCCTTAATGCTATTTAAAGCCCAAAGTCGATACGGAATTAGTGGACCAAACTCATCTCTGAAGTAATTCAATTAATTCAGCACAGCCTTATTCCCCAGCAGTTTATGCTGCTGTGCGAATACACAATTAATAACTATGAGTCTGCCGTGTTTCATCCTAGGAACAGGTACATCCGAGCAGTTTTACACCATGTTTGTGTCTCAGGTTATGTAGTCTGTGAGAAGGAAGGTGCACAGACTGGAAAGATGTTACAACATTTTTTATTTTATTCTGATGGGAGATGTGATTACAGTTCTTTATTCTGACTCCTGGCAGCAGCAGGTGTTCATTCAACCCCCTCGTTCCCTCCACACCGGACGCAAGCAGGGGCGAGCCGCATTTCTGATAAGAGCCTTTTGTCCGAACAGGAACCAACTCAGCATTTCCACCACACAGGATAGGTGGGGAGAGACTGCAGCCTGACAGCAAAAAAGCTCTGAACGCACACCTGCAAAAATACCAGCAGGCTATCCTGCTGGCATCGCCTTCATCTCCCGTGAAATAAATTCTCTGCTGCTTGGAAAAGGCTGTGTGGTGATGCTGTCAGGGAAAAGGTCAATGTAACGGAGCAAGTTATTGAAGACGGAAGAACTTCACGCTTCTGCTACATCCCACTTTTGCGGGGAAATCATTGATTACTGCTTTGTGTGCAAGAGGAGAACCTTTACCCCTTGGAACTGTTTGATGTTGCAGAAGCAATGCTGCGTGAGTTGGGTCCAAGTCCTCTATCCCCTGCGGGCAGACTTTCCAAAGAGGCTGAAAGAAGTTAGTTGTCACCACCAGCTAAAGCCATCTTCAGACCTACTCGAACCTACAAAAGCCCTTTAGCGCTCACACAGCTTTTACATCCCAGACTCTGCTGTGCTCTGAAATCCAAGTGTTCCAGCACCACATCCCAGCCTCCCCCTCCTGACCCTTAAAATACTCAGCTTGGCTCAGAATTCAGGGAAATTTTAGTAGTAGCTGAATTTTATTTTTTTAAATGAGGACTTAGAATAGGGTTTTTTTTGTTTGCTTTGGGTTGTTTTTTTTTTTTTGAGAGAGATTCTCTCATCTTTTCATATTTGTAGGAGCTGAAACAAAGAAAAATCAGCACTGTTCAGACTTCCAAAAACACTAGGAGAAAGTATCATGAACTACAAGAGGACATTCAGCACACACTCTGCAGCATTATCTCTGTAACATCAATGCTGCTCAGGACGATGGAAAACAAACGGGACCATACAGATGCCCAATCCCATCAGAAGCCAGCCATGAAACGTGGCTCGGTCCTGTTCATCAGAGCGGTTCTCAGACACACGTCAGCACAACACGAAGGTGACACCAATGCTCCGATGGGGCTGTGTTGCTCCCAGGCAGACAGGCTATACAAACTGATTTAAATGGGTCAGGATCCAGGAGCGAATTCCCAGTTATTAATTCATGTATCAGTACGACTGTCCATTATCACCAGAGGGGAGAGCAAGAGATTTCTTTCAATGGGAAATTTTACGTTGCAAAGGAAAGATCTCTTTGGAGGACTTGCAATTAACGAAGATCAGTATTTAGGGAAATAAAAACTGCCTAAACTTGAGGCTTTTGTTTTTTCCTCAAGTAGAAATATTTCTAACATAATTTAAGCCACCACTCTATTAAGCTAAAGCCTGAGCAAAGCTCTCTAAAGCATGTCAGAATTCAGAAAGTAGTTGCAAACTGTTCTGTCTCCTTCTCCCTCCAACACGCCTGGCAGGCTCCCCTCCAGACTTTGACTCAGTTCAAATGCAACGCTGTTAAGACTCATCATGTTATCCTGAGTTCTGTGCTATTCAGCCTCCTTATTAAAGCCCTGGGCTCCTGGACTCTGCTCTTACTTATTTTTAAATGTGTTTCTAGCCCCCAGACTTCAAAGTGAAATTTCAAAATGTGAATGCTAAAGGCACAAACTGAAGACAAATAAAAAATACACCAGATTTATTACTTCTATGAAACCTCACAATATTTTGGGGCTTCTCTTGTGATTTTGATGGTCTCTGGTTGCTGCTGCTGCTGTTGTGCTTCAAAACTTGATTTTAAGATGAAAAGGATGGAAATACTGTGGGAAACAGAGCAGATGCAGTATCAGAGCAATTACTTTTAAAAGTAAATACTGCGGGAGACAGAGCCCCCTCTTCTCTGCAGCCCAAGCAGGAGGGGAATAGATGTGTGTGACTAAGAGCCCTGCAGCCCCAGGAGAGCAGGGACACAGCATCAATGAGTGACCTCTCCCTTCCTCTCATGTTCGGTTTCCCTCTGCCAAACGAAAATCCATTCCTGCACTAACACAGCACTGGGCAGACACGAGAAGAAGGGCAGCGCAGCCTCTGTGAGCACGGAGGGCTGCCACATGCCATCACTTCGGATCAAGGATTCAAGATCTACCCAAGACCCTGTAGATAGGAAGGGAATTTAGCATCAAGTTCTTTGAGCAGGTCCAGTTTTCTTCTTGTCCCCAGTTCTTCCCCTGCCTCTTGCTGCCAGGGAACAAAGTGCTGTATAATACAAATACACAGCACAGGTAATACTCTGTCTCATGGGAATCCGATCTCTTTTGGGGAGGAAGAGTTAAAAGAGGTCTAGGCTTTTCTGATGATCTCCACCAACTTCTGGAACTACATATGTATTGACACCAGAGTGCTTCATAAGGCAAAAATAAGAGCCTGGCCTAAAGAGCATTTATAACCCCACAGGAAGAAGGAGTGGGGAAAGACGACAGGCATGTGTCTTAGAGATCTGTTTAATTTCCCACAGAGCACACCAACCGATAAGCCAAGCCACACCACAGAAACGGCACTGGATTAGAGAGAGGAAGCCACAAATTGATGTACACAGAAAGACCACAGGTTAGTTCCTGACGGATGACAAGTAGAAGACCACTTGCAACAGGAGACCAACATTTACCCAACATTAAACCAAGGAAAACTACCAAGGCATGCCTGCTGGCAGAAGCAATCTTTATTCGTCTGAAGTGCACTGAGCTCCTTCACAGGAGCACTGCCACAAGCCCCGCAGACGAGCTGGCCACCTCCCACACGCAGTGCCTGAAAGGAGATGGTAAGCTCCACATTCACTGCATGACCTAGATGACACGGGATGGGAGAAGGAAATTAAAATCCACGTCTTCCAGGTCTTCATGCTGGGCCTGAGACCATGCTGCTGGTTAACCCTGATCCTTCACAGCTTCATTCCCAACAGAGACCAGCATTCCCAGATCTGCAGGAAGTTCAAGGAAGTTGAGATGAGTTTGGCATCTATGGCACTTAAGTCATCAGTGACATCCATCGAACACAAGCCTTTACATTTTGGTATGGAGAAGAGCAACATGGAGAGAAGCACTTTGTTATTCACTGTGAAAAACTACAGCAGATGGAAACAAAGCCCAGCACTGTCTTTCTGGATATGGAGAGACGAAAAAATGCATTTTATTCTGGTGAATCTGCAACTGATACAGCAGCAGCTGTGGGGTTTTTCCCCCATTTTTGAGTGCTGCTGTCTTCCCGTAGGTTGGTAACAGCCCAAAGCATCCAACAATCAAGTCATTTTAAGAAGAAGTGGCAGGGAGGAATGTAAAGTCCTTTCTTTCCACGTTAATTATTGCTACTGTATGGGTTTTAGAGATAAACACAAGACAGAACTAGGATGGAAGATGGAAACTGCTAATGCAACAAGTTGCTTAATTAGCAGCATAATAGCGACTATCCCTGCATCGGTGGAACACTGTATTCCATTAATACAGCCGCTAAGCTCACAATAGCGCCAATGCTGACAACGAGAGCTGAGTTGCTTTTCAGCAAAAGCAGATCCATCCGGGGCAGCAGCTCTTCTCTATCCCTGGGTAAGATCCACTGCAGTGAGATGAAGACACCATATGTACACTTTACGGCAGAGAAAGTTCATCAGAAGTTATCTTTCTTTGTTCAATCGGTTGCATAAATTCTGAATGTTCGTCTCTACTACAAAACAAGGGTTGTGGTACTGAAATTAATTTTATTACTGTAGCTGTGCCTTCTATAGGAATTGAACAAAAATGCATACACCAGAGGACAGGTGCCCAGACACTGAGGTTTCTCAGCCACGCCAGTGCAGGACAGGCCCAGCTTCTTACAGATTTGAAGCAGAAGACTTGTGTACCCACGCCTGCATTTCTCCCCAGCCTCTCCTCTCAGAGCTGGACTGGAATTGAGGTGTTCATACTTGAGATACTCCCTAAGCAGCTAAGCTTAATCCAATTTTAACTCATCCCTTCCGTGGCAATCACTGCTGAAAGGAGAGAGATCACTGGAAATCCTTAAATTCCAGGTTTCAGGTAAAGACAGTTTTAGTTTCTACTTTTGTTATTGCTACTTATTCTGACAGTTGTGACTTCCTTGCAAACACACTGAGTATTTTAAGATAGGGGACTCTGGGTGGAGTTTCATTGTGCGCTCAAGCTTCAATCCTTGCCCGTTTCGGTTCTGCTGGCTGAGAAAAACTGTCAGGCCAAACACCTCCGACAGACAGACGCTGAGGCCCCTTCTCCAGGAGAGGCCAGACTTTGCTTTCTCCTGGCAGACGTAACAGCTCCCCTGAGACAGATGTGAAGCCCTCTGATAGCATTTCCTTCTACAAAATGAGACTGCAATAGAAATTATCACAAGAGACTCCTCTTGAGAAGCCAGGGTCCCCTCCCCAAGAGGCAGTATGTGGGCACGGCCCACACACTCGACTAAATTACAAACTGAACCAGAGGTCTCACAGCTGTAAGACTCATATCTGTGTTCTTCCTGGGCTCGTTCTTGCAACTATAAATCAGATTAAAAGTGCACACCTGCATGGGAAGCTCATAGGGCAGTTCACCCCACCAGCAAGCCTTCGAGCCTGCTGGCATTTCCTCCTCTTCCAACTGCAAGGGCCAACAACTGAAACACCCAGCGAACCCAGGAAGGCTCAGACCCGATCAACTCCGCACTCCAGTTGTTCAGGATTTGCAGCAGTTGCAGCAAAAAAACCTGATGATTCACTGTCCTTCGACCCTGGCAGTTCCCTGGATAATAAATGGGAACAATATTTTATTTATGCCTTGGTCATCAATTCTAAGGCAGAAGAAGCAGCAGATGAAAAGAGAGTTATTTCCATAAAGAAAGTGATGGATTAGAAATATCCATTTTTACCCTGTCCCTCCTCCCTGACAGGGAATTCTAAACCATTCTGAATTATTACCTTTTTCCTTCTCTTTTGGAACAGAGTGAAATATTTTAAAATCACATAGCAATTAATTGCTGTATAAACACAATCATACAAAGAGGTACGAACTACCTTGGGCTTTTCTATTGAACAACCACATCCTGACTAAATAAGAGGCCTGATCTTGACTGTCTTCAGATCCCATTACAGACAGCAGGAACTGAGGGAGCACAGTAACTTGTAGGGTAAATCCCAGATGAAACAATTACACAGGACAGAAAGATCTAATTTAGGCAGCTGTACTATGGAATAGGTATTACAAATACTCATTACACAGCTCAGATTTCATATCCTGACTTTTTCCTGCAAAGGGCATTTCTGTTTGTTTGTTCCCTCTCAAATAAAGGCTTCTCAGAGCTGACGAGAGGTACTCAAATGACAGCCTTCGAGACCCACTCCCCTCCGCCCTGCTACAATACTGGCCAGAAACAGCAAGGACAGCGAATGCCAATCTGTCTAGTAAAGGTGTCCGGGGATGAGTGCGATTGCAAGCATTCATCTCTGCCCAAACAATGCTCAATGCCCCAGTCAGGATGTTGAAGGGAAAGGCTCCCATTTAACAACTTCAATGACATGTTGTTTTACTGAGAACTGAAGTCCCCTCAACTCATATTTAATTTTAAACTTCATGGAAGCCAAGAACTACAAGATACCTTACCACAAGTTCACAGCAGTGAAATGTGACGCTAAAAAGCCCTAACGACTTTCCATGGAACTGCTTTGCTGTTCGTCACTTACAGCTTGAACTCTAGCAACAGTTGCAATTAAGAGCAAGATCTGAATAATACCTAAAAGTGACAATTCATTAGGGAACAAGAGCTGAAAAGCAGGATCCAAAAGCTACTGGAGAGCTGCTAGAAATGTGCATAAAATTGATAAACCTGGTGCATAAAGAGCTAACAGCAAATAAATGAATGGAAGCTTATAGTGCGGTGCTGAGCCAGTAAGGCTAATACAATTATGAAATGTATATGCTGTAAAGATGTCACTGCCATATACTGCTGAGTCTGATGCTGGAACAATGAGACCAGCCTTGTTTCCATTCCTAAAAAGGTGTTGAAACACTACAAATGTAGAAGAGAACCACAAAAATGATACAGAACTGGAAAAAAATAATATTTCACCATCACAGACAAAGTTGAATCCATTTAGCCTATCAAAAAAGTGAGCAAGAGTGACCTTGGTTATTGTATACCAAAACCTTTTACACGGGGGAATGGTAGGTACTATGGATCTATTTCATTAGCAAAAAAAAAAAAAAAGAAAATAATGGCCAATGACAGGAAGCACAAGCCAGAGAAATCTAAATTCAAAGTCTCCAATTTTTAATAGTAAGGATGATTAACCACTGGAAAAAATGACCAAGGGGAACACTGAATTTTCCCTCTTGAAGTCTTCAAATCAAGACTAAATGCTTTTTCTGAAAGACATACTGCAATCATAATGAAACCCACTGGCCCATGCTCTTGAGGAGGTCAGATGTGACAGCTCCTCCTGGCCTTAGAGTTCATTACCATGAAGCTGGGAACTTAAATTCATATTTGGGAAGAAACAAGATCTACTTTTAAAGCAAGAAGAAACCCCATGTAATGAAAAATAGTGAACTTTACCCATGAAAAGGGAATACTCGCCTCACCCCGCACACGTTTTTTTCCTAGGATGGAAATGCAGGATTTTCACTTGATTAGTCTTGGACGCTTACTAAATGCCTCTTTCTTCTTCCATTAGATTAAAGTTTCGAAAACAACCACATCACAATTTTAGGGTTATTGTTTTAGCTTGTGTGCATGCTCCCCCCACCCAGCAAATATCTTCATGTCTTCAAGGCGAACTGACATACAAACACTGGATGGTTCATTAGAAGTGAGGAACGAAGAGCAATACACACTGCCTTCCCCACATACTCAGAAAGAAAGGCGGGGGGGGGGGGAAACACCCCAGAAACAAAAAGGCCAACAATTGCTGTTTACTTCACCTATATGCGGTGCATCAAATGCTTCGAAGTAGCCAAATTCATCCACAACTTATCTGAAAGCTGGCACCAAAGTTTCAAATCCTTTGAAGATCTCCCAGTTGCAACATGGAGCAAAGTTTGATGTTTTTAGTGTGCCATAAAGCTCACTAAGAGGCTGCTGTACCAAGAAGCTCAGGCTCCAGCAGTCTGCTAGCCAGGGAAGCAGCTAGGCCACAAGGATTGGGAGTGATGTTTGCTTATAAACCTTGCAATTCTTGTCCAAGAAGAGAGAAAATAAGGCTTCTAAATGTTCCCTAGCTAACAGTCCAACCCCAACTGAGAAAGTCAGGCACACACACGTTCTCTATTTTTAATAAATTCTCTATGTTGGAGGAGCTGCAGCCTTTTGTGTTGAAGGATTTCACATTCATGTTCTGTAAGAGTCCTGTGCAGACATCAAAGGAAAACATTAAACTTCCTCCGCAAGCCTTAGGCTAACTTAGGATACATCACAGCATAATGTTTAGCAGTTGGATCACAGTAATTCATGAAAAAAAGAAACTGCAGGACGCCCGCAAGACATTCCCTACATATTTCCATAATCAGGGATATTTCTGCTGAATTACTGTTCATGTAGCAAAAAAAAAAAAAGTCAGCAAGCAAGACACTAACGCGGCTGCGTTTGGCCTGTGTCTTTCTGCTCTTGTCCCCATCCTTTTCTACTGGACACCAGGTACACATGAATTCAAACAGAAAAGGCTGATGAAGAGTCTGAATAGCACAGAGTAGGCAGAAACCCGCGTCACATCTGCCACTTTGAGAAAGAGATGATATTTACACTGTTGAATGTCTATTACCTTAGGTGTTCCCCCAAGCCCCACTAGAAAATGATGCAGAAGGCACATTTCTCGAGAAAAGTCCCTCTATCTCCTTCCTGAAGAGGTTTTGCCACTGTTGGTTATCACATATATATTTTTCTTAAACATTCTAAAAACCATGGGATGCTGTGCCTGGGAAGGATAAATATAACAATGAGTATCTTTTACTTATTTTTTGGCAATTGGAAAGTATTGAAATACGCTTTTTAACTACAGTCGCCTGGCATGGTATTTTTGTTTTTACAGTAAAGCCAAAGAGGATTAGGACACACTGTACTAATTCACAAAAGCAGACAGTACCTGCTCCAAAGATTTATCTTCCAAGCAGACTGGACAAAACAGCAGCATTTCAATCATACAGGTGGGGAAAGGAGGAACAAAGACATTAAGTGACTTACTCAAGGTCACACAGGAATCTGTTGCAGGGTGAGGTTGAGTTCCTAAAGTCTCAGTCCACTTAGGCGTTGGAAAAAGCAATGAAACAAGAGTATGTACTAAATTTGGCACAGATTTTTAAATCATGCATTGCTACAAGGGAACAAGAACCTCCACTCATGCTAACCCAGGCACCAAAGGAACACATAAAGGAAAACTACTTACTCACTCCACCCAATCTATCTGATCACCTTATATTTCCTCAGTCAGTAAGACCTTTTTTGGCCAGACGATCCAACACACAATTTAGATCTTATTACAAACCAGACATACTAAACCACTTTCTCCCTCTGGCTGCAGAAGATAAAAGGCCAAGCAAGCAGGCAACATTTTAGTAACTGGCTTCACGTAACAGCTTCGGATTTTCTTAAAAGCCTCGGCATCGATTATTTTCTTTAAATAGCAACGGCTTATTGAGAAACCTTCTACCCATTTTAATGCAGAAGGTTCTCCTCAAGTAGAAAAGAACGCAAAAACTGCCCTGCCAAGGCATATTTGTCAAAGAGTTTCGGATACCCAGTCCTGGCAAAACACTGAAGTGAGAGTAAGTTAACACTGGTGCTGAAGGGCTAAGAGGGGAAACTCGGGAGATGAAGAGGAAATATAAGTATGGATTGAGAGAGAACAATACTGGGATTCAGCTCCAGCTAGCGTTTCAGCCAACGGCATGAGCCAACGCTGCAATTTGTATGTATCCAAAGGAGCTAAAAGCTCACAGCATGCAAAGCAGCGCAGCTCTCATGTGGTCTCTGAACAACTTGGGGCAAAAGGAATAGAGGAATTAGTTTTCATCAAGCCAAATCACCAACACCCTGCTGTTACATAAAAGCCTGTTTTCTGGGGAACGTTTCCAAAGATGGTGTCATTCGGGCTGTTTTGATTAAAGTGACATAGTCAGGTTCAAGATGGGATACACTGCACACTGAGAAACACTCCGGTTTGACAAAATCTCCCACTCCCTTTCCAATCCTCATGGCGCTTGTTTCTTCCTTCCGTTTGCCACATTTTCATATGGAAAACAAGCATGGCAATCGCACCGCTTGGTTCTCAGATGCTAATATAAGGCTGTGATGAAAGAACTGCAGAAGGCCTCAGGGAGATGTTTAAAATCTACTCAAACAGATAAAAAAGATGACTATTTAAGTTTGCCTGGGAAAGTTTCTACACATTGGAAACCCCTTGAGACAGGGACTGCCCTTCGGTTCTCAGTTTAATAGCCAGTTGAACAAATTATGATTGCACAATTACTTTTATAAGGTTTTCAATTATACAAAGAATGTATCTTGTTAAAGTTTATCACTCTGAGAAACAAAACCTAAAGCCCCAAACCCTTTGCATTCAAGCCGCATGAGCCACTAGTGCTCCACCACAATGCGGTCCCAACACTACTACAAATTTACACCACAGTCTACACTGAACTTTATATCGAGCAGATACAAGCACTGCAGCACACTGCAGTAGTTAATATTTCCATGATTCAATACATGTAGCCTCATAGTGTGCTTTCATACCTTCTCTCCTGTGTCTGTATTTTAGCAGTCAGCATTCTTGGGCAGTTACGGCATGCCTCCACGGCTGGAAGCTCAAATTCCAAGCAGTCTGCAGCACTGGCATTGCCCTGCTGGACGCTACTTACCTGCAAAGCTGGCTGCATTGCACAGGGGACAAGAAGGATCATGGACATGGAACAAGGAGGGGAAGGAAGTGTCAAAGGTGAAACCACTGGGCATGCACAGCCTCATGTTTTCCCTGGCTGGGGACCAGCCATGTCAACAACAACAACAAAAAAAAAAGCATAATTGCATAAAAGCAGTAAGTAAAACAATTCTCCTTCTTTATTCAGGAAAGCATATTGTGTCCCAACAGAAAATCCAGCTGGTAACAACTTTCCCAATGGAAAGGCAGAGGAGTGACTACCCCATTTTACAGGTATCTCAACCGAGCACAGGAGCCTGAAGTCACATAGCTGGTCTGAGAGGCTGAATATATTTCACTCGGACCTGGGCATGGATGGCTGTTGACATTTACATGTGGAAACTTCTTTCTGTTGAGGAAACGTACAACCTCCTCCGCTTTAAAAGCTTGAGGCTTTGCAGTCCCTCAAGGACAGCTAAGAACCGCTGCAATTGTACCAGAACAAGAAGAGCCCCCACGAGGCCCAGAATGACTCACAGTGTCAGCCTAACAGGGTACCTGTCTATTCAGAAACTGCAAAAACCAAAACTGTAGCAGTCTGCAATCAGCATTATTTATACCACAATACTTAAATTGAATTGTTTGGCATGGAAACAAAATCAGAGGTACACATCAGCCTGGCCCATGCAACAACCAAGAGAAAAAGGAAGGAGACAGCCTCCAACAGAAGATGACAGGTCTGAGCACCCAACACGGAGAATCCAAAAGGACCTCCACAGCTGCTAAGATGTCAGCCCTCTAAGGACAGGTGCCCTTGGTGCAAGGTGACACGTTCTAATCTTTTCCACACAAACAGGAAGAGGGGAGGCACTACCCACTTTCCAACAGGCAAAGCACCTCTGTCCCTCGCGGT
Source organism: Ibidorhyncha struthersii (assembly GCA_013398815.1). Classification (NCBI taxonomy): domain Eukaryota; kingdom Metazoa; phylum Chordata; class Aves; order Charadriiformes; family Charadriidae; genus Ibidorhyncha; species Ibidorhyncha struthersii. The sequence goes on along the minus strand of VZSZ01003201.1, from coordinate 207,613 downwards.
CCTGGCCATTCTCTCAAGGCTGCTCCAAGAAGCTGAACTGGTTTAAGTCGCATGTGCACCCACACACGCAGAGCTCTCAGGGCCATTTCCTTTCATCTCAGCTAATAAATCTTACGGTGCGTCTGCTTTTTCTGAACACAAATTTTATAAGCTGAATAAACTTTACGGAACAGTTGATTGCCAAGGCAGCCAAAACCTGGAAACTTGATGCCTGACCACAGCCAGGCACTGCAGGTTCCTATAGACACTCTGAGAAAGTTTAGTTTTCACGCTTCAGAAAGAGATACGCTTACTGGCCTGCTCCCCCTGCATCAAACGCCCCTGACTTACTGGCTCTGAAAGCTTTTATTTAGCTTATCCTCAACACCCTTCTCCTTGTGATCAACAGAACAGAAGACAGGACAAAATCCTTCCACCCTCCCCAGCTCAGAGCACATCCTACCATCCATTCCTTGCTTTTTCACTGCAAAGTGTCTTGTTAGTAGACTGGCAAAAATACAAGGGTTTGAGCAACAACTCATCAGTCTTTAGAAGGCTGTTTCACATTTTGGTAGAAGTATCAGAGAACCTTTCCTTAAGCAGGGGCTTTAGCGTAGTCACTTGGTACAGCTCGGAGTTTAACAGAGAGAACATCTCCAGACACTTAGCCTCCAAATCATCCTGCAACAACCCTTTGGCTATGCTGACAAGCACGTACGTGAACAAGAAGTATCAGAAAAGTAACTTATGCAGTCCTGGCCATCAGTCAGTGCAGTTTTACAGCTGTAAATAAGGAGGAGGAGGCAGAGACAGACCACCTGTAAGCACTCCAGAGGCCCAAATTTGGACACCTGTCCCCTACAGTTATTTTTGAGTTCACTCAAAACAAAAACGGCAGCTCACAAATAGATCCTTTAGGCTGAGAGCCCATTTTCCAAGCAAAAACTGTGGTACCGGTTAAGGCCGGGCATGTCCAACAGCAACTGACCTGCAATGCAAGCAAACGCACCCTTCCGCTCCCCGGGGAGGAGGCGTCCGCCCAGCACCTGCGGGTGAGGTCATGCACGTACCTTGGAAATGAGCTCATCGTGGTTGGCAAGGTGAGCCCTGCAGTGAATGCAGCTGTAGGTCCTGTGGCACGAAGGCAGATATGCCTGGAAAGTCTTGGACCTTGTCATCTTCACCATTGGAGCCACTGAGCGCTGCGTGAACTCTGGGGTGGCCCAGGAGGCACTCCCGCAGGACGGGTCGCACGGGAAACACCGGAAGACACAGGTAAAGGCCGTGGTTTGGCAGGTGATGGGTGTGGGGCAGGCTCCACACGCTGGTGACCGCTTCAGAGGAAGAGATTGGGGCAGAGGGAACCAGGGACTTCACATAAACCTAAGTTCAAAAAAAGAACAGAGACAGAACACTCAGCTCCCAAAGGCGACAATGGTCTCCTAGCCCACAGGACAATTTAGGGTTTGATCAAGAGAGCAGGGAAGAGTCAGAGCAGCCAGGAGACAGGTGTGATGTCTGTGGATTAGATCAAGGAGGACAGAGTTCTATTCACAGCTCAGCCACTGACTTGCTGACTGTCCTCACATCTTCCTGCTTCTGTTATCTACCATCCTCCTATCGCTCCAACGTTTGCAATCTCTATTCCAACACTTAATTGATTTGGAAGTGACTACAGAGCCACAAAGATGCCCAAAAGATGATTTTCATCAAGCCTAGTCTCCCAAACACCTCTGGGGAACCACACATATCAAGGTGCAACTCTGCACCGCCCCTCGGAGAAGCCGGGCTCTGTTAGCTAGGGAGAACCTCAGGACCTGGAGTCAGCCCTGCCGGCTGCTGTCCTGCGTGACTCACTGATGCGGCACCCCGGAAGAGCATGGGAAAGCTGGGAGCTGGAGGTGGGTTTCCTCAGCCACCAGGAAAGTGCAGGAGTCACCAAACCAGTTCTTCTCTCCATTCTGCCCTAGTTTCCACATGGGAAATGAGGATTATTTCATCCCATTCTCCTTTATAACTCCCTGCAAGCTCTGAGGTGTAAGCTACCCTATAAACAGCACTCTACTATATTTTTTTTTTTAACTCAGAACATCTGACAGCAGTCAAAGGAAGGAACAGCCTCCAAAGACTACTCTTGATATCAAGAGACAGTTAAAAAACCTACTCAGGATGGAAACACCTTTTTACTATCCAACGTCATCTGACAGAACCTGCAAGGCAGCTCAAGTCTGGGTCTTTTTTTTGCTGGCAGAAATCAGTTTTTCAGCTCCCANATGGCGTGCATGCATGCTCTAGAAATTAATCATGAACTCTGGCTGCTCCTCCCCTGAGGATTTTCCTTTCCATAAAACATGTGATTCTGGTCAGTTTCTGAGTCTGCACTTTGTGTATCAAACACTGGAACAATACCAAACCCCCCAAAACCCAAGGAAACCAAGAAATAAACCCCCCACACCTGACCTGCTATGGAAATTTCTGAAGTTGACGAATCAGAAAAGCACAAGAGCTTAAGAGCTGGTCTCTAAGCTGGTATGAGTAACTTGCCTGAAGCATAGCTGATAATCTTCCAGGTTAGAGTAAAGCCAGTCCAGGTCACTATGTTGCTGCCCTGCTAAAATAGTAGCTCCCCAGAGTTTGCGTGTTAAGGCGGCTCTGCTGCTGCTCAGTGGGATGTGCCTTCCCAGACAGAGCACCAACCACACACCAGCTCGAGGTATGCTGCAGAGAACCGATGGACTAGGACTATTCTAAGCAAATACATCTCTCTGGCTTGCTGAAGAGGAAACTGTCAAAACAGCAGGATGGAAATGAGAAAGTCAACCAGGGAACTCAAGGCAGGACCCAAGATAATTGCAGTAGGAGGCAGTCTTGCAGAGCTCATAAGCATCCCATTTAGACCATCTCTTTTGCCCAGTGTTAGCATCAGTCAGAAGTGTCTTGCCGTGACAAAACCGTCCAAGTCATACTGAAAACAACAACAAAAATCAGACTGTGAATCCATTACTGCTGTCTGCTGGGAAGCCTCATGTGTGATCACTGTCAGACAATGAGATCTGCAAGAAACCTCATCACTTCGGTACCAAAGCACCTTTTATGGAAACCCATCTTCAACACTTCTGCTCGTCTTCTTGTCGTTGTTGAAAAAGAAGATTCAAGGTATCCAAGTTGCTTCAGCATTTCCGAAAGCATTACCCACTGAACCTACTGCCAGCTGGCCAATCCCCGAAAGCCAGGCGTGCTATCCGCAAGCTTTCCAGTAAAGAGTTCCTACAAGCACTATACTGGAGGGTTCCTCGTAGGCTCACATGGGCATCATTTGGTGCAGTCAAAGGTTCATTATGACCATGCACAGTGCTCAACAGGAGGCAGACACTAGTAAGACAACAGGCTACCCTTTTTTTCCCTGAAATATTTTTCTTCTGCTCTCCAGAAGGCAGCTCCCTTACAGTCAAATGGGGAAAAAAAAGCGTGTCTTGCTCATCCTGTGAACTGCTGATAAAGCATATCTATCACGATCATAATAGTCAGCACTTACATAGCACTTTTCATCCTTAAAGCTCTTTGCAAACACTAACTAATCAGATTAACCTTTTCCAATTAAAGTTACAGCGAGAGCTTTGGAAGACCCATCCTGACACAGAAGGGCTCACTTCCCAGCTTGTTAGGAACTTAAACCTCCTCTTGTTCAGTAAAAAAGGATCTTGCCAGGAATTTAACTGGCCAACCTGCAGCTAAGCAGACTGCCTGTGCGCTATTTGGTACACAGATGCATCTCTGTATTTCAGCAAAATCTGTCTTTTACACTAACCAGAGAAGAAAGAAATCAGGCAGTCTTCACCTGTATCCTGCCCCAGTTCTCCACGTGCACCGGAATTTTGTCAAAACCGAGCTAGTTTTGCATTAGACAGTTTTGTTTTCCCCTCTAAGGTGAAGACCACTTCAAGGACTGAACCCTAAGTTTGCAACGGGGCAGAAACAAGATACAAAACAAAGTGGAATCCTTCTTTATTTTCTGCTGATTAGATGTAAGTAAAAGTAACACAACCCAGCCTTCCTGAACTAAGTGCCAACCTTTACAGTCACAAGACAACAGAACCATCCCCAAATTCCAAGCCCCTGATTCAGCAGTTGATACGCTATATCCCAGCCGTAACGGATCTCAGAACCTGGAATTTGTGAGCCATGTGCCTTGTCCTCCAAGTGCACAGAAGCAGGAGACTAAGTGTGCTCTTTCTGGGGCCAAATGCAATTGGATTCCAAGGCAAAGCACCAAGCCCTGTCTGAAAGAAACAGATTATGTCAGACAGACCATCTGGAGGAAAGCGCAAGGAACAACTGGCAATCACTTTACCCGATTTCTGAATGAGAAAACAGACTGTGTCTAAACCTTAGATTTCATCGATTTGTGAGGAGTCTGGGGGACAAGTCTGATGAGGAACGCCTGAGGGAACTGGGGCTGTTCAGCCTGGAGAAGAGGGGGCTGAGGGGAGACCTTATCACTCTCTACAACTACCTGAAAGGAGGGTGTAGAGAGATGGGGACTGACCTCTTCTCCCTAGTGACAAGTGATAGGACGAGAGGAAATGGGTTCAAGTTATGCCATGCGAGGTTTAGATTGGATATTAGGAAAATTTTTTTCACCGAAAGGGTTATCCAACATTGGAATAGGCTGCCCAGGGAGGTGGTGGATTCGCCATCCCTGGAGGTGTTCAAAAAAAGGGTGGCCGTGGTACTTGGGGATATGGTTTAGAAGTGGTTTTGTCAGGTTAGGTTAATGGTTGGACTCGATGATCTTAAGGGTCCCTTCCAACCTTAACGATTCTACGATTCTATGAAATGGTGCAATCCCCTCTCTCTCCTTTTATTCAGCATGGATAGGTAAATACACCAACCACCAGTTTTACTACTTCCCTCCCACACTGTCATGCCAAACATTTCTTTTCTGATCAACTTCCTAGCACTGCAGTGTGACAGCTGGACAAAGAAGTCCACAGGCATCCTCAAAGCCAAACGGAGACATAAACGATACCCAACCAGAATAATACAAGAGCAATCCCTTAATTTGTTGTTTGCTGACCCCTCTGTCCAGGCCTCCTAAGCATCAATGCTCTAGAACAACGAGTAAAACAGGAAATACTACAACTGCATTTATCTAGCAGAGAAATGAACACACACGCACACACAAATTATCTGCTGCATCCAGCTTTCTGCAAAAGCATTTAATAAGCATTCATTTATTTGATCTCATAACACATTTAATGTCAGCAAAAACATTTGACCTTTTAGAAGTGGACAAAGAAAATATTCAAGGGAGATGGTATCAGAGCATAGATTAAGATTAATTGCAATTCCTGTTCTTAGCACTGTGCTGAGAAGGCAAACCAAATTGATCTCTGATTAAGGCAGGGGAAAGAATAAAGATTTATGAGCCAAGATCTTGGTGGGAAACCTAGGTAAGAAACTGCCTTGAAAAAAATCTTCAGATAAGCTCATATATGGTAGCCATACTTTACAAAGACACTACCTTCGTACAGCATTCAGCCTGACAGTCTGACCTCTTGCAGTGTGCTATCTACCAAGAGCACTGTCCCCATGATAGTAAAGGAGAGGACGGAAAAACAATCGGAAATGCATTCTTACATCCTATAAGCACAGCTAGTAGCTTATAAGGACCCACTTCTGTCTTGCATACCATCTCAAAATCTATTAAATAGGATCCGTGGCTCTCAGCAATGCAAAAAACAACCTCCTCAACCTCCCGTATTTTTTTCTGTCCTAGCAGCAAACACATTTGAGTTAAAATACATTTAACAGCTAACAGTGCATTCATTCTACTGTAGAACAAAGGCATGGGGATGATTTGGGGCCGTGCCTCTGTTTTTTCAGAATGATGAGTTAATGTCCATCAGCCTCACTGACACTAGGCACTAGTGGAGTCACTCCATTCATTTTAAAAAAGATGCTTTGATTACTTCATCATCTTGCCCAATACCATTAGGGAGATAAGTATCTGTCACGAGCAATATAATCCAGTATTTTCTTTTATCATTCTTTAATATAAATTTATCTCTGGGATGGACACACTCAAGTTGATGGAGCAGAAAACTATGCATATTAATTAGTTCATGAGAAGTCAGAAAACTGGTTTAGACAAAAGGAAAAAATTCTAGGGGAAAAAAAGCTTATCAACATCATTTATTGTGGTTATCGGTGGGAGAATCAGCTGAATGTACCGCTTGCACACAGCGTGTATGTTAGGGCTGCCCCACTTAATCCTGCTAAGTTTTAAGCAGACGCCACCTCCATGAAGGAAAAACCATGCCCCACATTTTGCTATTCCATCAACTTGTTGGTTCAGTGTATCACCTGTCCAGCAGCCACTTTTCACATGAAGCTGTTAGCAATTCAGGAACCACAGAAAAGAAGAAATGCTAAGTCTGCGCCAAACGCTCGCTAGACAAGGCTAGTGCTTGTACAAGTCCATATGCCACAATGGCAGAAAACAAAAACCATCGTACACGAGGCTAATTATGCATAAGACCCATGTGCAATGCAGCTCAGATGCAAATGTTCCCGTTCATTCTGGCAGGACAAACAACAGGTTTCTTGGGTGTGAGTGTTTGTTTTATGGACTATTTGATTTTTAAGATAAGAAACTTTAGTCCGTTAAATACTTATTAGAACACAGCAGATACTATGGAAAGCTGTCTGTAGTAACTTTGAAAAAATCCATCTATTCGGAAACCCAACTTTTCTTCTTTGGTGTCTCTTCTCATTAATACAGAAAGAGCTGGAGACATACTTATGCCGAATGGAACAAAAGCACAAGAGGAATCGCATTTGGAGCGTTCTCTGTGTGTATACGGTCACAAACTGTAGCAGCCTGCGTTGCTCCAGGGTCTCAGCGCAATTCTAAAAAAATGCTTGAAATAAGCACACTTACCAGGGTTTTCTTGACATGGAAACTGCCTTACCATTGCTTAATGCACTGCAGTTTGAAGGAGGAAGGCTAGTCTCTAAGGTGATACGCTGAAATTGGAGTTTAATACCCAGTTTTGCCAGTCTTCCCTATAGAATAAAAGTTAAGTGTCAGAATTTCAGTTGCTGAACCCTCAGAGACACCTGGCACAGCTAAGGAGCTTTCATATTCTGATGATGTAGTACCGCAACAAAAGATCCTGGTTTGGGGCAGTTCTGGAGATCCCCACAATGACCCAGGACTGCAACAGCTTTGGAAAAGATGGAGCCAGAACATCTGAAGGTAGGAGGGTAGGATGCACCCTGTGAAAGACACTGAAAGAAAGCATGACCATTCTGAATTTAAACACGGAATGCAAAGGAAAGCCAAGAAAGGAGTTTAAATAGCATATGGGTGTACACAATGTACCTTTAGTACTTCAGTAGCAAGTTTCTGAAATGCACCAATTTCAAACACTTGATGATGCTGCGTGCAGCTCAGCAGTACGATCAACTAAAGTCATTACTGACGCTACTCTAACGCCTGCGCTCCTTCAGCTCATTCTCCAAACCTTGCAGCCCTTCGGAGACAGGAAAATAACAAGAGAGATGGTGGCAGATGGCCAGCAGGAACTCTCCACATTTACTTTGATCAGACACATGGACACAACTGCAATACGAGTAATAGTATGAAGCAGATTTCTCACTTAGACCACCTTCAACTAGAAATGTATTTAACCCCCTTTATTCCTCTGGATATCTCCTAGCAAGCCACTTCATTTCTGTGCGCCCTAGTTCTCTCTTCTGCACACTGGAGACAGCACCCTTCACCGCTGGGAAGCACTTTATGATTCTGGGAAAAAGGATGGATGGATGGATGGATGGATGGATGGATGGATGGATGGATGGATGGATGGATGGAAAAAGGCAATAGTGATGGCACACAGTACTGCAGACAATTGCCAGGTAACCACTAGAGGGCATCAAAAAGAGATTCAGCAAGAAGCAATTAAAGACTATCTGGACATAGTGAATCAGGGACAGGCAGGACGCCAACCATGCTGCACCTGCCGTGCTCCGCATACCGTAGCCAGCCTGTCAGGAGAAACATCAGGGTTATTATACTGCTGAACAGCTATCAATACTAAAACTGTCGAAACTGTCATTGCAATTATATTTATCACATTTTTAAGTTTTTTTTTTTCCTGTGCTTTTTTCCTTCTTTTTTTAAAAAACGGCAATATGTCAGTCTATGGTCTATGACAATTCTTCTCCTCAAAAATAGACTCAGCACCCCTACAACAACCTTCCTGGTCCCTTTCTGACAGAAAGGCTTTCTATGAAAATGATGTGGAAAGTACATAAAAATGAGTTGAAACTTAAAAGGAACAAAGAGGAAATCTTTAAAACTCACTTTGGGTTGGAATTTTTTTTAAGTCCGTCTAGCTTTGTCACTGTATACACTAATTAATCCATAACTTACTAAAACTGAAGTAATTTTTGAAAATATTTTTTTAAATTGTTCTTTACTTTTTTTTTTTAGCTTCTGTCAATTTAGAGATTAAATCAAATGTAATAGTTTCACTTTTTCTTTTTTTCTCTCCAATAGACAACATCCGCACCAGTGTATTTTCAGGTTCTCTAGTGCAACTATGTGGTGAGTACCAAGTCCAGAGGACTCCTGCATTCAAAGCAAAAGCTTTATTGTATTGAATTATGGCGCACAACTGACTGGAAAGTGAAGGAACAGGTTCAAGTTCAATGAAGACAGTGCAGAGATGCTTCTTTCCTGGCTGCAACTACAGAGACTAGCTGAGCATGAGAACTTTCTGACTTTATTTACAGATCCTAAGACTGGACTCAGACCACTCAGTGTCGGAACTGCTAACTCACCTCTCCCCGCAATTAGGAACAAAGCACACTGCTCAGAAGAATGCGCTTGGATACACCACTGGGAAAGCAGGGAAGGGAAATAACTCTCTACATTTTAATCAAATTCTTCCCTTTACAATTTCACCTCAAAAAGCACATGACAGCTTGAGCAGACAGCACCTCAAAGGGCTGGCTTCAAAATTTGTTACCTTTTCTGGGCCCGTCTCCAAAACCACATGAACACGGCACTGCAAGATTCAGCCTCTACCGAGGAATGACTGACACCTCTGGCTGAATTCTCTTCCCACTCTCCTACGAGTTGCCTGGCAGCAGTATCTTTGCAATGCAGAAGAGCCTGCGCTACTGATAAGAAGCAGCATGGCAAGCACGATAGCTGCAAGCTGCCCACCTTGGCTTTGCAGGTACACTCTATCACAGCTGAATTCAGTAACCCGTTGCAATAAAAGCCAGCACGCATTACCAAATGCAGGAGGAAACACACACATGCAGAAAAGCATCACAGTTGACCAGGACAAATTTGAAACAAGCCAGCACTTACTTTTGCTCCTACCAGCAAATCCCACTTGTGCCACAAATAAACAAAACTGCAAGCTGAACTAATTTAAAACACAAATGACTCCATTTCCTCCTTTACATTTCACAAAAATTCATGCCAGCATCCCCTGCAATGGGATAACAGTCCTTCATCTGAATCAGCCAAGTGGATATGATGCAGTAGAGTGAGAGAACAGCAACAGCTCAAACACACTGTAAGATGTAGCTCTTCAATTTGTACCCATCTTTCTGCCTAAAAAACCTACACGTTCAAGCTGATGGTCACAACACACGGAGTCACAGATCAAGGACATCATACTTTGCCAATATTATGCATGTACAGCGTTCTACAAAATGAAAGAAGACCCTCACCTTGCTATTCTAGTACCAAACTGAACTAAAGACATGAAGGAAAAGCTCTTCCCATCCAACTGACCAACTACTGACAAAATGGAAACACTCTATCTTCCCAACTTCTCTTCCTCATTTGTTTTAACTGTAGAACAGTCTAGCTATCCAAATCATGTCATATCATCACAGGTTTTTTTGTGTGCTCCTTACATTGCTCTATTACCTTCCTTTTTGGCAAACGTAGGTATGACCAGAATTCAATTAATTTGGTCTGCTGGATGGATCACGTGTTTCCCTGGTAAAAGCTGGGTACAGACAGGGAATGCGGTGAGAACATTTATCCATTTCAAGTATCCTTCCAATATCCTCACAGTCATTTGCAGTTGAAAGAAGGATCTGCCATAGCTGCCTGTCATGACTTACTATTTGCCAGCTCCCCTTGTCAAATCCCCTAAGTTTTCATCTGCTCACAAAACCCATCTGCTCAGAGGGTTCTTCCCAGGAGCACCTTTTAACAACCCCTGCACTGCTCAGGAGCACATCTGTCACAGGAGAGACAGGGACTTTATTTTTTTTACTGTGGTATATCTGTCTCTTTTTCTGAGTATAGCTAAGGACAAGATGTTGAAATCTGACCGATCTCTGCCAGTAACACTTTTTATATGACAGTTACTATGTATTAATGAGGTACATACTTTCTGTGGCAGTTCAGCCACCATCCTTCCAGCTTTAATTTCCACTGAAGGCACAGCAACCCATATGTCAAGGGGAAAAAGTCAGGTGAAGATTTATGGCTTGAATCTTCACATGACAGATACTTTATAACTAAACCTAGTTTAAGATGGTCAAGTCAGCTGTTACCTTGCCAGTTTCTGTCATTAGTTCCTCCTGGATATCCTCACTAGCCTGCATGTTACTGCCAAGGTATGCGAACTGACTCACCTCTTACAGTTCTGTGCCTACTGACGCATGCTTGAGCTGGGAGTTCCTGGGATTCTCATNTTATTAACTCCTTTTTTTTTGTGTGATGCTGGACAATCTGTTTTTAATAACATATTGCTCGAGCCATCCTTTAGTAATATTTCATCAGTGAAACTTCAACCTTCCAGAGTTCTGTGGCTGAGCTATGCAACGCCTAGGTCATACCATGCTACATTTTTGTCCTCATAATGAAGTCACTGCCAATGTGAAACAGGAGAAGTGAGCGCAGCTTTGACACCACTCTGCCTTCCCTCTCAGCAGATCAAAAAGTTCTCTGAAGGGCAAATTCAAAGCATCCTTGGCTTCTGAAACTTTTAACAGCCTTCGCTCGACCTGGGGAGTTTAGTTCTGTACAAGTCACAACTGCAGTAAAAAAGAGAGTCAAAAAGCTGCATAGTTTTGTGAGTCAGCAAAACATTCCACCTTTTAACATGCTCTACGAACATCTGAACAGGTGTAAAAGAAACTATCTCTAGTCAGACATGTAAGCCTGCCCGAAAAGACCGGAAGATTTTACGGGTTGCATTCCCATAACTTCCCATGACTCACATTGCCTGGCACTGCCATTTGTTAAAGCAAGAGTGAAGCAGGGATAATAGCTATTTACTAAAAACAGAGGAGTGTGATTAGCTTTAATTAGCATTGTCAAATGACTTGAGATTGTCAGGTACAAGATGTGGGAGAACTAAGTCTCATTAATTATGTTATTTCCTGCAGCCTTAAGTGGCTTGGCCAGTCCAGTGACGCTTCCGGAAACGAAGCTGCTCCTGATGTCCGATACATCCCATATCAGCGGGGGAAAATACTCTCAGACGGGCCTGGCAGACGTGGCTATTGAGTAGAGGGTCACAAAGCCAGAACGCAAGAAAAATCAGCTTGTTATGTACTGCAAGATGACTACCTGCCTTGACAAACAAGGAACAAAAAGGCGAGTAAGACGTGGCAGAAAACAGGCTCAGAGAAAGAAGCGACTGCCAAACTGTGCAGGATGAAGAGCAGGGACTGATGGGGGGGGGAAACAGGGAGTGTCATTCAGGCCCAGGACACAGCACTCCTGAGCAGCAGCCCACCCAGAAANGGGGGGGGAGGAAGAGCTCCAGATCCTCAATCACACCATCAACAGACATGCTGATTTACCAGCTAAAGATTGTTCTAAAGGACTGAGAAATCCTTCAGTCAGAATAGTCCTACGGACTCATCTTGGCTTCTGGAAGGAAAAGGAAACCTATCCTTAGTCTTCAATTACTGCGATTAGATCTAGAAGACAAGACATCTAAATTAACAAGCACAGAAAGAGGGAACATCCTGAAGGACCAACTTACAGGTCTCTGTCAAGGAGGGGGGAAAAAGGAAGCTGTATATTTTCTATGGTTTCAAAGTGATAAATACACTCTGCTACACCACTCTGCCTTAAACGTCGCTGATCAGCTTCAAAGCAGCTAAGAGAACTGAGCTCTCAGTTTCTCCATTCCACTTTGTGATCCCCCGTGAAGCCCACTGCTCTAGCACTTCATAGCTGACCTCTAATGAAGGCTCTGCTTAAGTTCAAGCAAACAAAGGTTTGCCAGTTAATGACTGAAGCCCAATAAAAGCCTAGCTTTATTGGCGTTTCTTCAAGAGACTTCCATGCACATGGTCAAAGGCAAGGCCGTGATGCAAGAACAACAAATGCTTTTTACTCCTCTGCAATCCTTGCAATGCTTGTGTACTACAATGCTAGATCAAGGAGCTCCCACTTTCTAAACTGCTAGCATGGACCTACACCAGAGTGACCAGTTCCTTAATTAAATTCTCTCTCAGCAACAGGCATTCAATCCATGAGTCAAGGAGACTTTGAGGGAATGTGGATTTACAGGTAGTGATGCTGTCTTCCTCAATACTACCCTGACTCAACTACCCACACCAAACAGCAAAGAAAAGAAATCACTTATTCAAAATCTGTGGATCCAGAGGACACAAGGGACCAATACAGTTTTGCCAGTTATTCCAATCTTGGCACCATGAGACACCCGCAAAGAAAGCTTTTTTTTTTTTTTAAAAAAAAAGCAGCACTTGACACCTTCTTCAGATGAAAACAATGTCTTTGCCTTCCCTACAGCATTTCCAGCTTTAGATTCAAAGCACAAGGCTCACTTTTACGTGGTCTTTCAGCAGGAAACTAGAATTAGGGATCCAGTGAGAAAATGAGAACATCTTAATTCTCTATTCAAGTACTGCTGTTACACAGCAAACAATGTTTACAAGAAACCAGAGGCGTGGACCCCAACACGATGAGATCTTAAATAAAATCAATGGGAGTGCTCTGTAAGAATGAAGTCACAAAACACATCCTCTCCAGGCAGAATCCTCTCATGGATTATAAGTAGAGCGCTCTCAGTATCTGCTTGTTTACAACCACCCAACTCAGCAAAGGCCTCTCTGTGCTACCCAGCATAAGCTTTAAGTAACTGTAAACGCATTAGCAGAAAATCCTTATCTGGAGCATGTAGTAGGCCCTGAGGAAGGCAATGCCAGGAAGGCAGGTGTACCATTCCACCCCTTGCTTAACTGCTGTCTGCAAGCTAAGAACGCTAGTTTGATGTGCCTTCCTCTTTCTGTATTTTAAGACAGAGGCCAGAAAAAAAGTGGGGACAGATTCACTCCAGTAAATTGTGGGGGGAGGGCAGGAGCCCCCTTCTTTTTCTACACCATTAAAATCACATTTTAAACCGGAACATTTCCAATTCTTTTGGCTTCAAAAATCAGCACTGAAGTCTGAAGCTACGGACCCATAGCCCACTCCATGGCTACATCTGTCATCTCAAAACTTCTCTGGATCAAAAGCTTCTGTGGAGAAGCAAAAACCAAAGGACCCTTTGACATTTTGCTGGACCTCAGCGTAGTGCTCCACACAAGAGGAAGCTGCTACACCCTTAACCAGAGGCTAGAGCAACAACAGACCAGCGGGAGTTACCTCTGCTCCCCGGTGGGGGACCTTTTTCAATGCACCACGGCGCAGAAACTGCCTGCCTTTGATGCCAAGCATCACCCAGGGCTGAGGATGCCCTCTCCACAGGCGCCCCGCGATCTCTCTTTTGACACACCAGGCATGATGTCACTTCTGTAGCACCGAGCCACAGCCTGCAGCTGGGAAAGGCCTGGTCTCCAGGGACTCCAGCAGCAGCGTTGGTAAATCGAGCAGCGGCAGGGCACTTCTCCCTGCTCAGCAGCCAGCCTCCCCGGCCCTGCTGGCAGCGGTTCGGGGGGCGCCCCCAGGAAGATGCTGCACCTCTCTACCTCTCCGGGGAGTCACAAGCCCAAAGCCTCACGCACACCTTTGCGTCGGGCACGCATCTCACCTGACGTTTCGGGCTTTTATTACGCATTTACCTGCTACAACGAGACGGTTAGTGCGGCGGGACCGTCCCCCTCCTC
>VZSZ01003201.1:168829-192627 GCA_013398815.1 Ibidorhyncha struthersii | reverse complement strand
CGCTCCCCCACGGAGCGGGCCCCGGGCAGCCGCCGCCGGTGGATACCCTGCGCGGGTCGGGGGGGGGACGACGGTACTGCATCGGCGCTGCCGCACGGAGCGTAAATGTATCCTATGTCGTAAAGATATCCTATATCGTAAAGATATTGTATATTTCTCCTGGAAATCGCCGTCAGCCCCCGCTCAGGGCAGCGCAGGCGCCGCTAAGGGCAATTCACACGGTTTTAGTAACGTTTTCTATCCGCCTTTTATCTCGCATCAAGGGATAAGGGTTACAGATCGCAGTAGCTGAATTACGTTTGTTTTACGAGTTCGTTCTTGTTCTAACGCTCTACTGCTTTAGCAAATCCTTCAGAATATTTTAAGCAACTCTCTAGTAATTGGTCATCATTGGCAGCTGTGAGGGCAATGTCCTGTTGCATATGCTTAAATATATGGACTCTAACATACGCAAAGTAACAGGCGATACAAGGTAATATTCCTACTAGTCGTGATATTATTTTTTTATATCACATGTGGGTAGAAAAATAACCTCCTACCTCGTGATATTAAGCAAATACAGTTTTCTACACCGCTCTGATGGGGTTACTAAAGCGCACGCCGGCCAGCGCGCAGATTCCGTACACCAGATTTTAAAATACAAAATGGCTTTTTTTCCCCCCTTGAAGCTGGTGGGACCACCAAGCCCAGTTTAAATCCGCTGTTAACGAGGATTCAAGCGCGGTGGTAGTTCCTAGCTACTAAATACCCCCCGATGAAGAAGCAAATGGCCATCTTATCTTTCGACCGCCACCAGAGCGGGAGGACCCTCCTTGGCAGGCTTACTTTTAGCTGCTGCTTTTCTTAGGTAACCTCTCTTCTCCGAGCCCGGCCGCAAGAGGTGACACACCGGGTTTTTAGACCATCTCACCAGGGCTAAAGGAAGCCGTATTTAACTGAGCCAGACAAGGTTACCTGCAGGAAGTGGTGAAAAAATTTGCTTGAACTTTAAATCACCGAGACTTCTGAAAAGTAACCGCAAGTACCCAGAGTCGAAGCCATCACCAAAATAAACGTACGCACCACGAAGAGGCTGCTGCATAACAGTGAATACTTTTTTTCCCCACCCAAAAGAGAGCCGTGCAGCAGAACTTTCAGTTTGCTCATAAAAATACATTATTTACAGGGAGAACATCAAGATCCTTTATATATATACACACACAAAGCTCTCTGTTGTAATAACCTTGCTTTAGGACGGTGGTTAACTGGCATTACATTGCTGTAAGTTCTGCACCACCATGGAAATCTAGGGGTTCACACGGCTTGAAGTCGCAGAAAAATAAGACCACAAAAAAAGGCCAAAATTTCTTCCTTAAACTATATGCTAATCCTTATGATTTATGAAATCCGGGAGCAAAATTTTTTAAGTGTAACCACAGAATCACAGAATCACAGAATAATCAGGGTTGGAAGGGACCTCTGGAGATCATCTAGTCCAACCCCCCTGCCAGAGCAGGGTCACCTACAACAGGTTGCACAGGACAGCGTCCAGGCGGACCGTGCTTCGTTAGCAGCATTTCACTCAGTCTGGAAAAAATAAAATGCCAGTTGGGTCCTAGTTACTTTCTCGTGCAAGTTTCAAGTCACATTTTCACATGGGATTCTGCATTACGGAGTTTGGTTGCAAACTTTGTGAGTACAGCTTAATCAGCATCATGAATATGTTTACTGGGCAAAGCTTTTGAGAAATTTATTAATTTAAAAAAAAAAATCTGCATTTTGTATCTAACCTATTTGACAGCTTGGCTTTTAACTGAACAGCTAAGCAGGATTTCTAATTTCTCTACTTGCAAACATCGGGTTTTTTTCTGAGCCGGAACAGCACAGCTAATGCTTCCCTGCTCAAAGTCTGACATCAGTTTCAACTTTTATTATAATTTAGACTAAAAAAGCCTAACTGATAAAGCATCACTGACTGGGGCTAACAGTTGCTACTCCACTACCATGGCAATATTGAGAGGGGAGAAAGTATTGAATCCCTCATTGAGGTATTGCCTCAACATTTTTAGTGCTGCATTAGAATTGAGCAGTACTTAAAATCTGTGAGAAAATCTGTTTCTTAGCACTCCCAAATTTTATTTGTAGCTGGTGTTATTGGCCTTGCAATCAAGATACCTCACCTAATATTGCCTTTCTTCCTTATTTGTAAAGTGGGGATACTTCAAACTTTTTGAGAGATGTCAGGAAACACCACCTTCAAGTACGCCGGATCGAAAAAAGGTGCTTTCATCTATGAACAGCAGTAGGTTTTCCCCCTCCCCTCACTTGCTGCATCACTATTTTTGGCCCAACAACAAACCAGCAAGTGTTCCCCAGTGCTTCATCTTGTCTCCCCACATCACCAAAGACATCTGAGCGCGAAGCTGCAGAACCTCGCTATCTGCAGCGTGCTGATTGCTCCCCGTACTTCCCATCATCGCAATATTCCGCATCTTACGACCGGGCACCAGACCATCCGTAAACCCACTGCCCACCTTACCCAGCCCCAGAACCCTGGCAAAACTCGGAATCTGTAACCGAACGAGCAGCTATCTTTAGCCCAGCTCTGGATTCGCAGTTTCCCCACCAGCTCTCCCTCTCCTGGCAAGTGCAGTGTCCACAGGGACACTGCCTCGCTGACAACCGGCAGAAACGAGCGGGGCTGTGGCGGCCTCCTGCGGTTGGAGGCAGGAGGACAGGCAGGCAGGACCCGGCCCGGCTGCCATTCTGCTTTTGTTAAGGTTTTGTGGCTTTTGTTTCCCACGCACTTTGAGCAGGGCATTTCACACCGCCAGGGAAACAATCCCTCCTCCGCGCACGCAGGGAAGTCCAGGGACAAACCAAGGCGGCCGAGATTTCCACCAACACCAGTGATCTCGCTCATCAACGTAGAAAAGTATATCCTGAAAATACATGAAAATAGCTGCAGTTCAGGTCTTTTTGCTTTGGATAAACAGCATTAAGTTCTTCTGTTTGAGTACCAAGTCTCAGTGCTGCAGATTTATGATAGGTTACACAACCTGAAATGATCATAGATTAATACTTTCCAACTTCCAGAGATGTGAATATTCATTAATGCTTCCCAATTCCCTGTTCTGGTTTACTAACCATTTAGAATGTGTAGTAAGTAATAAAACACTGCCCAGAGCAATCTGGGAAATCCTCTCATCAGCCTGCCAAAATCCTTCAAAAGTTACTAAATACTGTTACGTACAAAAAACCCACTTCACCTCTCTTACCTAATGTGAAGCCTCAAGGCTTTAAAATTACACTTGACCTTAAAACCTAGTATTTAACGTAATTTAATGGAAATCCAGTAGGAAAGCTGGAAATTTACCTCTAGGACTAGAGGAAACGTTAACCTGCTTATCATGAGAAAAAGAAAGCGCTTTATTTACAGCAAACTATCACCCAACACAGAACACCACCACACTGGACAGAACTTGCTCCAAGTGGAATACCTGTTACTACGGACAGACCCAAAACACAGCCAGTTTGCTGTCCTCAGTTCAGAAGCAGACACCTGTCAACTGTCAAAGGATTTTCATACTCCATAATCCATTGATCTTTCATTGATTATCCACAATCTTCTTCATAAGCCTTCTACAAAAGCGAACAGGTAGAAACAAATGTGCCCTTAGGTCATTATGGAGAGGTATTTCAGGATAATTTAAGGGCCACAGAAAGGTAATTTTTAAAATTAAGTCTAAATTATCGTATATTTACCATAAAAAATTATGATTGTTAACCAAGTGAAAAAAGGCAGATAAAGCCCTTTTACAATGAAGGCTCTCACTTCACTCTCAGGCCAGTTCCTCTGCTACCATATTTACATGCACAAGTAACTAAGCGTTTTCATTTCCCCCATTCAATTCAGATATGATATACGTAAATAGACAGAATATGATATCCTCCACATCTGTGAACAGCTACATTCCGTAATTAAACAGAGCCTGATTATAGGTCAGAGATGTCTAGAACCAGGCTACGCAAGATGATTTTCGCTTTCAAAACCTGACCTGCAATATTATGAATGTGCATGCACAATCTTAAAATGCTGCCAGAATTGGGCCATCATTACACTGGATGAAGATCAAATAGTATACTTATAAAAAGAAGACATGTCCCCCAACCAAAAAAAGCTGTGTTTATTTCCGCATGCATTACTGTGCTTAGGAATTAAGGATCATGATTTCTAAAAATAAATAATCAGAAAGCAGCTCTGCTGCAGACAGCCATTTTTACACTGAAGTGCAAAGGCCAATGCTCTCACACAATTACTTTTGAGCATGGCTGTCCAAAACATCAGCGTATGTAATACTTCTCAAAATATTATTAAAATAAGAAGCATTTCTTGACTCATTTCTACTTGCTGTTTTCATCCATACAGAACTACAGACTCCATTTTAAGTTAAAGGTGCTACAATCCTCGACAGGTGCACAGAATTTGCCAGTTCTTTACATTTAAAGACGCTGATGGCAAAAATATGTACAGAGAAATCAGCTCTCCGGACATGCTGTTATAGTTAAAGATACTTGGGACCTTCATCCTTGTTTCTCCCTCTACCATTATTACACAAGACCCGCCTCCTTCTAGCTGAATAACACATAATACAATTTCAAGAGTTTAGTACGTAATTTGTACAACTTCCCACTCTTCTCTCTTAAATTTTGATTGATTGTTTCAATTTTCAGGTGCATAGACAAGCTGCTTGCTTTGAAGCATGCGATGCCTGTTCTGCAGAGTCTCCCTTTGGAAGCAATGAAGAAACAGCACATACTGCATTGCTGAACCAACAGAATCCTCTACACTGTTTTCTAGGATCACACATGGAGATCACTTCTGATCGCGTTTATCAACTACTGTTTCTGTCTTAAAATAAATTATAGAAAAATCAAATTGGAATTGACTGCAAAAGTTTTACTTAAAAGTTCATCTGCATATGGAGAAGGCAGGCAGAAGTCCTCTGCAGGCTTCATTTAGCTGCACATAGTTGCAGATGCTATCATTACTATATGAGAAAACCAACAAAAAATTGTTAAAAGTTCAGAGCATATAAGATACTCCCTTTTTTTCAGCAACCCTATCCACATAAACACACCACCGTCAAAGACTCAGCATTTACTGCGCTATAAATATATCACAGTCTCAGAAATTATACTTTTAGGCAAAGAAGTCACAATTAGTAAGTATTTAGTTTTAGACCTTTTATGAGCAAAGATGTTTTAATGTGTCACATTTAAAGAGCATCAATCCTTCTTTACAAGAAAAGAAAAAAATCACTTCATACATTTGGAGCTAGAGAGGTCCACAAGACTTTCTGCAAATTAAAAGTACATGAAATACTTGCAGCATCCTTCATACATAAAATATTTTGTAATAGGGTTGAGAATACAGTAAGTGTTAAACAATACTTAAAAGTACCTGAAAAGAATCTCTCCTAGGAGAGAGAGATTAACTGAACATCCTCCTGGACAGCTGTGCAAGTTCTCAACAAATGCTTTTCTGTACAAGTGGTTTAAAAATCATACAGCAAGTTCTGGAATATTCAAAATAATGATTTGATAGAAGAAAGATTCTACAGTTACCTCAATTCCACGTTACTTCATTACAGTTATCATGGCCTAAGCCCTGGGCATTGGTGCTCAGATTCACAGCCTCATCCATGCAATGTTATCTGCCTCAAGAGATCAAACTTTAGCTCCTGTACTAAAGCCCGAACGGGTGACTGAATAAATTCAGCAGCTTTTCCAGCACTGAATCCCTTCCCTCCCATGTAACTTGACTCACTGAAATTTCAGAGAGACCGATCAGAGGTCATGTATAAACAGCACAGTCAAAAGCTACATCAGATGTAGGAAGACTACTGGTTTAAAAATGTGTTGAGCATCTTTGAACGCTGAAGTTTCCAACACCACTGCTAGAGAGAAAGAGGAAAAAGATTAAAATAAAATTTAAAAAATAAGTTTGTTACTTCAATAACTGTGTTTTGCCAGTCAATATAGGCTAAAGCAAATTAGTTTATTTATGCAGTGATGAGGGAAACTTGAGAGAGAAACTGAGTCATCGCCTGTCCCTTTAGAGATCAAGTTCTGAAATCAAGATTGGTATTTTGAAACTTAGCTTTTCCTAGCCTAAAAAAAAAAAAAGTTTTAATGTGTAAGTGCTATTTGGTAGTACTGTATAAAACCAGAATTATATTTGCATCTTAATATAGGTGTCCATGTTGCAAATTCAATGGCAATAAAATTGAGTTGAAGAAAACCACACTGCATAAAAACTACCTGGAGCTACATACTGCTTAGTAAACCAAATTAGGACAGAAAGGGAGGAAGTTTTTCATTCACCTACTGAGCTGCATAAGAAGCCTATTCTATAACAATTCTGTGACTACTAGAAAGCAGGCAGAACTATGACGAGACTAATTATTAGCAGTTATCTGACCAGACATAACTGGCCTGAAAGGGAAACAAGAAGCTTAGTACGTAATAATTTCATCCTTTTTCCTATGGACAGTTAGGAAGTTACATTTCCCTCTCTTTCATTCAACGCGCAATAAGTCTGATTAAGTTAAGAGGAAACTGAATTTACAGCCATCTTAACCAGGCAGATATTTATAAGGACACCATTAACTCACATGTTCACTTAAATCGTAAAAGCAGTAGTTTCTTCCACTTCATTCATGTAGAAATATTCCTTAAAAAGGAATTACAATGCACAAACAAGTATTATCCATCCAGATGGACTTGACATTCTAACACTGACAGCCTACTGACAGACGTAATGAAATAGCAAAGATGCTCCATGATTACAAGTATGGCACAGCAGCCAGTGGAGTGACACAAGAGCCCTTCCAAATCTGAGCTAGCAAGGGAAAAAAGTTACTTTACCAATTTTTATAACAGTGAGTATACCTTGCAGCCAATATACTCTTGTATCTGGCTACTACATTTATTATTAAGATCCATGATTTTCACATAAAGTTCCTTAAAGAAGTAGATACTATTACTAAACCACAGTTTTGTTCCAGCAGTATCTGATGATTAGATGACTGAGCTTTATACATGTCATTGTGTATAATTAAGCTACAGCGACAAAATTCCTTCTGAAAACCCCTACCACTAACATGACAAGACCAAAGCACACAGGCATTGCAGGCTCAAATCTGTCTGACACACGTATAACACCTGCTCACAATGATAGAACAGCATGTAAGCTTCCAGAAATACCTTCTTATCCAACCCCATTCCATCACACTTGGGGTTTCCTGGCTTTTTGCCAGTAAAGTTACTTCCATGTCCATGCATATAAACTTAATGACTATTGAATGTACTTTTGCAGAGAGAAAAGGCTAAAATTTACACACATCCTAGACTGACACTTGTTGCTTTTATAAGTATGCATATAAATCTGCTTTGGGTGAATTCATTTAATAGGAACATTTTAATTTGCTCCTGAAACTCCTGACCAAACTTAGTCGTCTTTGGTCCCTCACCCTAAAACAACTTCCCATTCACCAAGCCAACAGATGGCAGAACTATAAATGTGCAAAAGACTTCTAAAACATTGGCTTCCTTTGTGAAAAGACTATTTCAAAGTAAATGTAATGTGTAGTAAGTACAATCTTCCTTTCTGGAAAGCTAGCTACTGCCATGCCACAGTAGCCCGACAGGCAGGTCAGAACCAGAGGCAAACCCAGACCCTTGCGGTGGAACTCGGTGTCAAACACAGAACCTGGCCTAAATGCTGTATTTAAACCTTGACCAGTAAGTCACAGTCTTACCATCACGTCAGAAAGGGGTCTAAATACAGTTGCAACTCAAGCTCATCATCAGTAATAATGGAGTGAATCTATACTGACCAAGTGAGTTAATTAGGTAAAAAAGTGACCACCTTTACTGACTACACTTCACAGGCTAAACTATCTGGCTAGCCACAGATTCTGCTTTCTGTTTCTCCTGTGCATTGCTTTTCTTTTTAGTCCTACAAGTTATCTGAAAACTGAAAGCAACACAAGAAATGCATACGCACAGGATACACTTTCAGAAATTCTTTAGTTTCTGCCCACTAGAATATAACTGGAACAACTGACATGTCTTGACATCTGCTTAGGAACACTTGTGACAGGTAAAATAATGCTTGTTATCTACAGGTATCCTATCCAGCAACTTACTTTCTAGTCATCAATACTTGTGAAGTGCACCGTTGCTAAATGAGCTATTTACAAATGTAAACTATATAATTAAAGTTTTAAAATAAATAGACAACCTTTACATTAGGTAGCAACTTGACAACAAGGTAATAGATCATCCGATTATATCTTTCAAAGAATGATCTGTGTATGCTGCTCAATTTTTTAATTTTTTTTTTTATGAAGAAAATCCTTGGCTCACAAACTATTCTGCAAGAGCTTCCTTGGTTTTCTTCCTTTATGCTGGATAATTATGTAAAAACTCCTTGAGTTTTGTTGGATAGTCTGTCATCACTCCAGTTGCTCCCAGATCAAATGCCCTCTTGTATTCTTGTTCTTCATTCAGTACCCAAATATACACCTGTAAGATGAGATAGAAAGACAAATTATTACAGGAAATACTCAAATGATAAAGGTGACTTTTGACCTAAATCGTTTCATGTGAGAGAGATGATGCCGCATATATTTAAAATGATAAATGATTACACTGTGATGCCAAAGACGTGCACACAAACATATCCAACTTCTTCCCCATTGCTCTCCAAAAGGGGACATTTTCTAGAGGTGACTCCAAATCCATTTCATTACCTGAGACTTCAGATATTTCCGAAAGTTGAAATACTATTTTCTGAAAAGCCCAAAACAGGTCAGCAGTTTAGCAGATTTTGTAGGCTTAAGTTTGAAGTGGGGAAAAAAATAATCTCAAAGGGATTTAAATTAAAGAGTCTTTTTCCAAGCATACAATTCTTCCTTTGCAACTACAGAACTGTAAATACAACAGCATAAGCCAGCAGCACAAAAGAAGAAGTTCGGGAGAACACGAACCCATCTTAAGGCCACATCTGGCTGGTTCAAATTCTCACTAGGTTAAAAGCACATTTCCTTTGGTTTGCCACACTGTACCTGAATGCCCCGAGCAGTGAGGTGGTCAAACAGTGCTTTCCGCATTAGCAATCTGCAGAAAGGAGAACAAGATTATTTAAGAACTTGATGTATATATGAAATTTTCAATGTCTGTTGATGTTCTGTAATAAATTTTCCACAGGGCATTTAGATTCAAATTTTTCCTTGCAAAACTGATTAGAAACCTAATTATTGAAAAATTTTAGTTCAAGCAGCTCAAGATTGGTTAACATAGATACCCAGAAATGTGCCTTAGCTCTGGATATTTGTGTCAACTCTTCTGGAGATCAAATCCAGCACACTCCTCCTTCATCATACAGGTACCCTGTACCATGTCCGATGAATCAATCCTTTTGGTTTCAGAAGAGATTTTATCCTTCACACTAGAAGACATGAAAACTCTACTGGCCACTCAAGAAATCAAACTAAGAGATGTCAGACACAGAAGCAAGAGCCAGAAGACACTTACTTCGGTCACGTTCAACCTCTTCAAGCACATGACTAAGTGGCCTCTGAAGCACAGATACTCTTAAAACACAAAGTGTTCCATGTAAGCCAGAAAGTATCTCCTCTGACAACATTATGAAACACTCACAATCCTATGAAATGCAGAATCTGCATTCTGAGTCTACTTGCATGCTAATTAACTGAACACACTTAACAACAGAAAATAAATAGACTAAATTGGAATAATGCCCACTGTTACTGCACCTCAGTATGTTTCAGCATATGAAAAATAAAAGCATACAGGAACACCTACGTAAGATTTGAATATGATTTATGCTGCACTGACAAAAAAGCTAGAAGAAACTGAAAAAAATAACATAACAAGTAGCTATAGCAATAGCTAGTCTTAGTTGCTTGAGTCAACTGTTAATATATAGCAAAATAGAAATAAAAATTTAATAAGATTAAAATCTTACGTGTCAGCTAGCCAGATAATAAATTTCTGGCTTCTTGTAATCTTCTGAGGTTCTTTCAGCCTGTTGAAGAAGACGAAACAAAACCAGAGCGCAAATTAAAATATTATTTGAGATGTTCCTGCAAAAGGAACATGAAGAATTAATCTTGCAGTTTCTCAAATTAGTGCAGTAATTGCACTGTCTAAGACGGTGACGTAGAATTCGGTTATGCAAGAGAAATGTGCTACATTTAAGAGAAGCAGCAGATGAGTATTCAGCAGCATTTGGAGTAAAGTATGAGAAACAAAGAGCACGTGAAATCTCATCCACCCTATTACTGACTTGCCTCTTGGCCTTATTCGGACTAATTTGTTCACAAGAAAGAGGGAGAAAAGGGCAAGAATTAGTTATTCGTACAGCACTGCTACATATTTCTATCTAGATGGCATCAGCACAAGCTGTGTTGTAAAGGCAGCTGCATGAAGGCAATATTTACAGGAGATGCTGTAAACAGGAAACATAGATATACACACGCACTAACAGCCGAGTAACTCAGAACTGGGTAGAGACAGGTTAAATACAGAGGAGCAGAAGATTCACAAAGCTTTCTCTTAGGAATATACAAAAGTGCCTAAACAAAACAGTATCCTCAGCCCAAGGATACCAACTAAACCAATGCTCAAGCTGGCGTTATCGTTCACTTGCTTTACTATCGTTTCATTGCAGCACCCACCAATGGACTCTAACTCACTTGAGGATGATTGAAGGCATAGGAATTTCCAAAAATTCTTCCTTGAAAGGAATGAACGGCAGCAAACCGGTGTAGAACAGGCCAAGAAGCAGGAGGACACGTTGCAAACAGAAGATGATGGGAATGTCAGCATTCTGCAGCAACCATGAAAAAAAGGCTCTAAATTATCTTGGTAGATTGTTGAGACTGTTGCAATTAAATTTACTCATCAATGCACGCTTAAAGTTTAGCACTTGCACCTATAGATTAGGCTGCCAACTGTTTATGATATGCCTGCCACTGAATTTAAATTACTCTTTCTGGTTCCTTATAATCCAGGCAAAAATTTTAGACAGTTTGAAGGGGCATTGGGACCTGAAAAGGTAAAGTTTCACTGGTTCACAGTACTGCTTTTGTTGCCTGCCTTCATCATCTTTCCAGACTGCATGACACTATGCATCATTTTCTCTTAGACTAGTATTACCGCAAAGAGCAAGCTGTGCTTTAGCACAGGACTTGTTACAGTTTGATATCACATAAACTCACTTCACAACACATTTTTAAAGATGCTCGTTTATGAACCAAAATATTTGGGCACTGATGCTACGAAAATGAACAAATATAATGGTTGTTCAGGTAGGAAATGGTGTGTTGTCCTGCACAGATAAATCAGAACAGTATCTGTACTCTCAACTAGATCAATTTCACTCAGGTGTACAAGTCCCCTGGACTAAGCACAATTTTAATTTAATTCTAAATTGTACAATTCCTCAGCACAGAGGCATAGAACCTATAGCTGTAAAATAGCTTTATATCAATACAACTGTATGTCAACTAGTGGACACATCCACTATTTTCATAAAAAGAAACACACAATAAGCAATCCTTAGAAAAATTGCTTTTCTATCAGATGAATGATGTGCAAACAAGCTGTAAGAGTTCCTGACATACAATCATAACACCCTATATTTTATAGAACAAGAATAAAACATGATGAAGCTTAATTCCTCAAGTATTTTATTGTAGAGTATACGGGTGTTAACTGTGCTACTTTATTGCAACAGCGTAGTAAACAGAATACAATCCAAGTGCAAAACTTCCCACCACATCCGAAAGCCTGGCATAGCTGGCTAGATCTTTATTTATAGGGTGCTTTTCTGTAAATTTTGTCACCACACAGTAACAAGCAGGCAAGAACAAAGCTTAGCTGGACCCATTCTTACCTCCTTAAGACACTTTGATACAACCTCATAATTTGCATTCCCCCATACCGTCAAATGCTCTCGCTTATACTGACTCACCAGCTCTGAAACCTGCAATATAAAAAAGCAGAACTGTAGCACGCATTCACTGAAAATTATGTGCAGCACTATTTAACTGAAATTCTACTTGCTCCTTTTCAACTACGTAAGTCGTTACAGAAAAGACAGTTCTACACTCTCTCCCAACTGAAGATGACTGTGCTGCTTTGACTGGGAAGAAACAGGTGTCAAGGTCAACAGATAAAAGGAAAGAGCATTATAGCCACAACCCCCCCTACATAATTTAAGAAAACTAGATGGTCAAATACTCTCTGATAGAAAGCAGATTTCCTCTTCTGTGATAAACAGTTATCTACACACTGACATCACGCTTTTACGCTGCTTTGCTAGGCAACAGTCCCTAAGACCCTTAATACGAAGCACAAAACAAACATGTCTCCAGCAGTGTAGCACCAGTTTCATGTCAGGATAAAGGGTCAGTGAAGAGCTGTTTGCTGAGTATCTTGCACAAGATCACTTCTCTGTCTTCTGCATTACCTCATACATGGAGCAAGATCTAACATGTGAACGATGAAGCAGTCCAAGAACACAGATTTTTAGTGTCACAGACTGCTAGCAACTCCAAGAAACTTTTCTTTTGGAATTTCAGCATCATTACATGACATTCAGTTCAGCGCAGATTTTCATGTACCTTTTTGATCAACACATTGTTGTTCATTTTGATGTCAATGTTGACAGGAGTTTGTGGAAATGCCTCAAAGACCTCTTTCAGGAGTGGAATACGGTTGTCTTTTCCCTCGCAGTGACATTCTGGGGAAACAAGAACACTGACACTGCTGTGACCATTTTTAATACATTGCAGATAACAAGTGTTCTGACATCTCAGCTTTTATCTTAAAATTAAAAATAATGTATAGTTCCCGGAATTAGCATTTTTTTAACTGAAATTTAAAAAAAATTACTTCACTCAGACAGTTATAATTAATTATGACAAGCTCGCTTCCGTAATGAAAATGCCCTAAGCATACTGCACGTTTGGCTTTGAACTTCATAAATTCAGACATTATTTAGCAACAGTAGGAGTGCAGGCATCGTTAAAATCCCAAAATAGCAAACATGGGCTCAGTTACCACATACAAATGCAACGAAATTAATATGAAATGAGACCAAATGAGAAAATCTTTTCCTTCCAGGAAAATTTACTGGAGAAGCATAATGAGTAAAGGGAACAGAAGGCAAACTCCCCAAATTTTGTTGTCAGAAACTGCTTGTGGCTCTAAGGAATTAACTGAAGGCTCTCACCATCTCTTTGTATTATTGTACATAAAAAAAGGATATATATGTGTGAAAACAACACGTCATGAATCTCCTCTTGATGCATTTTAAGCATTTTGCAATTTTGAAAAGAAAAGTTTAACACAACATTTGGTTGCTGCAAAGTTCAAATATGGAAAGGCTACACAAGATAGCCACAAAGGCACTCGAGCAAACACACCTGATAAAATCTCCTGATATAATATTTTGCAGGTGGAAGTGGTCTCAGTATGCTTTATTCAAATCAGCATCCCACAGATCAGTTTTCACAAGAAAACGGGTTACTCTTTTTCTAGGTTTTCCTCTCTTGCGGCAATATTGGTACTGAACTTTAAGTCATATATACAATAACTACTACTCTTTCCATTCACCCTTCTGAAAATGTCTGAATTATCTGACACCTTGCAGTACTTCAAGCCCAGACTGCACGAGCACAATGGCATTTGAGTTGTAAAGAAACTCTCCTGAGCCTTCTCTTCGTTTCTGGAATAACAAATTTTCAATCAGCACCCTCTGAAGATATCACAAGGGAACTGGAAAGCAGTTGCAAGAAGCAGATAAGCAAACAATTGAAATGTTTATTTGGAGAAAGATATCTTACATCTTAAAACTTACTCACTGCCAACTGGTATGAAACCCCCTGCCCCTATTTCGGTTTCTAAAGCTAGGATTGTATTTTCCTTTTAAAACTTCTCTTGTCAAGATACTGATAGAAGCAAATCCACTTTTCTACTCCCTTTGTCAAAATAAAAAACTGCCACTCTACAATAACGGAAAATTAGTTACTGTATATTGAAACAGCAAAAGACAAAAAACTTACCTTTCTGAAATGTGACATCCAACTTGCAGAGATATGGTGGAAGTTCCTTAAAAATAAAGGGAAATGGAAGACTAATTCAAATGCAGGGATATAACAATGACTTTTTTCAAAAAAGACAAAATAATTATAATTCATAAGCCACTTAAGTTATCTTTAAAGACAAAAATCATATTTTTTAAAAAATTTCCTTGCCCAAAATGGGATTTAGAAGCACCGTGTTCATTCTTACTTGAACTATTTGGAATTCTTAGACTTGTGTTACCTGTAGCTGAGTAAGGCAAAATGTTTCCAGACGCCTGTCTGAAAATTCTTGAGAATTCCACTTAAATATCAGATGGAAAGGTAGTTCTGTAAACTAGGCTTTTAAAACTGTCAATGCAGGCAGGATTCATCTACCGGTTTTCCCATTAAAAAGCTGGTCATACCAGAAGGAGCTTGTTGACGAAGCTTTCTTTGTCATCAGTATGGCAAAACAGGCGCACCTCCAGAAAGCTATTCATCCAACCTACTATTGGATTGGTTAATCACCCTCTGGAAGTGTGCTGGTTTTTCTCCTTTGACTACACAGGGAGCCTAGTTAACTTTTTATTTTTTTTTTAAAGTAAGACAAGATGAATCCCCTCCTTAGATTTTGGATACTAGACACACATGCACACAACCTTCCTGCCCACCCCAGCCACTCTACAGACACATTTTTAAACATCATCTAGCACTAACATTTGTTCTTCAACTTACAGAGTATTTGAGGTCGGATATGTTGACATCAACTCCTGTTGATCTCTTCAGGTTCTCATCATGGGACACAACCACTTGCTCATCTTTTGTCAGGTGACAATCCAGTTCCAACATGTCGGTTCCTATATTAACCGCACTGGAAGCAAAGAAGTCTGCCTTGAACTGCACATGTACTTCGTACAGGTCCAAACCTAACACGTGCATGTTATTCAAGTAAACAAATCTCAGTGGAGGTATTTTACATGCTTTATGATGCAATGAATCCTCACAATCTTGGTGCAAAGCAAGAAGAAAATAACTCTGCTGCAGTGGGAAAGCTGATGCAAGAATAAACAACATATCATGAACCAGAGATGGGATTTGAACTCAGGAGCTTTGGCTCCGTCTTCCATAGAAATCAAGTAGCGCTCCTGTCGATTGCAGCCTATCACCACTGTATTGAGAAACCTACTTCTAAAGTATCGTTTCAGAATTTTGTGTGTGATGTTTATTAGTATCATCACATATACCACTGGAAGAAGCGAGCTTTTTTTTTTTTTTAAAAAGTAATCAATTTTGTGGTAAGCATAAACAACAAATGACAGAGAAGTGAAAGCCCTTTTTTTACTTGATTTAAATTAATCAGGAATGGATGGATCAGCAAATTAGCAATGGGGCTTGCAGGCTTTTGGCTTTTTTGGCTAGCAAAACTACATTTAAAAATAACCATTATTATTTTAATGAAACAGTTTTAATTTTAAATTTAAAAAAATAAAACACTAAAACACCCAGTCACCTTTTTCAAAGAAAAATAGCTATTCCTCTTCCAATCTGCTGCTTTGAAAAGTCCTAATTCAATCCCAAATCCACTCTATAGGAGCTTAGTTCATAGAAGGAAGAGTAAAAGAAAGCAAAAAGTAATAATAATACTGATGAAGATTAAGTACAAGAAACCTCACACTGGAACAGAAAACCTAAGCTTTACTCCAACGAGAAGTGAATTACTCATTTCATTAGCAAAGATACTCAGAAGGTATCATTCCAGCAGGCACCCAAAAGTCCCAGCCTGAAGTCTGAACACTTCCTGCAGAACACTGGGCTGTTCTTTTTATCCACCTATGAACAAACCTAGAAGATCTGTTGAGTGCAGTCTATACCAGACCCAAAGCTCTGTGACTTCAGTAACAGCCTTTTCCTTAAGAAAATGGCTTTATTGATTGCTGAAGTACAGACTTGCCATAAACATTCACAAATGCAATAATAATAAAAAAAAATTAGAACATATAAGTGTTTGACACAGTTTCTGCTGCAGCTGGGATAATGATCAAGAAGGGGGTTAACTTGTAAATTTGTTAACTGTTTTCCAGTACCACTAATTAAGAATTAGGAGACGAACAAAATCGTATTATGCATGGAAGATACACAGCCTGTTCTGGGTAATTTTCCCTCCTGAGGAAAAACACCTCCAAATATGCTACAGGAGATTTGCCAAATTTGTAGAAAACGTTCCCACCTAATACCATATATTATCATTTAACCAGCAAAATTTATTAGAAATATTACTGCTTAAGAAATTCAGGACTGATGCTGCATGGAAAAGGGAGAACAACAACCTGTCTTGTTAACAAATTTGAGAATCTGCCAGGCTCTTACTAGCAGCTTGCTGCTAAATAAGCTTCCTTAAAAGGCTGAGGTTTTTTTTCAGCTGGAAATCAGTTTGTTCTGTGGCTCTGTAGTAACACATCAAATCTACATTGCTCCAGAGAACACTCCAGATGTTCTCCAGATTCAGAAGAACGCGTTGGATTCAGATCCAACTGCTCCAAAACTCAAGTTGGGAAGCAGGCTCATATTTGCAAATTAGGATGGCGGAGCTCTGCTTGTGTTTTAACTCCAACTGTTTTCAAGTAAAATGACATACCAAGAAATATGTAAGCAAAGCCTTACCTTGGAAACTAAATTCTTTTAGGTAAGGCCTAATGTAGCACAATGTATAGAGTTTATAAATACTAAACTGACCAAGTACTTCTATTACAGTAACTACAGTGTTTAAAGCTTTCTCTCTAAATGAAGTATGTTCATAACAGAGGAAATACAATGAGAAATTATCTGGAGAGTTTATTTAGCAGCTTCCTGTCAAGACAATGCTCGAGTACATGGCTGTATTAGGGACAATTAAACTGGTAATTAAATTCTTATGACATCTTTTATGCCAGATCCCCAAACATTTTGATACTACAAGTGTCTCTTTTAGCTTAAAATCAGTTATTTTAAAATCTAAAACCACCACTGAACCAAGGACAGGAGGAAGAGAGCATCTGTCATTCGTCTCAGTGGCCAGTCCAGCCCAAACCACGACAACAGTATAACATGATTACAGCCCCACAAAATCTATTAGGCATTTTACCATGTGAAACCAAAAAAGTACTGTCTTTGGTACAGAAAGGTTATAATTGCTTTCCAGAATATTTGTAAGTTAAGCTAGTATAGATCTTTAAATTACCAGTAACGTCTCCTCCCCCCATACACTTTGTTTATATATTACTATAATAATTTCTTCATTATCATGCAACAGTATTAAATATTCTCCAATCAATGTTAAAGTGTAAAGAGCATAAATAAAACTATTTGCTTGTCAATACTTAGGTTACTGTCATCAAGGCAAAAACAAGGGGGTAGGTCTTACGCTACAGACAAGCAACCTCTTTTGGATTCAACTACATCAATGGTCAAATATGCCTGCTTGTCCAAACCTGCAGAAACGGCTCTTGCAGGCACACCCCATTTGGCTTCATGCAAAAACTGATGGGTTACAAACTGATTAGTTCATACCAGCCACCTGAGCCAATCCAGATAATTTTTCGCCGTGCAGATCACCAATTTTCTACCCAATTCCTTCTGCTAGCTTACCAGTGGAGATGGGAGTGAGCAGATGGGAAGGACAAAGCCTTTACCCCTCCACAGAGAAAGCCAGAACACTTTCTACTGCCTAATGCAAGGGAATCGCTCTGAGTCTGCTTTCTGCAGAAGTAATATGCCTGTATTATTCAGCAAAGCCGGTCTCAAAACAAGTAACTGAACTTTGCTATTGTCAGTTGAGTTGAGTTCAAAAAGTGGACATCAACACAGTTGTTACACTATAGTTGTAAAATAATTAAAATGGTCAGGAGAGAGACAGACAAATGTCTGTATTACCACAAAACATGATTTGACTCCTAGCACAGTCCTTACTCTTAAGTACTACAGCTTGCTTCTGGGAATGAAATAAAAATAGGTTATGTTATAACTTTCCACGAGCCCTATACATATAAACCCAGTATGACACTAAATGAAAATTAAGAAATGGTTAAAGAAAAGAAGCACTTCCCAGAAACTGTGCTAACAGACTTGAAAAAAGGCAGGCCAGCAGGAAAAAAACACAAAACTATGCTAAGCTTCCATGGAGATAGAAAATACTGCAGTACTTTCAATAGCACTGTTTGGTTGGGAAAGCTGGCACTCCTCAGCCTGCAAGGAAATGTGCAAACTGATGAGGCTACTTAGCACAAAGCAAATTAAAAAAACCACACAAACAAAACAAAGAGAAGCCTGCATAATTTGGTCACTGCTCATCAGCAGCTGGAGTTTTAGATACACTTCTTTTTCAAATACCTTTGAGAACCTTGTTAGAATTCACTACTTAAATGCTGGAGGCTTAAAAGGCTTTCTAGTACCAACTCAATTTTAAACCCTTAGATAAGAGGCTTTCACACATTGTGCAAATGAAATATGTGTATGAAGGCAAAAAACATAACACAAACACTTTTAATAGCTTTACAGATGGTGTACTGAATGTCAGTTAACACTAGGATTTCAGTCTCAGTAATTCCAGGAGACAAATTATTAACTTTCTATATGGAGGAGGGAACTGAACACTATGAAACTGTGGACTATCTATGAGAATTGCTTACAGCCATAACAGCAGTCAACAGATTCAGACTTGCTAAAATCCAGCCTTGTATGCTAACTAACATATTGGTATAGGCTACGATCTGAAATACCTTTTGAGAAACATCAATGTATCTAGGAAAAACAGTGTATGATATTAGCTATGAAAATAGCTTTAGAATGATAAATTAATGGAAGTAATTGTCATTAAACATGGAAGCAGTATTGTTTCATGTTTTATTAGCTAGCACAGGAGGAAGTGGGCCGCGGGAGTTTTATTTCCAATTGCCAGTTTACCACATTATTTCTTACAAATCCTAGTCTGTGGTAACCCAATTCCTTCTTGTTTAAATTGGAGTCATGTTTAGCAATCCACTGTAGTCATCCAAAGGAGAGATGACTTTCAGAAATAGGACACTGTACCCCAAACAACTGATGGAAGTCACTGAAGTCACTCACTGAAGACAATGAGAACACCACTGCTTTAGGCATTGTTAGCAGCTCTATTCGTACTCACTGGTGAAAGGCTGCCATTGTGTTTTCCAGGTTCTCTCCAGCACCTACAAAAATAACAGAAAAACTGAAACATGTACAAAATGCTTTTCCTCCCCTCAATCCCAGTGGAAATAAATAAATAACTAAAAGGATTAAAATATTTACATATTTTGAGGAAATATTTGGAAGAAAGAGTATGAAGCTAGAGTCAAAAATCCCTGTCGCCGCTAGTCTACTAAGGAGACCCGAGACAGGACTTTCTCAAGGTAAAACAATTAAAAAGAGGAAAAAAAAAAAAAAAAAGACTGTTATCTTGGACTTGTATAACACTTTGAATATACAAAACAAAGCGTTTATTTTACCAGAGGTTGGGTGCCCTCTTTTTCCTTAAAGGTGTCATATTTGGCTATGACAATATGACCTACAGGAACAGTATATGCAAAGTGTCTACTTCAGAGTTAGTGGGTGGAGTAATAAGAGTAAAGGTAACAAGGTGGGGAGGGATGGGACGACCAAACCAAGAAAAAAAACAGCGAAGACTCTCTAAAGTTGATTCTCGCTAAACGAATAACCCAGTTGCTGCTCAGAGAGGTGACAACCCCTTTTTTCAGTGCAAGGATACTTCCTGTAACAGCACAAATCTGTCAATAAAGGTTTACAGTGCTGGCAAAGGGAGGTCTCATACACAAGGAATGAAACACACATCAACTCCAGTTAAGAAATGAAAGGACAGGCAAATTAAATTTTCTCTCAGGCAGGAGTAAACTCTGCCAACTCTTAAGCCATCTTTCTCTACACAGAAGTCCTTGAAAATCAGCCTGGTTAGGAACTGGAAAAGGTTGTGCCTTCTCTGTCCTTCACAGAATATGCACTGCTATATACTGAAAACCAAAAAACTTCAGGAAGATACATGTACTGATGAGGATATCTACGCAAATTTTAGCTACTTCTGACGGTGATGAATGACGGACTTTGTAAACAACAATTATAAAAGCTTCAACTAAGGCCTTGCCTATTAACAAGACCTTACCAGTACATACTTACCTAAGTCTGTGTTTAGTTACTTAATTAAAGCAACGCAATTCTATGCATGCGCAACTAGCAATTTAAAATTGTTGCTACCAGGTTAGCTTGCATTGGTAAGTCTACAAAATGAAAGACTTAACTGACTTAGAACCATAATGACAAAATCTGCATGGTTTAATGTAACCCAACACGGTTAAGTCTACAGGAGCTTCTGTGATTAGACATTCACCAATATTTTATGGAATTTGATTGCACAGCTAGGAATAGGCGGAGCGGCAAAAGCAACTGAGGGATAGAGGAGAGCATAAGAATCTCATCGTATACTTCTGGTGATCACCTAACAAACGGGAAAAACCTGCACAGGACCTAGATGATTAGTTATAAGTTAACCGCAATAAAAATTGAGGTTTTAGATAACTTATCAGCTGTGACAATACAGCCCATACATCCTGAACGGTAAGCGAGCAGGAAAAAAATGAGTTGGTCTTCAATTTTTAAACAAACCAACAGTATCCTAACATTCCTGGGCAAAAATTTCCAAAAATAGAACTTTAGGTGACTGTTCTAACAAGTCACATGTTAGGGAGGCAGGTAGGGCGAGTCAAAACAGACAGTAGCAAAACACCTGACTTGTAGTGTTGAGGGGAAATGAGGAAAAAAGTTGAGAGATCAGCTGAAACAGGAATTCTAAATCAGCAACATGGCTTTCACAAACCACACTCAGAAAAGGGAACTACGACAAGCAAGAGATTTGATGTACTAAGTAATTTTCCCTCCTTAAAAATGAAAAGGTTGGGCTGACTGAAGACCTTCTGACATTTTATTTACTTAAATGCACCTCCAGATTCACATATTGTCCATTTGCCTTGTAAACTACACGCATTTCCCATGCAGAAATTGCCTTCCTCAGCATACTTCAGCATCCTGTGAGCGAAGGTGAGCACATCCAAACATTATGACTGCGTACTCTAATTTTGCAAGCACCACCATGGGACAAGACGGAGTCAATGTCAAGCACTTGCTCAAGGAGATGACCCTTAGAAGTTCTGTTGTTTGGGTTTTTTTCCTGCAATGTAAGCAAAGAAGCCCATTAGGAAGAATGTTGTTAGCAGGTCAAGGGAGGTGATTGTTCCACTCTACTCAGCACTGGTGAAACCGCATCTGGAGTTCTGTGTCCAGTTCTGGACTCCAAAGTAGAAGACAGACACTGATCTACTGGAACAAGTCCAGAGAAGGGCTGTGAAAATTAAGGGATGAGAGATTCTTGCATCCAATGAGATGCTGAGGGTGCTGGAATCGTTTAGCCTGGAGAAGAGAGGCTTGGGAGGATCTTACCAACATGTATAAATACCGGATGGGAGGGAGAAAAGAAGACTGAGCCAGATTCTTCCCAGCGGTGCCCAGGGAAAGGGCAAGAGGCAATGGGAACAAACTGAAATACAGGAAATTCAGTTTATAAACATAAGAAAAAACACTAGGCGTTTTTTT
Organism: Ibidorhyncha struthersii; assembly: GCA_013398815.1. Classification (NCBI taxonomy): domain Eukaryota; kingdom Metazoa; phylum Chordata; class Aves; order Charadriiformes; family Charadriidae; genus Ibidorhyncha; species Ibidorhyncha struthersii. The sequence goes on along the minus strand of VZSZ01003201.1, from coordinate 170,836 downwards.
GTAAGAGTGATCAAACTTTGGAAGAGGCTGCCTGGAGAGGCTGTGGAGCCTCCATCCTTGGATATATCCAAAACCTAACTGGACAAGGTCCCGATCAACCTGCTCTAGTTGCCCCTGCTCTGGTCAGGTGAGACAATCTCCAGAGGTCCCTTCCAATCTCAACTATACTGTGATTCCATAAAAATCATCATGCTACCCTGTCTCAAAAACCCTGCAATTCAGTCCATGCAGTGGCATTGACAGAGGACTCTAACACAAAATATCAAGACTTAATTATTGATCTCAGAAATTACCAATTTTAAAATTATGCAGAAGTGAAGAAATAATTCAGGGATGCTTCCACTGATGAGCTATAAACTGAGATAAGATAATTCTTGCATGAAGAAAGAAGCAAAATCAAAACCCACAGACTTAAAAAACTTCACATACAAGGCTTCATCTCAGAGAGGAAAAAGCCAAACAATTTGTTATCTTGATCTCCGAAGTTAATAGGAGTAATGCAATAGGAAACCTGACGCTGAGTCTAAAGCTACAGGATGACTAAAGCCCAATGAGAATTTAAGTCCCACAGGAATTGGAGTTACTCTTTACTCTCTGTAGTATTTACCTTGTAAGTGATCTTCAGTCTCACAGTACCCGATGAGCAAGAAGCTGCCAAGATGTTAAGGGCTGTACTTCTACCATAGGTATATTTCACAGCAAACATGCAGACGCAGAACACTTTGAAGACTGTGGACTTTGTCTCTGAACACCTAATGAATAATCCTCCCATTGAGTAAGGCTTTCCTGTTGTTCTAGTGGTGATTAATGCAACTGGCCAAAACACTTGCATTCTAGGCTTCGGGCTGTGTATCTTAACTAAGGTCATTGCAAAGAAGTGAGAAGAAAAGAAGATTAAGGAGATCATACCAAGTTCCAACAAAGTCATCCACAAGTTTTTAATAGCTTGCAAATTAACAAACAAACAGGTAACAATAAAATTTGAGAACCTTTGTTTGTTGAATGAAAATACATACCTACCAGGAAATAGCTAATACACGCATTCCAAATGGAAAGGTGCATTTTATTCTATACTTAAGACTGTAGTTATAAAGAAACTCAATCTGTCATATAAACAAAATGAAAGAAATTTAAGTAATAAAATCTGGAAGAAATCATCTCTAGTCTGTATACGTTAATAATTCAAGGCAGTAGAAATAGTTAAGGACCACCAGCTAGAACTGCAATCAGACACTGCATAAACTGGCACTAGATATGACACCGAAAACTGTTTAAACTCAACATCTGACATATCTCCCATGGAACTTTGGGAAAAATATTTACTAGAAAACTTACTGACACTATTTTCATTAATTGAGTGGGGCAACAAGGAAAAGGGCAGAACTGATTTTCAAAGAACAGGAAAATACAGTTTGCCTTTTTTTTTTTTCCTCCCAATGCTTTGGAAAAGGCAAAAGAAACTTTGAAAGCATCTTTTAGCTATTTTAGATAGAAGCACCCAGCCTACCCACAAGGCCTTGGCGCAAGGGGCACGGAGGAGGCAAGACTCTCAAAATGAGATCGGTTTTACCATGGCACTGAACCAACAGCGAGAACAGAGCCACAGCGAACTGCTTTTCTTCTGAAACCAGAAAGCAAAAGCACATCGGCAGTGAGAGGCAAGCAGACCGATCTTTTGTACCCGATCTAAGCACCAGCCAGTCGCCTCTCTCATTAGGAAGAGAAATACCGTAACACAGAATCATTAGAGGAAAAAAAAACATATATACACGTTTGCGAGGGAAACCATCACGACCCCACGTAAAACACGCAGATTTCGGCTGACGCGTTTCGAGTTCGGAGATTAATTCAGCTTTGAAATCAAGCACCGGTCAGCAGGTGGCACCTAAAATTAGGTTGCGGGAGGAAGGTTTAAAGGGAGCCCCGCTGCGAGCGGCCGGCAAGGCGCGGCGGCCCCTCGGGACCCTCCCGACGGGGGGAGAAGCGTCCTGAGGGAGCGGGAAGGCA
>VZSZ01003201.1:127785-155447 GCA_013398815.1 Ibidorhyncha struthersii | reverse complement strand
CCCCCTCCCCCGGGGTGTCGCGCCTCGAACTCCCCTTCTCCTCTGCCCCTCCGGAGAGGAGAAGCGGAGCCGGTAGCGGGAGGGGAGGCGGGGAGCCTCCCCCATCTCCTCACCGCGGGTGGGCGCTGCCGGGCCGGGCCGCTCGCCCTGAGGTGAGGGGCGTGTGGGGGCCGCGCACCCGTCGGCCCCTCAGAAGAGGCGCCGCGGCCCCTTCAGCGCTCCGCCCTTCGCGGGGTCTCGGTTACAGTCGGTCGTGAGGAGAGAGCGGCTTTTTTTCTCGCAGCCGTTCGAGTTCGTGGAGTTTTTCACAGCGTTTAACTTGGTTTCGGCGCTCTTTGGGCCGGCCCCTGAAGGCAAGGCTGTTACAGCCGCCTTTCTGCCGGCCCCGAGCGTGGAAAAGCAAAAAAAAAAGAAAGCATAAAGGAGAAAAAAAAAAAAAGGCTTTCACGTATTGAGAGGCACTGAACGACTGTCTCTTTTAAACAGCCACGTTCTCTGTGGCATCCTTCAAATCTTGATCTTCATTTTTGCTTCTATGTAATGTCATCTTGTTTGCCCTTTGAGTTAAAATGCTTCCAGATGCTTAATAGATACTATAACTTCTGTGCCTAAATCCCTACATAAATTAAAGTGCTTGTACAGACACAGTTCTCCAAAATATGATGCTCCTTCGGTTTTTGCTTGGAAACTTCCAGAAGTTTTTTTGTAATTTTAATTGTCCTAGCAGCAGTGTTAGGTAACTTAATTGATAAACCACCAGTGTCCTCATGGAGAAAAAAGTACATTATTCAATACAGAGACAAATAATAACAGTAGATTTGTCTTTGTTTGTTTTCTTCTGGCAATCTTGGTTTCAAGTTCCAACTATGAAATAAGTAAAAACGAGTTTAATAGTCTAGTTTTTACCTGTACACAATGACATCACCAAAGTGGAATATTCAAGAGGAATTAAGAGCAGGAAGAACACTAGGAGAACATGGTGGGGAATATTGTATATCCACATTATCCCCTAACCTGATGAGTCCTAGACTTTCACTTCAATACACAACATTGGTCTGCTGCTTAATGCCCCATGTTTAAACTTGTTTAGTTTACTTTTACTTACTTTATTGCTTCTTCAGTCACTTTTCTCCAGCACCAGCATAATGTGCTCCTTAAATCATTAGGAGCAGTGGGCCACTAAGTGTTTGTTGTCTGAAAAGAAACAACTGGCTGAAAGTTGTCTAAATGTGAGCTTGTTCTGCTAAAATGCCTTTGTCACCTCACTGAGTGACCTGCATGTCATTGCAACAGTAAGACACTTCTGAGTAAAGCTGCAGTACTATTTCGGTTAAGAAATAAAAAGTAAGAATTTGAATAAATGCCAAAATACCTGCACTAGTTGAAAGATGAGAGAATTCAAACTATCCTACCTACTTCTCAGTTTTACTGCACTTCAGAAACAAAAGTGGTGGTTTTTTTTTTTTTTATTTGAAGAAGCCATGCTTTTGAGGAGGTGGGGTTATTTTTCTTCTTTAGCTACTGAACTGCAGTCATCATACTGAATACTTAAGAATGGTAATAATGTACAGTATTTCAATTCCATGACATACTACATTCTTGTCAGAGCTCTGAAGTTGTTCTAATTTCAAGTTCAAAACCTCAGCTATGCCTGTAGTGTGAGCTTGACCTCTCCGTATCTTTTGTTAGTATTCTTTTTTTTTTAAGTCTAGTTTAGAAATAACAATTTAGAAATCTCTTTAGGAAAACCCAGGTTAGATGTTGATATTTATTATTTATTTAATGTTGTGGTTTATTTCTGTATTTTATTGAAATTCTTGCTTTTAAAGTTTGCTCATTAGTGATTCTCATTTTAGGACACGTAAATAATCAGAGAGGTATTTTGGCCCCCTTAAAGTTAACAGGGGCTTTTATATATGGTAGTGGAAGAAGATAGTAATGGGACACTGTTTTATGAGCTACTTTACGAGTAGACCAAAATGATTGTTGCACAAATAATGTCAGGGTGGGGAGTTCAAGGTGGAGTCAGGTGAACTATCCGCACAGATGGTGCGTAACAACTTCCAAAGGTTCTGAGATTATAGCTTGGGCTTTCACCCTGTTCTAATTACCCCAAATCATTTGGGTAATCCATTTGAAAACTGAATTGATTTTGATTTCACCCTGCCAGTCTTACGTTTTTCTGTTTGATCCTTCTGTTAATTTCTTCTAGCAGAAGATGGAAGATGGTATGCGTGGCTGTATTCTTCCATTAAAGCTGCTGGGTGGCACAAGGCAGTTGCATCTTCACCTGTTTCTTTTGTTTTGGGGTTTTTTTTTAAGAAAAGGTTGATTTCTTAAATATGCCTTGAACAATTTCACTTATTAATTTCCTATATCCAAACCTTAAAGTGCAATATTTTCCTTTGTCCTTGCTTATGTTAATTGGAAGATGTATATTGGCAACTATGTCTCACATATTGCAGCTTTGTGTCTCTGGCTTTTCTTCTCATTGTTTCTTCTTCCTGGATTTCCTGTGAAGTCAGCTCTCTCCACAGAAGTGTGATAAAATAACACTTCTTATTTCCCTAGAGATTTTGACATGCATTTCATGGACAGCTTCGTTTTAGTCTCATGGAACCAGGGATAAACTAATTTGTAGGAGCTTGAAAAGAGCAATGTGTATGAAAATACCAGGTAGTTGATGGTTATGTGACACTATTGCTCCAAGTACAATAACAAGAAGAGCTGAATGAACTATAACGTCTACAATATGAGATGAGATTCATTATGCGAAAAATTGTAAAGCTGACTTGTTAACAATTCAAATAAGAATACTGGGTGCTGGACTTTAGGACTTGGGCACCTGAGGCTGTGCTGTGCAAGCATTCATTGAAGTCAGCTGGGACTGGAGATCTTTCCAACCCTCTCAGCAGACACGGAGTCAGGCCTCTAATGAAAGTACAGCTGGTGATAAACGTATCCTTCTGTACAGCAACCATTTCATTAACCTTCAAGTGCTCTGAATTTCACATGCTAAGCTAGTGCCTTCCAGTACGCACTTCAGCAGTCCACTGTGAGAGATTTTGTGGACATCCATCTAATAAAATTTGATAACAAATGGATAAACCGTCAGATGAGCTGAGAGCAAAGTAGTTAATTTCTGTCACTGTATTTTTGGTATCAGGGACCTACTTTTTTCTTCGAGTGGTGTCTGTCCAGTGCCCTTTTTATGTTGTACTACTAGTGATCATGCACAAAAAGCAGTGCAATGTTAAAAGGGCATTGGCCAGCAATACTATCTACATTACTCATTCTTCTTATTGTTATTATTATAGGCACAAGTGAGAAGTCACTGTCTGAGCCCAGGTGATTTGCAAAACAACTCTCAAATGGGATTGCCACTAATTTGTTTTTTTGCACTCATTGTCCTCTAGTTATTTGCCAAGGAGAAATGTTAACTGGTCTTTTAATGACAAATACCATCAACTCTGTGTGTTTCCTTAGAAATAAGTGCCCTACAGAGAGGAAAGAACACTGTATAGAATTCTTGTTTCCTCCAGTGTTCTAGAGAAATACAGGCGTGGAGTTTGCTCAGGTTGTTGCTCTGTGTGCATTAGCAATCATTCATCTCTTTCCACTCTATTCTCCTGTTTCTTTGCATTTTGTTGTAAAGAATCTTAATGCCTTCAAACTCATTATATGAAGTTGCTGTTTTGCTTAAACGAAACACCTTTATTGACATTTATGAAATATACCCCTACTTTGATGGTGCTCTGACATCCCTCTGACATCCCCAGTGGTAATGTACATCCACAATGTTGGGAAATGAGTGTGTGTTTCAGTGCATTTTAAAGTGATTCAGCACCTGCAAATAAGAATAATAAACTCTGGTGTCCAAAAAATGTTCCCTGGCATGCAGTTTAAAAACATCTGTCTGATAGCAGTTTAGAATCTTTGCTTGCTATGAGGCAAATCTAAAAATCGAAAGCATTTGGAAATGTAGTTTTTAGTTAAAAGAGCACCAAATTGTTTGAAATTGAATTTCTGACAGATCTGTTGAGCATTTTGTGGGGTGTTATTTTCCTCTTTTTTTTTCCCCCCTTCTTGGTCAGTGGAATGACAGGCATTATGAATAATAATAATGTCTTGAAATAGGTGAGTTCTTGTGTATTATTAGGACTTGGTGAACATGAAATTTACCCAGTTCTCCATGATCCACAGAAACCACTATGTGACTTGACCTGTTTTTTCCGATACATATTTTGAGTACATTGATTACTTGTACAGAATTCTTGCTGCTAACGAATGCTCTGACTTTATTGCACTACTGTACTTTACAGCTAGCAGTGCAATAGTATTGTCAAAGCATCTGAAAGCAGAGTGCACAGCAATGGCTTGAGCCTGGCCTCACACTTTCTAACACTTTCTTCTAAGCCTGTGAGTAAATTACAAATTTACATTTCACAAACTGCATTTTCTGTGTGATTGTTGTACAGTACTCATCATACAAATGGTTCTAACCTATAACCTTAAGGTGAGATTTTTGCAGGTGTATGTTTCTTGGAATACAGCAAGAAATAAGTATTTATAAAGCAAAGGAAAAATGGATCATAATGGAGGAATATATGGCACTGCTTCTAACATGCTTTGAAATTGCTGATAAATTTTGTTTCTTTTAGAGTTAGCATACTTTCAGGAGAGAGCAGTGATATTGAACCATGTTAATATTGTCATGAAGCACAAATCTTAAAATTATAGCCACAGCTTTCAGCTTCACATTCAATTTTTAATATCTTGAATCACAGTAGTGGTGTGGTATTAGTGCCTTTCCGTCATTCTGTAAATCTCAAATAATCAATATTGAATATTTTAGGGACAGAGCTTCATGGATAATTTTGAAAGCTACCCATATTCTTTGTCTGGTTTCCCAACAATTAGTAATCAAATGGAAGAGCTGAAGAAAAGCAAAAAATGGTATTTTGGGGGTGCCTGCCCCTAGAAATTAAAACCTAAAAATGTTTGCTAGTAGAGGAGAACAGAAATGATTGAGCAGTTAGGAATAATCCCTCATGAACTCTTTAAAAATACATAGTGTCATAAAAAGTATTTTATTCTTGCATTTTATAATGGCTGGTTTCCTGGGGCAGATGTGGGAAGGAGTTTTGTTGGTCAGATGATAAGTTGTGGGAATACACGTGAAAGCTTACCCTTGGATTTATAGATGCTCAAGGACTTTACTACATTTATTTTCCTTTTTTTTTAAGCTATTATTTGAAAAATTGCTGAAGGTGTGTGTATATATATGAAAGATCATACACTTTCAGTACATCAGAAAGGGGATTTTACTTGTAGAATATCTTGGATCAAACACTATTACTTTAGGCTATCTGACATTCCAGATCCTCAAAGGTATTAATGGCAGTTCCTGAAGGTGGATCCCAAGGCTGATGTTTAAAACATAAACATCCTTTTGGTATCCAGGCCTGGCTACAGGCTACATCCAAAGACTATTGAACTTTGTCACTTTAGCTATCATTATAGCACTGCTAGTTTGTGCTTTTAGATGCAGGTAACAAATATAGTCTTATTTCGATCTTTAAAAAAGTTGTAATGGTTACTTCAGGGTTAATCTCAATATAAATAGTGAAAACCAAGTTAAGTAAGTTACAAGCATTTTTAACTTGCTTTCATCATTGTCTCTTTTGTGACTGTAAAATCCCCAAATTATTACGTTAAGAAATTCACAAGGTTTTTGTGAACTGGGAAAATGGCCTTTCTTTAAAGCAGAAGTCCTTAACAGAAATTAAAATTGCAGACTAAAATTAATTAAGTAATAATGCTATCAGCAGACTGTTTTACAAGGCAATTAGATAATTCTCTGGTGGCTTATTTATCCCAAGGAAAGAAATGTGATGTCATCAATTTTATTACCTATTTGTCAGTCTCATTTATTGGCGAATAATAAAATGTATTATGGGTATTATAACCATCTGAGAGAATGCATTCTTAATATAATTAATAATAACATTTCTGTTGATATGCTTGGATCCTGAACACTTATTCATAATCTCTGCTGTGTAAATAACTGAGTATTGCAGTTTTGCTAACAGAACTTTTAGTGTTTCAAAAGAAAAGCAAGTAGCCAACAAAAAGTTCTAAAAATTGGTGGGAAATATGTTAAAATCTCAGGAGAAAAAAATCACACACCTTCTGCATCAAGTGAAGATCAGCTTAAAAAAAGGTGCATGTTCTTTTCTTTGATTTAACTTACCTCATTGGTGTAGTTCTTAAAAACTTCATCTGGAGAGGTTTGGCATTGCAAGGGAGATGGAAGATAATATAGGAAGAGATGGAAATGTTCTAATGCATTTTGGGTTGCTGCATGAAAAAGGTACTAATGGCAAGATGCAAAGAGAATAATTGGGTAATTTGGATTAGACAAATGGAAAGAGGATAAAATTAATAGAAGTGTGCGTGTACATACAGATTTGATCCTTACATGTTAGAGGAAAATGGTTAGGTTAAATCTGAGAGTTTATTCCTTTATATTTTATAGGCTGGAGGCATGTCAGCACAATTGGCAAACGTTAGCTAATGGAATAGATTGGAGGAATAGAAACTTACTTTCATAGTACATGAGCCTTTAAAACAGAGGCATCTGGCTTCTGTTTTCCTGAAGTACAGGAAAGGCGAATAGTTGGGTTTTGCCTGCAATTTTTGTTTTTTAATATTCTGTGGCTTATCTTAAATATTTTAGTTCCAGAAAGCAGAATCCGATCTGGATTATATTCAACACAGACTGGAATTTGAAATAATGAAAAGTCTTCCTGATAATCCAGCAGCAGAGGTAGTATTTTCAGATTAAATTAATAGATTTTATTGCATTTTGCATGACGTTGGTAATAAATGCATAATTTTCTTCAATGCTAAAATATATATGGCTGTTCTTTTGTCTAGTTGTTCATTTCTTATTGTTATTATAAAGTATTTCTTGCATCATATATCAAGAAAACTGGCCTAATATGAATTCAGTGCAGAAAGAAAAAAAAAAACAAGCCCTTGATTTCTTGGTATAGTGAAATTCTCCCATGTTCTGCTTTGAGAAATGAGTAGTAGTGTTAACACCTAAACTGAAGAGACAGATTCCAATCTGAGCTAAAACGCACCCTTGCTCTGAGATCAAAGATCAACTTGCTAAGCAATGACTAAATTCAGATTTGGGGGAGACATGAGGGGAAGAGGAAAACAATAAAATGGCAGCATGTAAAAGATTATTTATAAATAAGTCCTTGCCTCCGTGTATATTGTGCCATATAGTAGAAAAATAATCTTTTTACTTAGAAGTCATTCCCTGATTTATTCCAACTCAGAAAAGCCATTAAAATCCAACAACACAATAAATTCATCCTCCTTTATTTGTTGTGGAACCACAGACTTGTGCTATTTTATTAACACTATCTATCATTTTTGCTTATGAAAAATGTATAGATGAAAGAGATGCTCACCGCTACACTTTTGTATGTTGTTTCACATTATATTTTAGTGGCTCTAATGCCAACACTTGTAATTGGTATGTGGCCACATTAATTTTCTCTTCTTAAATAGTTTAAATGTACTTTTAATTTCTACATAGGAAAATCCTGTTGCTCTCTTGGAAGAACTCTCGGTGGTGAAATCTCGTTATAAAATGTTATGTATGCAGCTGGAAAAAGTTTCCATAGAGCAGAGAGAGTCCATGAAGGGCATCCGTGCTGCTCTAGAGAACACAATGAAGATGGTTCAGGCATTACAGCAACACACTGATCTTGAGGTAGTATTTTCATTTCAAGCACTTGGGTCTCGCTCCTGTACATGAACATGTATTTGTGTAACCTTTACATAGATGTGAGTAGTTCCACTGGAAACTGTTACAGGTGCAGACTCTTAGAAGACTCTTGGAAGATAAGACCATTTACCTGAAGAAATGTTTGCATAATTGGAGCTCTTTTTGTAAAACACAAGCCTGATTTATCACTCAACACTTAAGCTGGTGGTATTCAGTTTTGGAGTTGGAGTAATACCGTAAGAGTGTGACACACGTTTGAATAGTTTCATAGAAATTGATGCATCATAGAATTGATGCCCAGCTGTGTCCCAGTTCTATACTGACTTTTAAAAAAAGTAGTTACCTTAAACAAATTAGAAAGTGAAACCGATTTTATAAGGCAAAAAAGCTGTTAAATGGCAAATGTTTTTTCACTGTCTAAAGTGAGTAAGCTAAAACAGACGTATTGTAACATACGCAGTGGAATTGCTGTTTGTGCAAAGAAGTAAGTTTTTCTCAGTATGATAATGCTTATCTATTAAAAAAGACCCAACAACAACACATTTTCATAAGTGGTCTTCAGACACTGCTTCATTACAGTTTTGAAGAGGTTGTAAAATCATTAATTTTGTCCCTTTACAAATAAGGTGATTTAGATCAAAAAAGCTAATTGATAGTCTAGCAGCAGAGACAGAATTGGTGTGACTAAAATGTATTCCCAGATCTCGGGTCTCACTTTAATGTTCTAATGACAGTGCACTGAGATTGTGTTTAATCTGTCAGCAGCTCTAGACAAGTTACTGGTAAGTCTTTATAGATAACATGTACTGTATAATGATTTAAAAGACAGTAGTTATATGTTGCAGAAAGGAAAAAAGATTTTCTTTCCCTGTGTTCCAAGGATATGCTGCCAAGAATAATTTCATATTTTGATTTTGTTGAAGTGGAAGACTCATGTCTCTTGAGTTATATTTAGACCTTTTAGATAAAGATTTTCTTGTGCTTTCTATATTTCCTAAACCAAAGATGGATTAAACTGTTATGGAGAAATGTAAGTCTTTAAGTGAAATACTTCTTTTTATTGAATAATTTATCTTCTTGAATCATTTGTAGTATTGATGTTAAAGGAATATTATGGTTGGATTTTTCAGAAATACTTAGCTTGTAAATTTGCTTTCATTTGAAGGAAAGTAGGAGTCTACTATTAGTTTCCTTGAGAAAAGGGCTACACAAGTATTGAGTTCTTCTGTAAATATCATCACCCTAGGAACTCTGGAGATACCTGTGTTTGTGTTTTTTTCTTTTTTTTTTTTTTGTAGCGCTTACCTCTATCAGAAGAAGAACAGACTGCAGCACAGCAGTTAACCTGCCAAACTGTTAAAGAAATGGAATCACTAGTGGAAGAGGTAATTAGGCCACAGTGTGTCACTATTCTAGAAACCATTAATCCTGAATATAGCTCAGCTGAAGTCAGAATGGCTGGTTTTGTGACTTCATACCTCTCAAATGAATGGAATTTTTCAGATGTGGGACTAAAGTTTCCAACAAACCTTTTCATTTTTAATGTATACTGGTTATGATTTGTTCCAATTAAATTGTCCACACAGGAGAAGTTTGCTTTGATGGAAGACTTTGTTTCCTGTATTTTTTAATTGGGATATGTTTATGTTTCTTTTCAGCAATGCAGATGGTTGCTCTTGTCAGTTCTATTGTTCTGTTAATGCATTTGGGTGGGAGTGAAGAATGTAATTGATTCAAACCAGTGTATATCAAAGTGGAGAGAATTTTACTTTCCTGTAAAATATTAGATACATTTTGGAATATGAGTAACAATAAGTATATTCTAACTGTAATGCAGTAGAACATACATCTAAACTAATACACGTTCAAAAGTCAGATATTCTCCCATAGCTACTCAAAGCACAAACTTCTAATATAATTATCTGCAAAGATATGGTCTGGGTCTCATATTAAAAGCCAAATATTAAAGAAGGTTAATAGCGTGTAATTATCTTATTGACCGTATCTTTTTCTGCATGTCTTCTCACTGCCCCCTACTCTTCTGTCAAAGGATGCCTCGCTTTCTCTCCCTTTATTGCCACGGTTGGTTTGCATGGAAGCCGTCCAGTATCTTGCAGCTTCATTCACTCTTCAGTTGCAAATACCTTCTGCCACCTTGATCAACGCTCTCTGTTTCTGTCTTTCCATTATTTAATTCTAAAGCACTTAAGATAGACCTGGCATAACACGGGCCCAATTCAAAATGTAGCTATATCCTACAGCTACTGAGGGCAGTTTAATTGGTCTCAGTCCCTGTGTTGTCACTGAGTGTGTTTGAAGGCATTTTCTGAAAGGCAGAAAGGATGGAAAGATGTCCCAAAGGCCCTGGGATTTTTTCGTCAGTGCTGTATTTCTGGCTGAGGAGAGTTAGATATAGCTACCTTCAGCTTGTCAGAACTGTCAGCCTCTGAAGGTTGCTGAAGAATAGGAAAGCTATCTTTTTCCTTTGCTGCATGTGCAATGCTTTCAGCTAGATCCATACCAGAATGCAAAGGAGAAAGCTGAACAGGCTCATCTGACTTGTATATAAATCTTTCTGTGTCTGTTTTAAACTTAGTTTTATTTGAAACCAGGGTTTATTTAATGCTTAAGATTTTGCTGTTGGCTTCAGGGGCTGCAAGATCCTTGGTTATCCAATGGTAAAATGTAATTACTCATGCAGAAATGATATTGTAACAATTTCTAAACGAAATTCCAACAGATACTGACGTTATTCCATGTTTATTTTTAGCCATTTTGTTCAGGATCTACAGTCCCTGGCTCAACTGAAGGTAAGTGCTGAAAGAATAATCTTCCCACTGTTTTCTTTTTCTTTTTTTTTTCTCCTCTTGACTGATGCCTCCGACTCCCCCAGCCCCAGGAAGTGAGCTTTGTGAATAGTACCAATCTCTCAAGACTTCCGTCTCTAACACTGAACTCCTAAGTGTTCTGTGCTATTTAAACATGTCAAGTTACCACCTAGAATTCAGGGAGTAATGAATTAAACTGCTTAATTTCTGAAAAAGGCAGATGTTGTAAATAACTTCAGCTGACAAATAAGGTCTGCGTTACCCCTAGTACAGTGGGGCCAGACGTCACATTAAGTAGGAATAGGCTGAGACCTAGGTATGGTTTCTGAGCTCTGTCATTTGAAAAACATAGAGCCTATGACACACAGTAAATTCACTGTTTTCACTCTCAGGTACTAGTAACTACTGCTTTTATGTGAAGAATTTAGACTATAATGTAAGAAACTGACCACTTAGTTACATTCCACATATAGTTCCCATGTCTCTGGGAGTTTTTCTTTCTTTTGATGGGATTGAAGTGGATACAGTTGTGTTTATGGTCTGGAAGAAATGGTGTACTAGTCTTACTATAGAAATAGCTCTTTTTAAATCCATTTATCCCTCCTTGTAGAAAGGAATTTCATTAGTTCTTTTTAAAAAAAAAAACAAAACAACCCACTAGTCGTTGACAGCCTGAATTTGTTAATCCACATCAGATCTCAAATGAAATGACTTTTCACTGGGTCTGCAAATACAATGTTAGTTTGGAGGGAGCATCTTCCTTCTCTCCTTCCTCTTGCTGGAAAAAAATCTTTCTTTAGATGCATTTAGGAGGTCTCTTAAAAAGTAATGAAGGTACTTTCTATCTTTGGCCTAATTTCTAAAGAAACAAATATCTTCTAATTTTTTAGAATTGCAGTTCAAACCATTGACTGAAGAAATACTTATGACTGTACCAAGGAGCATCAGAAGTACAGTTAAACTAGCAGACTTGAACAATTTGTACAGGGAGTTATTTAACCACTTTGTTGTAAATAAGAACAGGTAAGACTTGACGCCATTTACTAGTAACAATTTTGTAAGCTGTAAAGAAATTCAGCTTTTTCAAATTAAACAAAGCCAGCTAGTTAACCGTTTTCTGCTATATTGTAACTTCATAATTTGATTTTATTCCCCTAAACCCTTCTCAGTTAGGGTTTACCCCAAAGCGTTAGGCCATCATACAAAACCCCCTAGGTTAATTTGTATAAAAATGGCTTGTATGATTTGGTAATTTTCAAAACAATGTTTCTTCAGAAACAGATTTTTTTCACTTTGGTTTCAGTGTACAGATGTCCAAAACTGGGTCTATTCAGGGAAGTTTTACCGACGCACTCACCCCACCAAACCCTTTTAGCTTTTGGAATCTGCATCTGGACTGGAAAAGCAAAGCCCTAATGCTGATCCACAACCCCTGAGCCCTGCCCTCCTTGCCCCAACCCCTCCTGCCTCCCCGAGCCCCGGCCCCTCTCTGGCATGTGTGCTGCGGATTTCTTGCAGGCTGATGGTAAAAATTAGGAAGTTTTGAACTCAGGAATTCTGTCTCTCTAACCCTAAGGTTGGATTAGCAAATGACTGTTCACAGTTTAGCACAGAAAAGTTGATGACAATCTGAATATGTATGAGAATTACAGAGCACTGGCAAAAATCATTCATTAAACTGTATGCGCTTTTTAGCCTTTTTCTGCCAGACCTGAAGTTTGATACTCTATTTTGCTGAATAGTTTGCTTTTGTCTTACAGAGCAGCAATGAGTATTTCGCAGATGAACAAGATGAATATGAAAGCGACTGACTCAAGAATACAAATCTTGAAAGAACTTGCTATTGCAGAACTTGACAAACAAGGAAACGTTAAATTAGTTGTGTAGATGTAAGCGCAGTCCATTCTCATTTGACACGTGAGCATCTTGGTCATAGCTCCTGGATTTTCAGCAAGCAAGTATTTCTCTGGTGTCTATGAGTTGTAATTCTGCTGTTGGAAAGCTGTTGATGTTTCTGTATACAATTCTATTGATAATACTTGAAATTGGACAGTTAAAAAACATTGAGGTTGGTATTTTATCTTGGATATTTATCAGACTACAGTCGATGTGTTTTTGAAGAGTATTGTTAGCCATGTGACGCTTCCATATTCTTGCTTACATTCCTGAGTGGGTTTTTAAGACAAATAAACCAAACCACTTAATTGTACTTACATTCCTGAATAAATGATGAAAGCTAAAGAGATGAGGCTGTAGATTTATTACACTTTTGTTTACGTGACTCCTGACCCTGAGCCCTGCCCTAACCCCTGAATCTGGTCCCTGACCCTTTTCATTTTCCTTTAATGTGAACTGTCTGTGTTTTTTTTTAACAGTCCAGCAAAATTGCAGATGCACAGAATAGCTGTGGTTGGAAGGAACCTTGAGATTGTCCAGTCCAGCCCCCTGCTCAGAGCAGGACCAACTACGGCAGGTTGCTTGGGGCCGTGTCCTGAAAAACTCCAAGGATAAAGACCACAACCTCTGTTGCAGTGTTTGGCCACCCTCACAGTAAAAAAAAAAAAAGGATTATTTTTTTTTCTCGGGTTTAATGTTTTATGTTTATTTCAGCCTAATTTGAGAGAGTAAGGTATCTGAAGTTTATTAAGTTCCTACATTTTCTTGTGAAAAATGCTGTCAGAGGAGAGAAATTTAAATTAGTGCCCGTAGGAAGGGAAAGGCTGATTTCTGCACTCATCAATGTTGGTCTATTTAGAGTTTGTTGGGAAGAACCGGGTGTGCATCAAAGAAGGAATGGGAGGAAAGGACAGGGATAACTTGATTTTATGATGTCTGCTGCCGAGAGTGCCCTCTTTCCTACAAGGTTGCCATCACTTTACAAATTGATATAATATTGAAGCATTTTGTCTTAATCAAATCGATCACTTTCAATACAAGACAATCTTTACTCTCACGTGTTAAAAGATTTATTAGTGAATCCTGGTTAAAACAATTAAAGATACCTGTTAGTGGGAAAACAGTTGCATCTAAGATGCAGGACTGGGGCAGTGATTGTTCCCTGTACTCGGCACTGGTGAGGCCCCACCTCAAGTGCTGTGTTCAGTACAGAACTACAAGAAAAGACACTGAAGTGCCGAAGCATGTGCAGGGAAGGGCAATGGAGCTGGTGAGGGGTCTGGAGCGTAAGTCCTATGAGGAGCGGCTGAGGGAACTGGGGGTGTTCAGCCTGGAGAAAAGGCGGCTGAGGGGAGACCTTATTGCTCCCTACAGCTCCCTGAAAGGAGGGTGTAGCCAGGGGCAGAGGGGCCTCTTCTCCCAAGTAACAAGTGATAGGACAAGAGGAAAGGGCCTCAACACCAGGGGAGGTTTAGGATGGACATTAGGAACAATTTCTTCACTGAAAGTGTTGTCAAGCATTGGAACAGGTTGCCCAGGGAAGTGGTGGAGTTGCGATCCCTGGAGGTATTTAAAAGATGGGTAGACATGGTGCTGAGGGACATGGTTTAGTGGTGGGTTTGGCAGTGTTAGGTTGATGGTTGGATGATCTTAAAGTTCCCTTCCAACCTAGATGATTCTAAGACTGTGCCGAGTGTACAGTAGCTGCAGCCCTGAGGAGACTGCCTGTCTCGAGAGCCCTGCAAGGTGTGGCAGTCCATCCCTGCAGTGAGGTGGTGTTCACCACTGCCTTGCTTCTGCTCTCTCCCGAAACCTGCCGTCACTACACGACCGCAAAGCTTCTTGTTCTGAACCCCCAGAGCTTCAGGTTCCTCATGTCACCGAAATCAGGAACAAACTCCTTAACACCAGTGTAGTATTAAGAAGCAGGCATTGTCTTTATTGCAGTGCTGGATGCAGGGGGATCACTCCACCCAGCATGCATACTACAGTTTCTCTAGCTAGATTCTATTTACATCTTTACATTGTAACCTTTACATGTTCATGCGATTTCTCAGAAAGGTTATACATATGGAAATTATTTCCCAGAACTCATTAGCATTAACCCCTCCCAGCCACTTAGTGGCTTCCTTAGTGATGGTCCTGAGGGTCCCTGGTGGTCTCTTTTCTCTTCTTGAGGGGCCACCTTGTTGTCCTTTGGGTGAACTTTATGCTCTGTTCCTTGGCAACTTGGGAGGTTCCTTTCATACCAATCTTGTGTTCAGCTGCTTAACCTTCTAGACTGGTTTGTACTAGTCTCTGGTTTTGAGTTGCAGTCCAAGTTGTTCCTGTTTTGAGGTCTTTGCAGTTATCTTTATTTACATTGTTTCCATTCTGTCTGCAATTTAACTATTTCAACATCTGCCTAAAACCCCATTTTTGTATCAATTTCCCCCTTTGAAACTTCTGCAACTTCCTTTAGGAGCCTCACTTCCAAATACATCTCTCAATTGCCTTTTTAATACACCCAAGACTGATTGCAATTACTATCACTAAAGTTATGAAGAGAATAATCCCTTCACATAACGAGGCTAACCATCCTTTTAAAGACCATCCTCCAATTCCTTGAAGAATCTTATTTAACCAATTTTGTTCAGCTGCATCTCAAATCGCATGACTATCCTTTGCTACTTCTCTCATTTTCTTTAACTGTTCTTGCAAATCTCCAGTTACATTGGGTATATGTATACAACAGTGTTCTGTTGTATACAGCTAAAAATCCACAAACTCCTTGTTCTTCTATTAAGAGCAAATCTAGGGCCAATCTATTTTACAGGGTTATCTTGGTGTTTGCTTGTACCTGTCTGTTGATTAACTGGAACCCTTTCTCTGTGGCCTTGGAAAGTACTTCTACTTGCCATGTCAGATTTTCTAATAAAATTTGATTTTCTAGGGCCATCAATCCTGGTAACAGAAAGCTTCGAAGTCCCAGAACAAACTCTGCAGCTTCTGGGGGTCCTGCCTGTCTATCTTCCTCTTTGGGTTCCCTTTTTACTTTTCCCATAAGTCTGGTTTTATTGGGTTTTGTCTCCAGGTGGGACATAATGTTAGAAGTCCTAATGCTATCTGCTGGGTAACTGGACTTAGGCGGAGTCAATTAGTCCAGAATCCATCTGAAGTGACCCAAACGGAATATCCTGGGGAAGGAATTTCTGTTTTGCATGTTTCAGAATTATTAGATTTGCACTGACTCATCAGGGGCATTGTAGCATTAAGAATTGCAATATTACTGGTATTTAATTTTTGTGGACATCTCCAATTAGTTCTGCTAATATTGCGAATGGGGTGTGTTTCACATTCTATACACCACTCAGTGTGCCCAATGTATTTCCAATGTCCCTCCACAGGCCTAGTCCAAGTTTTAGGTCCTCTCCTGAGGGCTGTGCATTCTGGGGTAGTATCTTTATCGTGCGCGTCATTAAAAACACATAGTATATGGAAGCTTCCACTTATCCCATGTGAAATGTACCCTAGATCTACCTTGCATCCTCCAACACAATTCCCATCCAAAGAGAGTACCCTGACCATCCCGTTATTTCCTTTAATTGGGTCAGCAAGCACCATACTTCCCCTGGTCCAGCAGTCACCCTTTCTACCCCAAAAAAATGGAAAATATTTGCCCTTTTGACTGAACTAGCGATGTTTTGCCACTCCCTAAGCAGGGATAAGTTTACAGGGATCATTCCCCAAGGGACAGGTTTTCCTGCTGAATGGGGTACTGGGAGACAGGCGGTTACAGTACTCATATTCCTCATCCTCCCAAAGCCTTTTATCAATTGCAAAACCAAGTTTTCATCCTTCCCATTCTCTAAATTTACACCCCGCTTAGCCCTGTGATGCATTTGAGTGTTATAGTATTCCTGCCTTGTCACTGTTTCCTTGGTGAGGGACTTAATACATTGGATTTGAGACCCTAAATATTTATCTCACTCCTTCCAGCTTATGTTCAAGCAGCAGCTCAAAGCTGATTTGTGCTGTGCTCTATAAACTAATCCTTTTGAGTCCTGTACCCATACAGATAAATAGATCGTCCAAATAGACTTTCTCCTAACCCAACAACAAACCTCCATATTGTGTTCCGACAGCCACCCTACCTTGTTGGTCCCTATCAGAAATTTTAACTTATCTCCCTTGGTTTGTTTCTGGATAGTCTTCACCTTGCTGACAGAATGGGATTTTACTGACGCCATTAGGTAAAAAGGTTCAGGATCAGTATTAGTCACTACAATACTGTTGAAAAAACATAAAACAAGCCCAGCATATCTACAGTGGATCAAATGCAGCCTTATTATGCTAATTCAGTTCAGTGAAAGTAAACATGGGCCCAAGTCCTTCTGTCTGGTGACCTTGACTTTCAAAGGTCTGACTGGAGTAGCTTCCCAGGAGGGTCCAGGAGCAGCTTTCAGTCATAGAATCATAGAATTGTTAAGGTTGGAAGGGACCTTTAAGATCATCAAGTCCAACCAGTCGAGCGTAGTGGACCCACAGCTCTTTACCTGCAACCCTTGCAGCGGTAAAAGTGGTTAGCAAGATCTGTTATGGCCCTTTCCATTTTTCCTGCAACGGCTCAGAATTCCAGGTTTTTACATATACCCTGTCTTCCGGCTGGTATGGATGGACTGGGGTGTCCAGGGCGAGGGGTCCTGTTAAGACAACATGTTGCCAAAGAGCTCTAAGGACCTTCCCTAAAGAAATTAAATACGGGTTTAAATCCATCCCCCCTCTAACATACATTTCCCCCGGAATAATAGGGATTTGATATGGTTTCTCAAACAGTACTTCATAGGGACCGATCTTATTCTTCAATCTCTGTTGTATCCTGACCCTCAAGAGGGCTAATGGAAAGGCTTGTGGCCACTTCAGAGATGTTTCTTGACATATTTTGCTAACTTGTCTTTTTAGTGTCTGATTCATCCTTTCTACCTGTCCTCTTGACTGAGGCCTCCACGGCATATGGTAATTCCACTTGATACCTAGGATTTTACTTAGCTGGTGCATCACATCTGCCACAAAGTGTGGACCCCTATCTGCTGACATTCCTTTCGGTACGCCAAATCTTGGTATAATTTCCTTGAGCAATATTTTAGTCAATTCTCTGGCCTTGCTGGTGCAGCAAGGCTGGTGCCTTGGGCCATCCTGAAAAGGTGTCAATCAATACTAATAAGTACCTGTAACTATTCTGTCTCAGTAACTCAGAAAAGTCAATCAGCCAATAATCCTCTGGGGAGTTTCCTCGCACAGTAACTCCTGGGGCTGGTCGTTTTCTATTCAAGGGGTTGTTTTTCATGCAAGTGGGGCATTTTGTCGTTATTGACTTTACTATCCCAGTCATTCCTACACTTATAATTCCACTTCATAGACTATTCACCATAGCCTCAATTCCCCAGTGTGTCTCTCTACATTCCTCTTCTATTATTTTGTTCATTACCTGGGGTGGGACTATGACCTGCCCTTCTCATTTGCTGTCACCTTCAAAAGTGACGCTAGCTGTTGATCCACTTTGCTATAATTAGGTGTCAGATCTGGTAACTTCACTTGTTTTTCTGGTACTAATGCAGGGATGCCTTGTTCAGCTGCCTCTTTAGCAGTTTTGTCAGCCAGTCGGTTCCCCACATTCACTGTGGTCTGTCCGAATTGATGTGCTTTACAGTGCATTATCACCACCTCTTTAGGTTTTTGTATCTCCTGTAGAAGTTGGAGGATCTCTTCCCTATATTTGATAGGTGAACCCTGGGCTGACAACAATCCTCTTTCTTTCCAAGCAGCCCCATGTGCATGGACCACCCCAAACACATACTTTGAATCAGTCCATATATTTCCTTCTTTCCTTCTGCTATGTTCAGAGCTGGTTGTAATGCCATCAACTCTGCCTTTTGGGCTGATGTATTAGCAGGCAATGTTCCAGCCTTTATTACCTGTGTACTCGTGACAACCGCATATCCAGCCAATCGTTTTCCGCTTCCAACAGAACTGCTACCATCTGTGAGCAGCTCCAACTCGGGATCCATCAGTGGTTCATCCGTGAGGGCCTGTCTGCTAGAACAGACCTGTTCAATAGTCCGTAAACAGTCATGATGTAATGATTCAGGATCTCCTGTATCTGAATTTAGAAACATGGCCGGGCTTGTTGCAGTAGGACTTCTTAGTTCTACATCATCTTGTTCTAATAAGACTACCTGATACTTCAGCATGCGACTCGGGGATAACCAATGCCCCACTTTTTGTTCCAGGACAGAAATCACCATGTGTAGAAAATACACAGTAACTTTTTCTCCCATGGTTTTCTAGATTCCCAAATCAGGAGGACAGTGGCTGCTACAGCTCACAAGCACCCTGGCCATCCCTTACTCACGTTATCCAGCTGCTTAGAAAAGTACCCCACGGCCCTCTTCCAGGGTCCCAACCTTTAAGTCAGTACACCCAAAGCCAGGTGCTGACGTTCCTGGACAAACAGTTCAAGAGGTTTAGACAGATCAGGTAGTCCTGGTGCAGGGGCTGACATTGGGGCTTTTTTCAGATACCTAAAGGCAGTCTGGCGTTCAGGGCTCCAGCATAAATGGTTTTCCTTTGATTCTTTTATAGCTTCAGAAAGAGGTTTTACCAACAATGGGTAATTTAATATTCACAACATGCACCATCCAATCATTCCCAGAAACACCGTTAATTCCCAGACGGTCCTTGGTCCTGGGATGTGGCAGAGAGCCTCCTTTCTGTCACCTCCCAATATTTGTTGGTGCTGTAAAATCTCAAAACCCAAATAAGTTGCAGTCTCTTTTCCTATTTGTGCTTGTTCTTAGACACACAATATCCCCCTTGTCCCAGGAAATTCAAAAGGCTTTATGGTCTTCTGTAAGCATTCTTCCCAAGTTCCTGAGGCCAACAAGATGTCATCCACATACTGTCATATTACCCCTTTTGGGTTTTCTCTCCTCCACAGCTGCAATTCCTTTGCCAACTAATTACCAAATACTGTTGGGCTGTTTTTAAACCCCTGAGGCAACACAGTCCAAGTCAGTTGTGTTTTCTGTGGGGTGGTGGGGCTCTCCCATTCCAAGGCAAATATTGCTTGGCTGCTTTTGTCTAAAGGTATGCAGAAAAAGGCATCCTTGAGGTCGAGCACCATAAACCATTTATGTTGTTCTTTTAAGGCTGTTAGTAAAGTGTAAGAATTAGCTACCACCAGATTAAGATCTTGGACGATCTGATTTGTAGCTCATAGATCCTGAACAAATCTATACTCTTTGCCATTATGTTTCTTTACGGGTGGTATTGGGGTGTTGTAGTCTGATTCACACTCTATTAACAGTCCATAATTTAAAAACTTAGTGATCAGTTCCTCTGATCCCCTCCTTGCTTCCAATTTAATTGGATACTGGTTTTGTCTTACTGGCTTCGAGCTTAACTGCTCAAAGGGACGGGTCCAAGTTTCCTGTCCGGGGGCATTCTCTTTTCCAATGGCCTCCGCCAAAGACTGATCACCCATTTTGAGAGGCAAAAGCAAACACCAAAGTAAACCCCTTTACCCCACCAGCTTCACAGGTCATCACCTGGATCCAACCCTCCCCTTATGTACCTTTGTAGCCGAACCCTGCGGGGCTTTTGCCGCGCCTTACGGGCAGGTAACCCTCGCGCTTACCCCTGCCCTCGGCGTGGGCCTTTCCCGCCACGCTGTTACCAGCCAGTACCCCGGAACGGTCACTGGAAAAGAACGCCTTTACCCTCCCAGGGGCCTCGCTCGGAAAACTCTTCGCTCCGGCGACCGGAGGTTCTCCCCTCGGAGCCGGCTGGAGGCCCTGCGGTGCCACCGACCCGTCGAGGTTCGCAGTCAGGGTCCCATTTTGGGTGCCAAACTCCTCAACCGCCGCATTCCCGCTCCGCGCCTGCGCACTGCGGCGCGGTCCGTTGGGCCCCGCCCTGCCCCGGGCGGAGGGAGGAGCCGCCCCGCTCCCCGCGAACATGGCGGGGGCCGGGGCACGGCCTCTCCCCGCCGGCTCCTAAGCCTCCATCCCCGGGCAGTGCGGTAGGGAGAGGGGCTGGGGAGAGACTCCCCCTCGCTGTCACCGCCGCAATGGACGAGCAGAGCGTGGAGGTGAGCGCGTCGGGCGGCGGTTGCGTTCCCTCAGGGGAGCGCGGTGCGGGGGGGAGCACTGCGTCCCGTCTTCCCCCCGCTCCTCTCCGGGGGCGGCTGCACCTTTTCCTCCGCGGGGAACGGGCGAGCGGCGGGGCCGGGCCCCGGCCCCTCCAGCGGCAGTCTGGGACCGGCNGAGGGAGGCCGGGCGGCCTGAGGGGCGGCGGGCGGGTGGCGGCTCTGCGGAGGGCAGGGAGCTGGGCAGAGAGGGAGCAGGCCGTAAGGAGGTGGCGTTTCGAGGGGGCACGCGCTTATTTTCCTTCGCCTGAGAATAGAAAAGAAAGTGGTAGAGCATCGGAGGAGGACGGAGACCCGGCGCTGACAGAACCCGCCTTGGCAGGCCTGAAGGCGCGGTGTCTGTAACCCCGGCAGCTTGCGAGCGTTGCTGCCCTCCCTTCCCTGTTAACAGCAGTCAGACAGGAGAGGAATTTAAAAGACCTTGTGGGATGACTTCCTGTAGATGCATGTGTTGCATTTTAATGGTTTGCAACCATTAAAGAGGACACTAATGTATGGGAGATGCTGTCATTTCTGTATGTCGAAGGTAACGCCTCGCTTTTGTGCTAATTTTAACTGTGTGTGGGGAAAAAATTAGCCCATCTGAGGCATCTTTCAAAGTTCTGTAGTTAAAGGCAGAAGAGATCTAATTCCTGTACAATACAGAATGTAAAATTTCTTTATCGGTGGAAAATCTATTGCGATGGAAAGCAAACATCCCTTGGCATTTCAGAATACCTTTCTTATTTTGGGAATGGAGAAAGGCGAGGTAATTGTATTCTAGAACAAAATGCTTCTCTTTTCAAAGGGGTATAGTAAAAAAAAAGTTAAATTACACTTTTATTGCTCAAGGTTGATTAAATGGAGTGTGAGAGAGTGTAGAAATTGTGGAGCTAGTGCTAATGGTACACTTTAAAAGAATGTGAGTCTTAAAAGTAAAAAAAACCAAACAGATGTCCTAATTCAACCCCTCTTGTTAGTGCTCTGTATAATACATACGTGCACTTACCATGCTTTTGAATTGGTATAATGCCAGTACATTGAAACTCATGGGTTCAGAATCTGCAGGTGCAGCACAATTACTCCAGGCAACTCTTCAATCCCATGTGAACACAAGTGGGAATAGTATCTTGGCTACAGAAAGGCCCCCTTAGAAAAAGATAAATGAAAGAAGGAAACTAACTATTCCTTGAAGAAGAATAGTGTTATAAAATAGGTGCTGAGAGCTGGTGTAGTGTAGGAGAAGGTGGGGAGGAGAGCCATGGTGTTTGACTTACTAACTAGCTCTGAGATGTGCTATCCGGAGCTGGTTGGAATGGGGCTGCATTTATGAAACCTGGCGGTCTGCCTGGAAAATAAATGCAACTCCAATA
The DNA here is from genome assembly GCA_013398815.1 of Ibidorhyncha struthersii. NCBI lineage: Eukaryota > Metazoa > Chordata > Aves > Charadriiformes > Charadriidae > Ibidorhyncha > Ibidorhyncha struthersii. The sequence goes on along the minus strand of VZSZ01003201.1, from coordinate 133,379 downwards.
TGTTTGAAGTATGTGGCTTAACAATAGCGATAATCTACCCTTTGCAGAGCATTGCCGAAGTATTCCGATGTTTTATTTGTATGGAGAAATTGCGTGATGCGCGTCTGTGTCCTCATTGCTCCAAGCTGTGCTGTTTCAGTTGTATTCGGGTGAGTTTGCTTATTATAGTTCATTCTTGCAAATGTATGAACTTAAAAACTACTGATCTTACAAACACATTCTTGCTTCTTTCTTGCCCCCCTTCCTGAATTTCCAAGGATTCCTTTTTCCTACCCTGTGTTCTTTAGTTTCCCTTTCAAAATCGTTTATGACACTCTGAGGGAAACACTAGGCAGGCTGTGCATTGCATTTGGTAGTGCTAATTATAGGGACTATCTAGAATAATTGCTTTTAAGAAACAGACATATAATGATCCCTTATTTAGCATCTTTTGAGAGTCACTGATGCCTGTATGGAAGACAAAAGTTGGAACAGGAATCAAATGCTGACTTTGCATCTGTCAGTATGGAGCACTGGGAGGTCATAACGTCACCTCCTGTCATCTTGGAGATGTTTTAAAATGCTTACCAAACTAGTATGATGTGATCAGATACGGCCTAAATCTTTCTCAAGGGAGTCTGGTATAGCAGGCTGAAGCAGCATCTGAAATACCTCAATTCACTTATTAAGGTCATGGTTACCAACGTATAATGCTTCAGTTCCAAATCCAGGCGCTGTTACGTGTTAGCGTGGTGGGACAGGGTTCAGCTGAGGCTTTCAGACCTTGGGTAGTATTTCCAGAAATCGGAACAATCATGATTCACTTTGAAAGCTGCAACAAGAACTATAGGTGAAGGATTCATGTTACGTATTAAGAATGTTAGATGACATATTGTTGCTGGGTGGTGAGAGATTATTCATGAGAATCCTTAAATGTAGTCATGAGCTGACAAATATAAGCCCTTCAACTGCTGAGCTTTCACACTTGTAAGCTGTAGTGGGCAGATGAAGTTCTTTCCTCAGCTACTTGTCTTTGGAGCTTTCTGGAAGAGAAACATTCAAAGGATCCTTGTGGATTTGATCACTGAGCTGCAGGTATCTAACTTGCGTATAAAAAGCCTGAGATGAAGAAATAAGTTACCTTGAAGACTAATAATTTAGACTCCAAAAAATATGCTTGCTGTATCTTTTGCTTTCTTTTGTTGAAACATGCTCTTTAGTCTATGACTATGGGAGTCTGCACCAGGTGTGTGGTTTCTAATGGGGTATTTGGTACCTCAAAATTCTCTGTATAATTTTAACTGAAGTGTCTTTGACAGCTAAAGAAAAGTGGTTGCTTTGTTACTAAGATAAAAATAGGAGGTTCTTCTGTGACGAAGTGGTTGAACAATTAAATTATAATTCTGTAAAAAAAAAAAAAGAGGAAAAATATAGGAAGGCTGTAATAAAAAGAAGGAACTCCTAATTAAGGATAGAATGTACTTGCTTGCAGGTCTTTTACAATTCCTTTAAAAATGTTTTTCCTTTTTCCTTTGTAGCGCTGGCTGACTGAACAAAGAGCTCAGTGCCCTCATTGTAGGTAAGGTATTTTTAATATCAGAAGTAAATTATCAGGAATTGGGTGTACTGTCCTGTTATGACTGGTCTTTTTTCGGTGCAGGTTGCACTAAATTTGTAAGGTTGATTTTTAGAGACCTGCCTGCTGTTACTATAAAAATTTACCCTGGTAGAATACTTACTCTAAAATATGTCCTAGTGTTTTGACAAGCTAAGCAAGATCTTTGTTCTTCCCCTATTGCACTGCTGTTCTGTTGCATGTAGTTGCTGTGATAACAGTAACTAGATGGTGTTCCCCTTGGAACTCTTTTATGCTTCTCACAAGAGTCAGAGACCAGAAACTTTAGTTTTCAGACTGAAATGTGTACTTTTTTTATACCTATAATTTGTGAGACTTACCGTATGTGTTGCAGATTTGTCTGAGAGGTAGCTACAATGCCTTGTTTGTTCTGCTTTTTTTAATGCAATGCCCACCCCAAGCCCTGGGACCCCTTAGCACTTCTAGTCCTTGAGAACCTAGTAGTTCTAGCTTTTGATAGACCAAGAGTTGGAAGGTAGCATATTTTTTTCCCTAAGGGAAGGGAGGTATTTAAAAAAACTAACCAACCATTTCTGCAGAACTTTTTTTAATATTCAGCTTTTAAAGTATTTGATCAGTTCTAAAATGCTTGCAAGGAGGTAAATGTATCTGCATTTTACAAAGGGGATAATTGAAGCTCTGCAATGGGGATAGTTGAATAATGGGAGAAACTGAAGAAGCACTGAGAAATGAAATTATTTGCCCAGTGTGATCCAGGAGCCTATCAAGAAATCTGGAAATAGTTCTCAGGTTCCCCATGTAACTATTCTGTATGTCACTGTGGGGTGGTTTGTTGTGGTTCCTGCCTGCCCCCAAATGAGGAAATCATGGAATCACAGAATCAGAGAATGGTTTAGGTTGGAAGGGACCTTGAAGATCATCCAGTTCCACGCCGCCTGCCCTGGGCAGGGACACCTCCCACCAGACCAGGCTGCTCAAACCCCCATCTAACCTGGCCTTGAACACCTCCAGGGATGGGGCAGCCACAGCTTCTGTGGGAAATCTGGGCCAGGGGCTCAACACTCTGAGTAAAGAATTTCTTCCTAATATCTAAACTAAATCTACCCTGTTTCAGTTTAAAACCATTACCCCTTGTCCTGTCACTGTACTCTCTGATAGAGAGTCTCTTTTTACCTTTTCTGTAGGCCCCCTGTAATGGACTTAAAATGTTAAATTTCTTTTTTTTTTTTTCCCTTATGAAATAACCAGTACAGCTTCAGCTTTCTGCCTTTGACTTTTCCGATAATGTAGAGTTGATGAACTGATTTTACTTCAATGCTTGTCTCTTAGCTCCTGGAACTGAGTTCATGCTCTAACTCTAACAATGTTTCTTGCAGAGCCCCGCTGCAGCTACGAGAGCTTGTAAACTGTCGTTGGGCAGAAGAGGTCACACAACAGCTTGATACACTTCAACTGTGCAATCTCACAAAGCACGAAGAAAATGAAAAAGACAAGTAAATGGACCATTCTTCACATAAAGCATTTTGCGGGCTTTTATTTTCAGCTTGTTGTTAAAATCAGGGAAAAAACTGATAGCTTTTACTTAAAAGCTGAATTGTGCTGTTGCTTAGCAGACAGAAGCTATGTTTTTTTTCTCACTGACTAAAAGTTGGAGTTCATTTCTGTCATACTTAATGGAACAAGAAAAGCTCTTCAGTGTCTTTGCATAGAAAACTATTTCTAGTTCAGCTCAGTATAGTTAAAATGAGAGATATGGGAAATATGAAGGGTAGTAATACTTCTTAAGGCTCTTAGCCCTTCTTAGTGACTACACATCTGAAATAAAATCTCCTCTCAATGGCTTGCTCATTTGGCAGTCCCATTAAGACTGTGGTGCTGCTTTGGTATCTCTGCACATTAAAGCAGAGAAGCTGTTCTGAGAAGGTATCTTCTAGTCCCTTGCAAAAATGTAATTGATAAACCCAGTTTGAGATCAAGGAAAATATATAAAGTTCCACAGAAAGCACTACTATTGCTGTATCTGTCACATTACTGCTATTCATTCTCCTTCTTTGTCTTTGGAGCCTCCTGTATTTTCTGATACACTCTTCCTAGGAGCATCTGTCAGTACTTTCTTGCAAGCTTTTCTCCTGGTTTTATCCTATTACCAGTACTATTATGTGTGTTTAGATATATTCTGGAGATTTGGATGAGAAAAGTGTGAGAAGAAGCATTGAAAAATGGACAGGGACTAATTATGTGTTGTATACCTGCCTCCTCCCCAAGTTCTTGAATCCTAATGGAGGGGCAAGGGAGAGGCATGTATTTTAGATCTGGCCTGGTCTGTGCTCAGTTCGCTAATTGCTGCTGTTCCTAAATTTTAATAAATTACAAAGATCAGGTTGTCCAAAAAGCTTGTGAGATGTTGCTCTGTAGTTACTTTAGGTTGTGTATCATTAGGATTTTAAAAATGTGAAGTACTAACTTCTAGAATTCTGAGCTGGATTCATTGATGATATCCTTTATTTGCTAGGTAGAAATCCAATTTTGGTAATGTACTTTCTATCTCTGTGAAGTACTTTCTGAGAGAATACTAAGAGCAACATTTGTTTTACAAAAGGTTTTTACTGACTATAAGTGTTCTTCTTGCAAAACTTTGCTGATGTTTTGTGCTCTACTCTTAGTATTGGCTGGCAAAACAAGTAAAAATGTTAAAATGAGTTTGCAGAAAACTCATAGCTATTTTCTGTTGATGATATGTGGGGTTTTTTTGTGTGTGAAGGTGTGAAAATCATCATGAAAAGCTCAGTGTTTTCTGCTGGACCTGTAAGAAGTGTATCTGCCACCAGTGTGCGCTTTGGGGAGGAATGGTAAGAAGAGACTTGCTTATGTGCACGTGATATGTTACGATAAGAGACTACAAGCATTACGTTTGAAGAAATAGAAATGCTCTGAAACTGTTGTTATGGCTATTGAATTACCATGCAAATACTGTAGTTGTATGTATATTTATAATTTAATGTGAACATTGGTTGTGAAAGGCGATACCTTCTTTTTATAATTGGAGAAGTAAATTGATTTTCTGCCTAAAGGAGGTTGGAATTACCTTCCTTGTTACAAACTTCATGATGTCTTGGACAAACTTTACGTGGTGGTGAGAATTTTATGGGCAATGGAATAAGTCTTTCTTGGGGAAATAGATAACACTTATGTTATTTAAATGTCCTGGCCTGTAATCTTGAATATCTTCAAAGCTGTATTAGTAGCACAGTTTACCATACTACTTAATATCCTTTCAGTTGAGTATCTCAAGGAGAGACTGCTGTTGTTGTTTGGAACATAAGTAGATAACAGTGTGCTGCCTTTGTTTGTGAAGGGTGTTTTAATAATAATAAAAATAGAATAACCCTTCTATCCTTATTTGATTTGTTAAAGAATTGCACAGTGAATGAAGCAGTTTATTTTTGGAGGACTGTTGAGACTCCAAATAACTCTTGACAGGAAGCTTTGGTGGTATGAGAGCTGAATTTGTGACTTATGAAGGGATGTGAAAGACAGACTTCCTACATACAATCTGCTTTGGAACTTTTCCAAAATGAGTGATAACACTAGGAGGCTTTCTTCCCCTCTCTTTCAGTCATTTAATAGGAGTGGAATAAAGTTAAAATGAGATACTCTATTATTCCCCACCTCCTCTTCCCCCACTTTTTTTTTTTTTTTTAACAGCATGGAGGGCATACTTTTAAGCCACTGGCAGAAATCTATGAGCAACATGTTACAAAAGTAAATGAAGAAGTGGCAAAGCTTAGGAGAAGACTCATGGAATTGATCAGTTTGGTGCAAGAAGTGGTAAGAAATTAATCCAAGATAACATTAAGTTTTCCTGTAGTGCAGCGTTGTCAAAGGATAACTGTAAAGTGGGAAACAGATAGTACACCATTTCACATGCTCATGATGTTTTCAGTACCTGTTCAGAAGCTGCTGCTTCTTTGAAGGTAATCAGATTATCCCATAGAGAGGCATTTTTACTTGTTAGTTA
>VZSZ01003201.1:32494-127756 GCA_013398815.1 Ibidorhyncha struthersii | reverse complement strand
TTTTTTATATACAATATGGAAAGGCCAACATATTCTCAATACTGCTTTTGTAGTTGCCAGACAGAAAAAGATGTGTTAGCTAGCAGGGAATTTTTCTTTTAGTGTACGCTATTTAAAAGCTAGAGCTGTGCAGTCCTTTGAAAGATGTGTTTTGTAAACACTTATGAAAGTGCGGTCTGCCATGATAAACAAGTATAAAAATGCTTTATTCTACTAAAGCTTATTTTCCTCTCTTTAGGAGAATAATTATATTGGAGCCTACAGAGTGGTCTGTAAAGCAGCTCACAAGTTAAAGATTTTAAGTTTGTGTACCTCTTTTTTTCTTTCCCAGAGGGGTAAATGTGTTAGACATCCAAATATTAACATGGCAGTTTTGGTGGGAATTCCAAAAATTCAGTACGTTTTCTTATATTCTAGCAAGGATTATTTTTGTGTTCTGCCGAATGCTGTTACATTTATTGTGTCGTCTTTGTGCAAATAAAATAAGTTGATTGGTTCCTTTTAAGACTAGTTTCTGTATGGGTTTTTGCCTGCTATTGTTCAGGTAGTTGTTTGCCATATGCAGTGGTAGGTTAGCTCTGCTTCAGCTCAAATGTGACAGTTACATCACCAGGTGGGCTACTTGTATTTGTAGAATGTTGAGAGGATTGCTGCCTTCACCTTCCAGGGTGAAGGGCGTAACTTTTATAAAATTATTCTTGTTACCCAGAAGGTGACTTTTCTGTGCTGCTCGAGTTACAGATGAGAAACTGGCAGTTGTAGTTACAAATTTTGATATTAAAGAATCCCCATATGACAAATCTCTATGTAATGAGAAAATGTTGCTCAACTTTACTGTTAACCTTTGGACACCCACCAGAGGGCACACTTACGTGTTCAGTAAAAGTCAAAGGATATTTACAAGTGGCTTGTAATACAGCTTATCTAAAAACACATTCCTGTTTTCTTATTCTAAACGTGCAAGCTTCAGTAAGATGAGGATTTATTATTTTTTTTTCCCTCATAGGAAAGTAGGTCTGGAGGGGACTCTAGGGAGGCCTAGGCATTTCTGGGATCTGAGCGAGTGGAGTCAATGTGTAAATGAGTGAAATGTGCAGAAGTGTGAAAGCTTTCTTATTGTGAATGTTTTTTCCTGAACGCTGTTTTAGGAGAGGAATGTGGAGGCAGTGCGTAGTGCGAAGGATGAACGAGTTCGGGAAATCAGGAATGCAGTGGAGATGATGATCGCCCGGTTAGACACTCAGCTGAAGAATAAGCTCATAACATTAATGGGTAGGTATTTGCCTGATCTATTATGAGTAGGAACAGTATATTAACAATGTGTAACACTATGGAGAAACTTTCTTGCCCTGAGAGTATGACTCCTTACACACTTTATGGTATTAAGCAAGTTAACTGCTGACGGAAAACTTCTACCTACAGCAAAGATTTTAGTTAATTATGCAGTTACTGTGATAGAGTTCTAAGTTGTTAGACATAACCTGGTTATGTTCTGTTAGAAACTCCCGTATAACAACTTGGAGAACATTTCCATCTAATTGGAAGATGTTTAGTACCTTTCACTTAAAGTGTTTTTACACCATCATTTGTATTAGCCGAAAAATCTGTCTTTATATAGATGTCAGATTACACTCCTTTTAATGTAATTTTAAAAAGCTAGAAGTCTATATGAGATGTCTGGTGAGCAACAGTTTGGATTCATCCATACTGGCAGCCTTGTCTACATATGAAGAACATAGCATCTGGAACCAGAGCTGCTCATTTGGTTCCTGACACGTCTACTAACTGGGGACTGGTCACTTTAGCTCTCCTTTGGTATAGAGGTGAGAAGACAGGTGGTACACTTAGAGGTATTGAAGCTTACAGAAGCAACACTACTAAAAATTAAGTGTAGCTTTCAATGAGGAGGACAGAATATTCCTCAGTTGGCTATAACTCTGTGCATGCTTTGTTCAGCTAGTTTCGCATCTGTGCCTTGTTCTTCCATGTGTACTTTCTTTTCTGTAATGCATTGATAGGAGCATGTACTAAAGGTGACATCATTTTGGGATATCTGTTTCTTTAGACACTGTCAAAATGTTATACTTATGACCTTAGTTTTGCAAGGTACACAACTAGTAAATCAAAGTACAGAGACAAATAGATACAAGATCAAGGATTTATGTGCTTGTCTCAGAAATAAAACTAAGGCAATAAAATAGCTGTGCTGAAGATGTATTTCCAATGCTTGAAATCTTCACACACACCTAAGAACCTGAAATGCTCATGCTTAAAAAACGTCCTTAGCATTGGTAATGCTTGCATTTATACTTTTAGTTCATTTCCATTAAACCCAAACCAATGTAATAAATGTATATTACCTGCATTTTCAAGTTCCTCTAAAAATTCATGTCAGTACTTTAAAATGTTTGCTTTATTAAATCCAGGATTCATACATATTTTATGCCTATATCAAATACAGGCCTCAGTTGCAAGATTTGGTTTAGCATGTGCTGATTAAAGATCAGTCTTAAACCTGTGGTAGAATGTCTTAAGGTTAACATTTTGTCTGTGTAACACCTTTTTTCTAGGGACTGCCAAACACTTTTCAGGTATGTAATGTATGATGGAGACAAAGTCCTCATGATAGAAAAAAAACAGATGAATGCGACTTAGTTTTTTATTCTTTCTCCTCATGGTCTTCATGCCAGTTGAAATGCACAAACACGTTTAAACGTTGTTTATTCTTTTTTATGAAGAAAACACAAACATCAAAGTCAAAAGAAATGATGGCTTTTAGGAGGAGTGTGTCAGCTAATATTTGAGAGAGACTTGTCTGGATGAGAGCAAACGCAGTGAAGTCAAACCTGCTTTTTTGTCAGAAAAAGGCACCCCAAAACAACAAACCTGCCATTTCTGGGACACAAAGAATGTTTCATTACTGTCTTAACCTCAAGTGAGTTCTTCACTACAGCTCTAATTAAAAACGTAGGCTTGCTTTTAAAATGCTTTCTCAATCAACCTTGGTATATTTAGAAATCCTTTACCTTAGTAGGTTTGGGGACAGCTTCCAGGTTAAAAAAAAAAAAAAAAAGCTCAAGTTCTTAAAATCCAGTGAGTATGTCTTCTTTAAACATGGCTTCCTTTGTCTAAACAGGTCAAAAGACATCGCTTACTCAAGAAACTGAACTTCTAGAATCCCTTCTTCAAGAAGTGGAACATCAGGTGATTATGAAAAGAGCTGAAATGTTGTGTCACACAGATTTCCTCCCCAGTCAGCTTTTCTTATTATTTATTTAATTTATTTTTAAATGATTCATTGATGGATAGAGCTATTTCTTGAGGGTATCTTTTCATTTAAGTGGCCCTAGGTTGCACAATTTCTTCTTAAAAACAAGCATGTCTTCTAGAAATAATGAAAGGTATTCTCTTCTGTTGCTTGAAAAACGAGTACAGGGATTAATAGCAATATGATATGAAACTGCACAGTTACGTGTTTGTTTAAGGTAACTTGGCATTTAGACTGTGTGGGTAGATTCTGTTAGTTCTGCCGCTGCCAACTGCATATGAATAGTGGTGGCTATAAATGGAGAATAAACAAAAGCTATCTGTTTCTCTTTGTGCTTTTGAGGGAAACTGAACTGGTTCTAACTCTTTTATTCCTGTCCACCTGTCTTTCCAAGAAGATGAAATGGTATCACTTTTTTCACCTTGCATCTAGCTACACAAGTTCAGCTTTTGTGAATGAAATATTCAAGTTCTGCAGAGCTTGATTGTACTTGCCCTGAACAATTTCTTCTTGCTCTGAGGAAATTAAGGGTCTTCTTCCTTCAAGCGTTACTGCATCCAGTAATTATCTTTCAGCAGGGTTTGGCGTGCAGGTTGGGGATGGGGGGGGGCTCAGCTTCTCTTTGAGCGATGCCTCTTGTCCTGCGTTCCTTTTTTGTTCCCTGCACTGCTTTTGACTCAGTAAGAATGCTAAGCTGGTTTTATCACCTGATCAGCGATTATCATGTTCTCCTTGTTTATACCTATGATGGAATGTCTTAGTTGAAGAATCAATGACATCGGGAGGATGAGAGCGCCTACATACCACACATCAGCATGTTTTTTGTCTGTTTGTTGAGAACTCACTGTGTATAGATCATTCAGGAATTACTTACGTTGCAGCCCAAATGAAGACGTTCTAAATCCTGAATAGCAGTGTGTATGCAACTCTGCAGATCGGCTGTTTTGCAGAAGAAAACCCTTAAAATAATAACAAATTGGTACTAGTGAAACATGACTGCTTCTCCCTCCAGAAACAGGAGGAAAAGCTTGCTAACTGAAAAAAATTGTGAGAAGATGCGGGTGACTGGCAGCTGTCTGTGTCTCTACTACTTATTTAAAGTCATCATGTTAGTATTTGTCAAGAGAGGCTTTGAATTTCAGTATTCCTTTTGTGGAAGTAATAGAATTATTTGAAGAATTCATAGCAAAAATGTGACTTTAAAAATGCACTTATTAGTCTTACTTAAGCCTGACAGAAAGGTTGAAATGTAAGATACGTTTTTCCAGTGTTTAAAGTATAAATAAGCAGAGTAGATCTGTCTCCTTTAGTAAAGAACGTTAGAAAAATACAGTGCTAGCTATTCAAGGAACATGGAAGATTAGATTATTAAACTTTTTTCAGATTTTGAAAAGACCTTTGTTATTACACTGGTTTTGTAGGATATCTCTAATGAAATGGATTGAAGTTGCGTTTTTTTTGGCCTGCTGTTTAAGATTGTGTAGACTTTGTTTTGTTCAAATTTGGAGGAACAAAAAAAAAGTACAGTGTTTGGCAGTACAGCAGTAAAGGAATAACTAAAATGTAAAAGAACTGTATAATGTCACAGGAGCTTGTATCGCTGCGTTGTTGTGTTTGAGCAAATTATCCCAATGTCTAATTAAGCTTCCTTTTCAGATTTATTTACTTTGTTATTGTTGCCTAAATACAGTAACAGATGTGACTTGGTATTAATCAGACATCGTATATCTAAATTAACTTAACCTAAATGAAGTATGTAGTAGTTGCTGTGACTTTCATAGTGGAATTTCATGGAGTCTTAAATATTCAGGGCTTCCCAAATGGGTTGCACAGGCTTTGGAGAGGGACAGAACTAGAATATCTATTTTAATTTCCTAACTGAAATTTTAGAACATGTGACCGTTGGCTATCATAGGCAAATTCATAGTCTTAAGAGTTGACAGTTTCAAGGGAAATAAAACCCAAACAAATGAGGGGGAGGGAAAAGCACAACCAAAACCTCCAAGCTTCATTTTACATTGCATTGGAGGTAATCTTTCTGAAGCTGTGACAGATATGCAATTTATTTGTTTAAAAACAAAAGTGGTCAAAACCTATGGTTTCTACTAGTAACATGAGGATATTTGAGGATATTTTTTTTCTTTCTTGTTCCCCCCCCTATAGTTACGATCGTGCAGTAAGAGTGAGTTGATATCCAAAAGTTCAGAGATCCTGATGATGTTCCAGCAGGTTCATCGGAAACCTATGGCCTCATTTGTCACTACTCCTGTCCCCCCTGACTTCACAAGGTACACATCATATTTCCTTTCTCTTGTAGTTTGAAGATGAAAGCCATCTTATAAAGGTTTGGTTTTGCTTGTTAAAAAATGTTTGAAGTAACTTAGAGACTATTTCTTCCCTGTTTTACTGTGCCACTGTATGGAGGAGGATGTTCCAGTGAGTCTGGGAGGTAGATGTTTTCTTATGCGCATCAGCCTCTTATGAAACTAGGACAGGAGAGTACTGCTGTATCTTGACATGTGGGTTTGAAAGAGTGGATGATAGGAGGGTAGCTGATGGACTGGTTGCTGGAGAGGTGGTTTGATACCAGCCTCTAGTGAAGGGCAGTCATGCTTCTTGGCTATATGAGCTATGGCAATAGTAATCTGTGGGGTAACATGTTTCTGTCCATTTCTGTGTTAAACATTTTCAGTGTGTAAGCCTGGACCCAAATTCAGTCAGAGAGATCAAGTTTAACTGCTTAACTTGCTCCTCTTAGTAACCTACACCACAAGTAGGCTTTTCTGTTCCAGCAGGGCTTATTTTATGTCTGTAGTCCCTGCTGGGGAGTCAGGACAGCGGGTTTCAGCTGACAACTTTGTTTCTCTTTTACACTTAGTTTATGGATTTGTCCTTTTTCCTCTTATTATTGGGTCATTCAGTATATAATTGCTAGGCTCTCATGAGATGCCTCTGCAGGTCACCTTAATTCTGAATATATAGCCAAAATCACTTCATAACACAATTCTTCATAAAGAGAATGCTGCTAGTGCTGGGTTCTGAGGAAGTCTGTTGAGAGTTTAGGATAGCTGGCTGAAAACCATCTCTGAAAAATTGAAAGTAGGAGAAATGTTAGAAGAATTCCTCAAATAATTGTATATTTTCTAGCAAAAATCAGTTTGGTTTGCTTTTAAATGCAATCTTAAAACTATTGCCATGACACGTTTTCTGAAAAGAATAATTAAATGCCTCTCTGAGGAGAGTTTAAATGTGACTGTTAATTTTCCAGTGGCAGCGAGGTATCTCCTGCTCTGAAACACAAACCACTGAAGCTTTGTACTTTCAGCCATGCAATAGTTTCATCTTTCCTAGGACTACCAAAGAGTATTACCTTAAAAATTCACCATATTAAGAGATTATTAGCCATCACAGGTAAAAGGGAAAATCCTCTTAAATGCTTTTGGTTGCTCTTCCCTTCATAACATAATTTTTTTTTTTTATTGTGTGATATTGCAGGGAGAGGTACTGGGGAGAAGGCTTATAAATGGAATTTTCAGAAGTGCTGAAATAACCCAGTGTAGTCCAAGTGAATTTCAGTGACGTTGGTGACCTAAACAAGTTTAAGTGCTTCTGAAGGTTCCAAAAAGTTGGGATTTTCAATGCCATGTTATTCAGCTCTAACATATTTAATTTTTCTGCCCCTCCTCAGTGAATTGGTTCCAGCCTATGACTCAACAACATTTGTCTTGGAAAACTTCAGGTAAGAATGTATCTTAAATTACTTTGAATATCGTGAGTCGTCTTCTGTTTCTTCTGTACGTGAGCAGTATTCTTTAATAAAAGCACCGCGTAGTCTGTATAGAAAACTGTTAGATATGAACTAAACTATAGGAATTCAATCAAAATCTCTTCTTTACCAGCTGAACAACAATTAACAGTAGCTGAACTGTTAGCTAAAATGATTTTTCCATGAAAACAGCAAATTACTTTTTTTTCCTTTTGAAAAAAGATTGAATAATTATGCAAGGAATACATATATTTGTATGGACACTTAACATTTTGCACGGGCCTCAATGCTGCTACACGCTGTGTGCAGCAAGAAGGATGGTTCTGGAGTGTAAGAGTGCGAGTGTATATACAGCTTACTGTTTCACGGAGGGTTTTGCTTTGTGCCAATAGCAAATGTTTTTTCTCCTTTCTCAACAGTACGTTGCGTCAGCGAGCAGATCCTGTTTACAGTCCACCTCTTCAAGTGTCAGGACTTTGCTGGAGGTTAAAAGTTTATCCAGTGAGTTATATTTTCAACTAGAGTTGTTATCCCATCCGAAACACATAACCAGCATTCATATGCTTCTCTTGTAAGGAAATATCAGTTAGACTCTTCTCGTGTTGTGTATAAAAAGCTGTATGAAAAGAGCTTAATAAGGTTGCAGAGTGTACAACCGTTGGTGTATTCCCTCTCTGCCTCCAGTTAACCAGCATGAACATTCTCACTGTAGTTAATCTGGTTAATTTAAAAGCAATTAAAAATGGGTTTTACAAATATGCCATAGGCACTTTAATAGATATTTTTACCCTTTTGTCTCTCTGAGAGGTTTTTGCAGATGTTCCTTGCAGAACTGACACATAGAATAAGTTACCATAGTTATGTTTATGAATAATGCTTATTTGGGAAGTTGGGAGGAGGAGAAGGTATTAGTTGAAGGGGAATCTGTTTTACGGTGCCTCCAGTTGTCCAATGCTGGCATTAAAATGTGCATATCATACTAATGTCCTTTCAGTGGGCTGAATACTCAGATTTCAGAAACAGTGTCTTTCTCTGCGTTGGGATGTTAATGCTCAAGGTGTGATCTTTTTACAGTCCACTAGTCTGGTCAGTGCTTCCAGGAAGCTCTGGCTGCTACTACGGCTGTGTTTGGAGAAATACATGTTTAGTGGCGGAGTACCAATTTTATTTGTTAGTGATTTACGTGGCATCTTCAGAGAACTGGATGGATCTGATAAGCTCACATATGCACCGAAACGTATTCTTGCAATGCAGAGGTGGACTGCTGTGTAAGTTTTCAGAGTATTGTAAATTCAGGATTGACTACATAAGGTGTGCTGACAGAAGGCATTAAAATTTATTTTTTAAATGGTAAGTTGAAATGTTTCTTCAACCTAGAGGGTTCAAGTTGAGCCATTCTTCATCCTTGGTTAAGGTGAGTGTGATGGAGGTTTTGCCATATTTTTTTCTTGATTTCTGGTGATCCTAATATTGTTTCTCAGTTAACTGGCCTAACTTTTTATGTTGCATGTCTTTTCTTTCAAAAATTAAGGGGCTTTGAAATGCAGCTGTATGTAAAATATTTCAGAACTAATGTTTAACCTGAGCTGTTTTCATGTTGAGAATTTGAGAATAATTGGACTGTAATAAATTGCTAGGTAGATTTTTACGAGCTTTTTTCTGCTTTTTCTATATGTTAAATAAATGTTTTTCCGATACATTGACAAGTGTTTGTCTAGTCAGTCTTCCACTTAATTGAACTCCTAAAACTTTAATAGAGTAATTATTTTGAGATTTCTATCTGAGAGACCAGTACTAGACTGCATATGTGCTTCCAGATAAAATCTCTGTGTAGATTCAAGGTACAGTAAGAGTTCTAGGTCATGGAAGACTAAAAATCGAAACTGTAGCATACAAAGTAGACTACTGCTGCAAATTCTGTATCAATTGAAGCTGTTTTCTAAATTTCAAGGCTGTATTGAGGTTTTTTGTTTTTCTGGTTTTTGCTTGCTTTTTGTAATTTATCTCTCAACTTTATTTTATTTCAAGGATGGCAATGGAGTAGTTCGGGGCTACTACCTGTCTGTGTTCCTGGAGCTGTCAGCTGGCTTGCCAGAGACATCCAAGTAAGCAAACTTGTAATAAGAGCAGCAGGTTGGTTGGGTTTGTGTTTTTTTTCTCTATTGGCAAAGCATCTGGAGATGTTTGCAAAGAGTGACCTCAAGTTCTGTAGCGTTGCTGGGGACTGATGCAGACCCCTTTTGTAAAGAATAGTGAGGCTTCTTTTTTCAATTGAGCTTTGAATCATACCCAGAGATAATATTTTAAAGTTGTTACTCAGTGGCTTTCCCGAGATAAAAAGCAAGCTGGTAAAACAGCCGATAAGAGTATCTGTCTCCTAGTGTTCAATCCTAGGGTTGGTTTACCACTCCGCTCCCTATTACTACTTTCTTCCCCCCGTACTCTTTTATATAAGTGTATGGTAAAATTTTACGACTGGATTACCTCTTCAGCTGGGCACGCGAGCCTCCCAGGAAGTGCAGTTCTGATTAACTTGATGCATTCAGCAATTCTGACATCTTTATTTTGGTATTAATACCTGTGATCTTCCCCTGTGTAGGTATGAGTACCGTGTAGAAATGGTTCACCAGTCCACCAACGATCCCACCAAAAACATAATTCGAGAGTTTGCCTCCGATTTTGAAGTTGGAGAATGCTGGGGTTACAACAGATTCTTTCGTTTAGACTTGCTAGCCAACGAAGGGTATTTAAACAGGCAAAATGACACTGTGATCCTAAGGTAAGGAAGACAACTTAGTGGGGCTCCTTTCTGTTCTCATTTCATAAAGTATCACACCTACTGCTGAAATAGGAAATAATTAAGTTGTTGAATTTGAAATAATGGTGACATGTTTTGTCATAAATGGATTTCACTGTCATAAGCTTTAAAGAAGAAAATGTGCTGAAGGGAGTTGTGATAACTTAAGTTTTCTGTGAGAAGTAGCTACACTTGACTCTAATAAGCTTGGGTTGGAGATCTGTAGCCAACTGAATTAAAGGAAAAGGGTGTTTTCTCTCCCTCTTCAGACACCGTTGTAGTGAGCATAGGAGAACTTGGGGAATGAAGGATGTCTGTAATGTAAGAGAACTAATGCTGGCAATGGAAATTGCAATGTTTTGACAAAATATAGAAGCTTTATCCATCTACTTCAAATATTCTCAGTATAGTCCTACTCTTGCTACTGTTAAATGCTTTGTAGTGTGTTAATTTTTTTTTAGTGTTGGTTCGTGAAGATAACCACCTCTCTATAACTGCCTCTCCTACAAAAACCATACTGTTGCCATTCAGTGCATTCAGGATACTGAGTATAGAAGTTCTTAGGCAGGGCTTTTTGAATAGGGGTGGGGGGGAGACACAACAACGACCAACACAAAACCCAACAAAAGATAAACCTGCTTTTTTAAAATGTTCCTTTGAAGGTTCCAAGTACGCTCACCAACCTTCTTCCAAAAGTGCCGAGATCAACACTGGTACATTGCTCAATTGGAAGCAGCTCAGACAAGTTATATCCAACAAATCAATAACCTTAAAGAAGTAAGTGGGATGTATATTAATGTAAAATAACATTTCGCTGACCAGTGGTTACCTCTTTTAGGTTACAGCATTCATGTTTTGACAATTGTGTGTGTTTGGGTTGTTATTGACAGCTTGATACTAAAATATTATATATGCAAGTCAACAAACTTATTTGATGATGCTGCTCCATTGTCGTCTTCTATGTATACTTTTGTGTATCCTTCTAATATTTAAGAGGCTTGCGATTGAACTTTCCCGGACTCAGAAATCACGAGGCATTTCACCTCCAGACACTCATCTTAGTCCCCAGAATGATGATGGTCCAGAGACAAGATCAAAGAAATCTGGACAAAGCACTGAAGTACTACTTGAGAATGTTGCTGCTCCAGGATTAGTGCGAGAGAGCAAGGAAGAGGAGGAAGAGAAGATCCAGCATGAAGACCTTAATGTAGGAATTGTCTTTTTCTGCCCTCTTTGTTTATGTGTAGTTTTTTTATGATAGGGTAACGGTAGAAACATAAAACTAATTTACAATTCAGAAGTTCACTTAGTATCCTCTGTGTGGAATAGAAGATAACATACTCAAGAGCTAGCAGCGAGAGATGACACTAGAGAGATGTTCCAGAACAGAGCTAATAGATCCCACCACAAAAGAAGTTTCCAAGTTGCAGCTGAAAAATACGGCTTCTCTGTTTGTTACCAGCTTTTATTGTGCTTTGAGATGCTCCTAACTCCTGAATGATAGTGTGACGCTCTGGGGAGAGAGAAAGAGTTTCTGTTCATAGCTTTTGGTGAATGCATCAAAGTGCAACTGAAATCTTTCTTTATAGAAAGACTTGTTCTGTTTTTCCTGTAGCACGAGCTCTCTGATGGTGACCTGGATATAGATCTTGCTGGAGAGGATGAGGTGAACCACCTTGATGGTAGCAGCTCTTCAGCTAGTTCAACAGCAACTAGTAACACTGAAGAAAATGATATTGATGAAGAAACTATGTAAGTAACTTAAAATGTCTTTCAGATTATCACCTTGTCTCCCAGGGTAGTCATCCTAATTCCAGTGGAAACACTCGTTTGTATCACAGTTATGGTGAGGGGGGAAATCCAGTGCAATGTGAGGGGTGTTTCCCGTACTGGAAACAACATGAATATAATGATATAGTTAACACTAAACATTGATTTTTCAGTCAGCTAGTTCTTATCTTTCTGATCTCTTTGTTTACTTCAGTGTTGTATTCGGTCTTTGATAGATGGAAGTTTCTGTGAAGGTTCTTTCCCAAAACACTATTAAGAAATCCTGTTTCTGCACTGTAACAAGAGGTTTGGTATTAGGAAGTGTTGTAGTAGTAGGAGAGTGATAATAGACAGTTACTTAAACTAGAGAATTTAAGGTTCTTAACTGAGATAATGTTAAATCCTAGAATCCTCATTAAAACATGAGAATGTGTTGTAACACATACAAATATAGAAGTTTGCACTTTCTGATTTTACAGTCTAGATAAGCATGGCACTTTTAGACTCTTGGTTAGTGAGTCAGTCGTTTAAGTAACACACTTTGATTTGTTCAGTTTGCGTAGTTTGGAAGGCGGAAAATACTATTTACAGTGCTTCATGTTGTTTTCAAGGCATGTGCCATAACATTTAACAAGAGCTGACAGAAGCTAATAATTGTATTGTCCTTTTTCCACCCCAATCATTTCCTAAGGTCTGGAGAAAATGACGTGGAATATAGCAGTAATATGGAGTTGGAAGAGGGAGATCTCATGGAGGATGCAGCAGCTGCTGCTACTCCTGGGGCATCAGGTACGAAAAACAGTCGTCAGAATTCCCATATATGCGAAACGCTGCTGGATTCCTTCCTGTTCTTCTTGGAAGCAACACCAAGCTGCATGTTCTGCAGGCATTTCTAATTTTGGAAATGCTGCATCATGTGGTTTGTACTGATTGTTGCATTGTAGGAGAAATATTTCATTGGTTCAATAAAAAAAGGGAAGGGAATGGTCTGAATATGCTTGTTTAAAAGTGATATGTAAATTTGGAGGGAGGCTTTTCTGCCTCTTTGAAACCCCTTCCATGCTGATGGGAAGTAGACCGACAAGAAATTTTTACTAATGTTTGTGTGGCCTCTGAATGAGTGACACGTTCACTTTGATTTTAGAGCAGTGTAAAACCGGAAGTACATGGAGAGAATCCTTACAAGTCAAGCAGAAATATATTTTCAATGCAATAATGAGAAGGTACTCTAAGATCTCTTGCTGCCTAGAGATGATAATAGCCCAAATTAGCCATAGGTTAATAAGATTCTGAAAGAAATACATGTATATTGAATATAAGCATAGTTATTTATGGCAAAAATACCAGAAGTGGCAGTCACTGGAAGTGGTATTTATGCTGCTGTGGAAGTCTGCTAGTTAGTGCTTTAAAGACAGAATTCTGTAGCTGTCCTGCTTTTAGCTGCTGTTTCAAAACTTCTTGAAAATTCCTTGTAAGCGAGGAAGTTGAGGGCCATGTCTGTTTCCTTCTGAAAGGATAGCCTTTAGAGTAGGAACACAGTGGCTAGAGAAACAGCATTTCTTAAGAGCTTTTAGAAAGTAATTTTTAACAGGAGTTGTAAAAGCTGATGCAAGCTCTTCGCTTGAGCTTCCTGCATTTACCTGCTTGCGCTATTTTCCAGTCTTGATTGTTCAGGGTGTCACCTGTCTGTGTTGGACGGGAATTCTATGAAACTGTTCAATTTTAATCTCGCAGGCCTAACTATTTTCTCTGAAGACTCTCTTCATCTTTTGAGTGCCTTGACCACTATGTAATGGGAACATCGTAACACAGAGCAGAACTCAACTGAAGGTCCCCCACCCCCCCTAATCTAATTGGTGGGGGGGGAAGCTAGAAAAATTATGTGCATTTCTTTGGAATAAATGTTCTTTGTATTGATTTGTTTACCAATCTTTTAAGAGATTTACATAAAAGATAGGACGTTAAATTTTTTGTTTTCTTCTTTTTTTTTCCCCTTCTGGTGCTTTTTGGCTTAAACTCTTAGTTAGGAGCATATCTGATTGCTTTCAGAATCCATAAATCCGTGAAGTAATTCTGATGTCTTGTTAACTTTCTTGGAATGTCTTCATTCCTGATCTGCTTGTAGAACTCTTTTTGTTTTCACAGGGAATAGTGCAATGCTTCTGTCATGTATATGCACACTCTTTCCCTGTAACTCTTCCTTAGGTACTAGCCATGGCTACACCAGTGCAAGTGGAAGACCTTCGAGGCGGGGAGGAAGTGCCCTTGGCTCAACACCCAGTAGCAGTTTACTAGATATAGATCCCTTAATTTTAATCCACTTGTTGGATCTAAAAGACAGAAATGGTATGGAAAACCTTTGGGGCCTTCAGCCGCGTCCACCTGCCTCTCTTCTGCAGAACAGAGGTAATTGTACATCCTGTGTCAGATGATTTAATGCCAACCTGGAAAGGTCTCTGAGAATGCAGTCCCAGAGTTAGAAGCAGATTTGAGGAGGGGAGGGGAAAAGAGGGTGACAGGCAGTCCTTTTCATGCATACCTAACCTTCCGTGTCCTCATGGGTGCTCATCAGTATGCTGCGTCTTACTGCTGGCTCTGACACCTTCTTTGTCTTAATGGTTGACCTCAGCTTGAGAATGCCGGATGAGTCAACTAAAACCAGAAGTGTGTATTGAGGAGGGTCTCTGGTCTTTTCGTGGGGGATGTGACTGAACTGTCTGGCTGGTTTGTGTAGCAACATTGTCGAGATACAGCTCATGCAGCTTCTTTGACTGCAACTGTGGGAGGTGAATGAAAGGCCCTTTTCTAGAAGGGGTTAGCACTGAAAGACAAAACAACACAAAACAGCTATCTGCTGAGGAAACAGTTACACCTCTCATTTCACACAGTTTGTACACTTAGTGGCTGAGAGTACTAGGAGCATAGTGCATGCTAACAGGGAAATAAATCCTGGAATGAAAAACGCATTTAAAACAGAACTAGAAAAATGTGTGTGGTAGTAAGGCTGGAAAAGCACATGTAAGCGCTTGTGGAAGAAAAATGGATCAAAATGTCAGGAGGGAAAAGTAGTGATGGTATTTAAATAATTGAAGACTTGGAAGAGTATTTGTGGTTCAGTTAGGACCCTTCAACCCAAAACCTCAATTAACTTCATGCACAGCGAAAGCAAGATAGCTGGCAGTGCTGGCACCCATGGCTGTTACTGAAGGTTGCTTATTTCTGTTGTTATTGAAGAATAAATCAAACCTCAGTAATAACATTTATCATGATTAACACTTATTTGGAGCTGGCCCACTACTGCAACGCCTTATTTCAGGTCATTCTGAAACAACAATTTGGTGACTTAATATAACAGAAGAGAAATAATAACTGTCCATTTGCTACAAATAAATGCACCAATGACATTGGTGTTACTGAATCTAAAAGCTAGCCCAAACTATTTGTTCCTTTGTGATTAGCTTTTTAAATGTAATCACATAACCAGTCAGATGACTTTTCAGCTGAATGTAATTCTTATTTCCAAAAATGGAAGTCATTTCCGTAAGTACAAAAAGGGGAGGCAGCACATTGAGCTCTAAGTCTCAGCTCTGTTTTACCTGGAAAAAGGCTTAGGCAAAACACAGTTACGAGAGGGCGTTGCGCTTTCTGCTGTGCTACTCAAGCAAGATTAGGCTCTGCTCTTGCATTGAATGGCTTCCTGGTCCTCTTCAGCTACTGGCTACACAGCGGAAATTACCTGTTTTGCTGAGGTTCCCTTAAGGTTTGACTGTTCCCAGAGCTTATTCAAGTCAGTCAACCAAGAGAGCGCTACTGTTATATTTGGAGTTTACCAAACTTCACCTCCTAAGGTGAAGGTTTCTAAGAGCCACTTGCCTTTATGGTTTTGAACAGCTGAATTTGCAGTGAAGTGCTTATAGAATTTATAATGCTTCAAATAGACGTCAAAGTTGATCTAATTCTGGCTGAGCAGCATGTAGGCTTACTCAGGTATTAGCTCCTCAACCTGATCTTCTGGTGTTAAATACTTAAGGGAATTCCTTCCCTAGTTTCAGATTTCTTTGAGTTCTATACATTAACGTGATGTCTTGGTGGTATGAGAATCTTATACACACACTCAACAAATTTTATAAAAATATGTAACAAATTTGACATAAACTGGCAACCAGGCTTGTGAACTCAAGCTGGTCTGGCTATACAGAGTAGTAGCTCCGTTGTCGTCAGAATTCATGCAGCAGTACTGGGAGCCTTACTTCTTCCAGGGAGGAAGTTTCGGGACCTTCTTCCATGACAGGCAGAGAATGACAGGCTGCTGTCCCAGTAGCTATGCAGTGCTTGCAGCCTCGATATTACGGTTCCATACCAGTACAGAAGAATGTTTCTGTCCCTTATTTTTATAGCAGGGCAAAAGGTAAAATTCTTTCAGCTGTTAAAAAAGATGTCTGTTTTTATTTGAGACCAGTTTTACTTACCTGTTGTGTTCTTTAACCTTCCCTTTGGTAAAAGCGTCATCCTATTCTCTGAAAGATCGTGATCAGCGGAGACACCAGGCAATGTGGCGCGTGCCACCTGACTTGAAGATGCTGAAAAGACTTAAGACTCAGATGGCTGAAGTTCGAAGCAAAATGTCCGATGTAAAAAACCAACTCTCAGAAGTGAGAAGCAGCAATGCTGGCGCATGTGATGGACAACCCAGCTTCTTCTCCATTGAGCAAGGTGCTTTAGCTGCCTGTGGAACGGAAAGCTGCAGCAAGCTGCAAGAAATAGGAATGGAACTACTGACAAAGTCTTCAGTTACCAGTTGCTACATAAGGAATTGTAAGTGTGCAGAAAAGGGGGGTTTAAATGTCACTTACAGATGTCAGTTGTATGGGTGGTTTATGTATCTGGAAATAGACCTTTTGTAGTTACTCATACTCAAGTTCAGCTGTAGGAATACAGGAATGTAAAACCTGCACTGCCTTTGAATAAGTAAAAGTTACTGAAACTGGTTTTGCCCTTCTCAGTAAAAGCACCAAAACTTTTGCTTCACAACCAGTAAAGCACCTAATGCAGTGAGAATGTTCTGAAGTTTAATCTAGAATCGAACTGATCCAAGTTGAAGGTTGCTTGTTGACTGCTGCTCTGCGTCTGGCCCATCTATGAACTTGAGGATGTTTCATGATGTTTGCCAGTGGACAAAATTAGAAAATTCCAGATTTGCTATACTTTAGTAACTTGAAATCTTGCTAAAATTCAAGTAAGCCAAGGTTCTCCCTGGAGAGACACTGCCTTTTGAAAGGTGACCTCTTTCAAGGAGGTGCCTGGGTGTGTGTCTGTTCAGGTACTGTCACGGGGCACTACTGGCGGCACTGGTAAGCCAGCGTGGAATCTCTTGGATACCAACATGAAGGCTGTGCAAGTGCTTTGTTGCTTATGATCCTGAATAAAAGCACTGATTGATAATCCTCTCTCACTTCCCTGTTGCCTAGGAGAGATGATATTCCAGCCTTCTGGGTTTTGATCAAGTTATTGCTTGCGTTTTGGAGCCAAGATGAGTAAGAAATATAAACATGAGTGGACTAAAGAACCAGTAGCGTAGTTCTATTGATCTCCATCCCTTTCAATACTGACCTGCAAAACAAGGCTTTTGCAACTCCAGCAAAGGTCTGGTTTGCATTTCATCACTCCCGTAGAGCACAGAATTTCTTCTCTGACGGTGAACAGTAAGAGAAAGAGTTGTGTTCAGGTTTGGAGCCCTGAATTTGTGCCATCAATAAGCCATGGAAGGAGCAAGCACTTCACTGGAAGTGCTAGCTTTTGTGTGTTGTGTGCTTTGAATACCACCTCTTTCCTTAGCAAATGCCTCATCCCTCAAAGGTTACTAAAGCACTGGGCAGTCACTTCATTCTGCATCGGAACGAGAGGAACAGGCATATGGCGCTCTGTAAAACAGGAGCGATGTTCTGACTTGTGTTGCAGCCTACATGCCCCACCTTTATGGGGTGTGGTGACAGCAGAACTTGGCGTTTTGCTGTTCCGGTTACCACTCTTCCATTCCACTGCTGAGAGGAGTTTCTATAGCAGGATCCACACTGAGACGTGCTCAGAGAATGGTTAGTTTGGGAAGCGGTGAATGGTGTGAGTTCTGTAACTGCCGTTCACTCCTGTTTTCGAGGTTCTTTGTTACATTGGGCTTTGAATTTAAGAGCTGAAGCGATGGTTTTGGCTATGCTTATCCTTTATACTTTCATGATGGCTGAAAGAATCTAGATGATGGCTTTCCGAAGGATATCTTAGCCTAAGGCAAGTGAACATTACTTGTGTAGTCTTGGCTGCATCCATAGTTAGCTAAGCTTCCCTCTAGCCCACGCCTTTGACAGGAAGGGTGTGGAAGGAGTTTTGTGCAGGATTGGGAGTTAATGAGCAATGAGAGTAATATGGAGCTTAACTTCACTTTAAACAAGCGTAAAGACAGAATACTGCAGCGGTTTGACTGAACACTTGTCACGTCTTGAAATATTTTTGCAGCTTCAAGTAAGAAGAGTAATTCACCCAAACCTATTCGCTCTGGAGCAGCAGGTAGTCTGTCTTTACGGAGAGCTATGGACTGTGGGGATACTAATCTTCGTTTAAAGGGAGACGGTCAAACTTCTGAAGGTAAACAAGGTCATCTTTTGTGGTGTGATGTGATGCATCTTAGCATCTGTTGTACAAAAGGTTTTCAACAAGTCTTTCACTTGGCAACTGAAGTTTCAGAGAAATGTTACTGGATCCTTTCCCAAATCTAGTTAAGGTTATTGTACCTTTGATAATTGATCTGCTGTGAAACAGTGCCACACCGTTGACTTACTGGAACGTAAATACGTGTTACTTTTGGTCTCTCTGAAGATGTTTCAGGAGCTAACTTTATAATGAAAATAATAGATCAAAATGTACTGACCCAGCTTAAATTGTGATTTGACTTAAAGGGAGTTCAAGGAGACTCTGGAGACACACGATGAAAGAATTGTATGAAGAGTTGCTGCTCCTGAGTTTTACAGTGCCCTTCCTTAAGGGTAATGAAACGGAATACCTTAACACAGGAATCAGTATTTTGCCCCTCAAGTGTTCAGAGAAGGAATGAGATAAGACAATTGTTTTCCTATAATGCTAAATAGATAGAGAAGGTTTGGGTGAGAAACTGGAAAATTATCCTTGTCCAAGACTAGAAAGGCTGCCTTCCTGCAGCCAAACCCTGTTGAGTTTGTCGCTGGGAAAAATGACAGTGACGAGTGTGTCTGTGTTAGTAGAAGATGTGTAGAAGATAAGTTTTAACTACACAATATGGGTGGGAATAATCTGTACAGATTTAACTAATTAATTACCTTACCTGAGTCTCCCGTCAGAAATGGCAGCTGAAAAGGCAGCTCTGTGCGTCTGGGGAGCAGGTGCCATGCGTTGCTGGTACCTTGACCTGGAAATGCCAGGCGTTAAGAGTGAGGGTGGGGAAGGTGTGCTTGTGCCTCCACGTGTTTGGAACCAAACCGGTGATGTGAAAACAACCGCATGTTGAGCCTTTTGAAATAAGGCTGGATGTGCTTTGAGTTTCTCTCCCTCTTTTCTCAGGTGGTGTAGGGAGTTCAAAGTTGAGCAGTCGGCATCACTCTCCCAGGCCCCTGGCGAACAGCAACGCTTCGGAGGCGCTGCCGAAGCCAGAGGAAAGACCTTGTGAAGGTTCAGACTCCGATGTGGGAGTTTCTGGCTTAAATGGCTTAGCTGCTGTAGAGAAGACCAGAAAAGTTGGTGCTCTAGGGTAAGGATTCTATTCTTTTTTTCCTCTTGTTATCTCCTCCTCCGCCTTCCCTTGATCTATAAAGAAAAAATACCAATCTGTTAAAACCAGGTGCTTGTAGCATGGAAGAGAAATTACTTTGAAGTTTACTTGGTTGCTGCTGTTCCCTCTGGATATCAATTTTTGGGTTTATAACTAGGTTACAAGTCATCTTTTCTTTTTTGTTTTTTTCTTTTGTTTTGATGAGCTGTGGATATAGTCTGAAACTTCAATTTGAAAGGCAGCTCCAGTTTGCTTTCCCACTGTTCCTTGCAAAATATCCTCTAACTGAAAGTTACCACTTTTGATTTTCTTATTTATGACAATATTTTTTCACCGTTACTCCAGTTTTCAGCAATTTCATAATAACTCCCTGTTGGCTAACTAAACTAATGCAATGGAGCACTCAGTTGTTTGTTTTTTTTCTAAACAGCAAGAGTCACCATTTTTGGAAAATACTCATGATAAACTTTTCCAGGTTTATTTTTTTTTTAAGACTTTAAATATTTCTAGATCAATCAAAGCTGGAAGTTTAAGTGGATATGCAAGAGACTTAAACAATGAGTAAAACTAGATGTGGCACTAAAATGATTTGTTTCCATAGCTAGATCAAAGCTGAATTTCTAATGTGCTTTTTTTTTTATTTCTCCTAAATTCTTTCTTAAGATCAAATTCTAAAGGATGTCGTACAGAAGGAGCACAGTCAGGTGGTCTGGAAAACAGCTCTGAAACTGGTGAACTGCAGGGTATGCTTTCTGGAGGTGCTTCTGCTGGGCCAGAAGAAGGTAAATCAGATGTTGTAAGGGCAAAAGCAGAGTGACAACACTCCAATCTACGATGATCCATTTCTGTAATGGAAATAGCTTGAAAGGGAAAAAAACTAAATAAGAAAACCGCAAACTGTTTTGATGGCTGTTGAACTTTGCTATAACATTTGGCAGCTGTAGTATAAATCTGAATGAGGAGAGAACACCTCTGTGTCGCTGCTGTCTGTGGCTTCTTTTTTCATGACGTCGTGGTGCAGCAGGAATGTGAAGACCCGGCAGACAATGTTAGACGGTGCCGTCCATTTCTCTGGACGGATTACGGGTTGCCTTTTGTACCTCTTGATATGTCTCCAGGTCTTTGCTTTGGTGTTCAGTTGTATGGCCTTGAAAATAATTTCTTATCTAATTAAAATAGTAGCCAATGACCTTGGCTTCTAAGGTCTCTGCCTTCAGGGACAGACTGCGTTGGTAACTACCTCCACGTCCGCCCTAGAATCTCTCCAACACTTCATTCCTGTTGAGTGTTGTGGTACGTAAGCCAGTTGCCTTAGAGACGTGGAGGAAACTTTTCCCCCTCCCTTCCTGCATCCTTTCCATGCTGGGAAAAAAAAAATTACTGCCTTTTTTTTTTCCCGAAAGTCCACGTAGAAGAGTTTTTCTTATCTTGCTAAAACTCTCCTGCCTTCCACCCCTGCACTAATTTGAATTTCAATGACTGAATTGTAGCGCAAAGCCTATATTAAGGTGCCAGCATCCATCTCTATCTGCAGTGTGCAATATTGTGTGGGAGTTGGCATTTACAGAAGGTCTCTCAGTGACAAAACTGAATTTCTGCTCTTAGTCACTGCAGCGTGATTGTGATGCGCTCCCGCAGTTCTCCTATTATAGCAGAGAGCCTAATAGGAAAATGTTTTAAAAACTGAAATACTTCATTGTTAAAAACCCCAGGAAACAAATATTACAATTTTTTCCCTTTCAGAGGAAAAACTACAGTAGAGTTGGCACCTTGCTTAACTACTTGCTTTTTCTTAGCAATGAGTATCAGCTCTTAAGTAAAAGATCAGAGCAAACCCCTTTTGTCACCTACAAAACTGTGCAAAAGGGAGAGTTTTGACTGCTGTCAGTGCACGCTCAAGGTCCGGCAAAACAAAAGAAGCCACCTTAATTATCAACAGCTATGGTTCTTTTTTTAGGAAAAGCATGGGGTTTTTTGTGTGTGAGACTTGAACAGAGTTGCTGCTTGAAGGGTCTGGTAGGTACATCTGCTCCACGGGTCGTACTGAACTGTATAAAAAAGGAACCTTTATTTTCTGTCCTAGTTGTAGAGGTAGAGTGAGCAGCTGGCGGGGGAGTGCAGCTCAGACAGGAAGGAGCTGGGGACACCTGAGTCTGCGCTCAGCTGGTGACATGTTGGAACTGCTTCTCTTGAGCTGAGCTACACAGCAAAATGAGGCGGTTCCCAAAGCCAGTACCCACTGTTCTGTCAAATTCCTTAGTGCTTCGGTAAATACATCTGGCTCTGAATGTACTCCTTCTCTCCTGTTCTCCTCCCAGCTCTTGGTATTTGACATTGGTAACTCTTATGTGTGAAAAGGTTGAATGCTGCAGCTACGTAGATCTTACTGCTATCATTTTTGCCTTGTGGTCTTTGGTGTTTTGGGTTTTTTTTGCAGCCGGGGTATGTCAGAAGCATGTCCTTCATCTCCTACCAGGAATGAGCAGTGACAGTGACATTGAATGTGACACAGAAAACGAAGAGCAGGAGGATGCCACCTCTACCTCGGAGGGGTTTAACCACGCCTTCTCTGTCCAGTCCTCCAGCGAAGGTAGAGTCGACAGCATGAGCCCACCTGCCCCGGCCCTCCCGCGCGCCTGCCTCAGCCCCGCTGGCACGGGGCGCTGCAAAAGCACAGGTCACTGACGGTGCTGTAGAGGCATTAATGCTCAAGAGAGTGCCAGTAAGATTTGGAACTCTTCTCTTGGGATCCTAATTAAAAACAGATCAAAACAGGAGAGGGGAACTCTTTCTAGCCTTGAGAAGTCAGTTTAGGTGAGTCTCCTGGGGAAGCGTTGGAAAAGCCATAGCTCTAGTTCTGCGTTGGAACTCCCTGCGTTCCGGGGTCGCTGTAAGTAGGCTAATTTCAGGGAGGCAACCACTGCCTTAGACATGGATTTGCATCTTAATTGGCAGGAATGTGCTTTGGGCACATCAGTGAAGTTTCAAAAGCTCGTATTTCTTTGAAAAGCTTTAACCTTCTGATCAAATTAAAAGCTGTGGGGTGACAGCTGACACGAGGTGAAGTTGACTTTTGGCCTGAATAAGCATCTGACTCGGCATTAGCAGCATGGCCTAACGACTCAGCTCAGTAATTGGAGTTTGCTGCTTTGCTGTGTGTCTGCAGCAGGCACTAAAACCCTGCAACTTGTCAGAAGAATCAAAACATCGCTCCTATCTGTGTTTGAGTTAGAAGCAGCCTAAATTTAAAACCCTACGGCAGCCTTAATGGCCAAGCACGTGGTGTACTGGTCTGTTACGGATGAAGTATAACACAGCGGGCCTTGCAGTGATGGAACGTTAGCTTGCTGTGTTCCCATTGCTCATCCCGTAAAGGTTACTGGGTTTGTGTGTGTTTGTTTTCAGCCTCAGAGCGGTGCTCAGTGTTCCCGGAGGGTGATCAAGTCGGTCCTGATGATCTCAGCTTTGTTACTGGAGAAGACAGCACCAGGTAATTGTAACTGCTTGCCGCAGCTGGCCTGCGAGGTGGCTGTAGCCCCGGGGATGCACCTTTCCCGTACCGCTCCTGGAGCTGCAGAGATTAGACACAACGCTCATCTTACCGTGAGTAGACGGGCGGGTATTCGTACAGTCCAACAGCAGACGGGTGAGCCCCTGGTCTGCTTCTGGGGGGCTGCTCTGCCTCCCCAGGGCCACGTGCCCACCGATGCTTTTAAGGCAGTCTTTAGAAATTACTCGGTGCTGAGGGGGGGGCTGGCTGAGTTTTGTACGCTCGTGTTAGATCTAAGTATCTGGCATAAAATTTTGACTGTTAAGGCTTGAAGCCTTAAAACCGTCCCAGCGTGAGGGTTTTCGGTGAAAGGTGACTTTCTTTGGAGCAGATAGAGAACGTGGCCTGGAGACCTGCTGGCTCGTGTCCCTGGGAAGAGGCGCGTTTATTCACTGGAGCTTAGTCCGAGGCTGCTGCTCGTGGCTGTGTGCACACTCCATTCTCTCAAATACCCTCGTGTGGTTCTTCTACAGTCGTCTTAAACCTGTTACTGGGGTAAAATGACCTTTGAAGGCCTTACACTAAAGGTTGCATTCCTGCTGGCTCTGCCAGCTTCAGATGCTGAGGAAAAAAAATGTCCAAAAGGAGCCCTGTTTGAGGCTGTGTCCTCTTGTGTCGTTGGGATAACAGCGACTGTGTGAATGTCCCCATTTTAAACGGTGTGAACTGATTGTCTAAGACTGCTGAATCCTCCAGCTGCAGTGGAGCGAGAGGTGGGTGAAGTAGCTGGCGCAGGAGGTGTTTTCCTCAGTCTGTGGTGTGGACCAACCGAACACATTGCCAAACTCTTTGCCACTGTGTGTTGCATTTTGAGCTGCTAAACTACTTGTGAAGCTATGACGAAAGCTGAATACCTGGTTAGTGACAAAGCATGAGTAACTGTAACCGGTAGTTGTCCTTGTCTCAGCTGGCTCTACTGACATTTGTTTCTGTTTGAATGTTCCACAGTGTAAGTGCTGTACAACTCATAGTTTAAAACTGTTTGCACTTTGTTAATAAAAATGAATGTTGAACTCTGCTGTGAAGTTTTAGGTGTTTGTGTGTAAATGAGGAAAAGGGTAGAGCCCGGCTGCCGCGGTCAGTAGCACATGGCTGCCACGCTGGACTTGCTTTTTAGTGCCGAGTTGCTGTAGCACCTGACTGCTCATAGAAGAACTTCTTCCTTCCATACACCTGTCACTTTTTTCATTAATTACTCAACGAAAAGCTCTTAAATCCATTTGGGATTTTTAAAGCTATGTTAGTAGAAGCCAGACCAAATGCTTAAGTCTTGTATATTCAACTAGGAATTGAGGAGGATCCAGTTCTCACCCATAACTTGGCTTTGTATTTCTCAGCTGGAAGAAGGAGGTGTGGCTCTGAGCTGCCTGGGTGCAGATGTTCCAGCTGCTGAGCACTGAAGGTGGCCTGTGATGAGCTGCACACTATGGTAGTGCGTTGTGAGTGTTTACTGTTGAACGGGGCTGCATGTTGATTATTATACACAGCTCAATTAGCAGTAATCACAGAGCTCTGCCTCTTCAACACGCACAGCTGCTTTACTCTTAATAAGAGGCCCGAGCTGAAGGGAATTATTTTGATTAGCCACATGCTCTGCGCTGAAGTTAGTACCCAACCTTTGCAGGGACAGGAAAGGAGCGGTACCCTCATGCATTGTTCACCATATGAACCATACAGCTGCTTTTTAAAGAAGAGGGGGGGGGAAGAGGCTTGGAAGGCTTATTTAGCTAATTAACTTAGACTGTGCCATAACAGCCCCTTCCCTTTCTGAGTGTAAACCGGAGTGGGGCTGCGATGGGCCCTGGGTGCCACGCAGGACCGTGCTGAGCAGTCGTTTTCTGTGACACATCACACAAAGGAAATGTGCTTTCACCACAGTAGAGGCACTTCATTCAGATGTTGGTTGCCATCTTTGTTAGCTCTTAAATAAACAGACTATCTGAAGTGTGGTTTTAATTACTGTTTTATTAAGATATTGGTAAAACTTCAACAGTTTTTCTGTATAAACAGCTTTCATAAATAAAATATGGATGACTAATACATGGTTATAACTAAACTCGTATGTGAACGGGAGAACAAGATTGCAAATGGAAAGTCCCACCACAGTCGAAGGGTTAGCTTTAATTGATTCACTTCATAAAGAACATATTAGTTTCATGAACAAGGTAATACAGAAAGGTCAACAGGAGCACCCAGTGCAGCGACTGACACCACGCCTGGCCCCTACACAAGTACTCGTGCAGGAGGAGAAGTGCTGGGGCTGATCTCAGCCACCTTCCCCTGTTCGTGTTCCAAGATGTCTTCTAGAGTGAAGGAGAGAAAAAAAACCTAACGAAATGCAGTCGCGACATAAAATCGTTGTACTAGACCCTAATAGGTGGGGGTTATTTTTCCTTCTGCTTTAATGCTGGCCAGTATAGTGCCATCGCCCGATCAGCGAGGGCTGGAAAAGGATATGAATATCAAAGTCAGAGGTTGTGTTAATGCTTTGTTATTAGTTATTGCACATGATACAAGGGTAGAAAGTTTTGTTCCTGTTGCAAAGAGGCTATGAATTAAAGAAAGATTGCCCTAAATTACAGGCATGACCAAAGCTGTAGTATCCCCTTTGATGGCTTTGTTTACGTGACTAGTGCCGAGTGGATAAATTTGTGCTAAAACAGCCCCTAATTTAGACCAATCTTTCTCATTTTTTTTTTCCCGCAGAACATTGCCAGGGTGGGGAGGATTTAGTGAGGAGATAGTGGACCTGAACTACAGCAGCCATGTCTATAAACACAGAACTCGTTATGCCTCATCGTATCTGCCCATAGGACAACGTGTTTCTCACTGACACACAGTGTTCCAAAAACAGAGCGGAGTTTCTATGACGATGTACCACTATAAATGTGGCGTAAGTTAAAGTCTGCTTTGACATTGTCCTTCAGCGTTACAATGCAATCGAAATCAAATACTGAATGGTTTTAACTTGCAAGGACAATTGATGGCACTTCTAGGTAAAGAAAAGTTATATACATGCGTTTCCACCCACCTTTAGTGCAAATCGAAATGGGTTAACAGCTCCCTGGTCTGGTGCTATACTGCTCTCTGCGACGCAGACAGTCCTCAGAGTTGCACATTTAAGAAGAGTACACAGGAAACTACCGGAGTGGGGGATTGAGTGAATCCCGCTGGTACTCACAGTGAAGAGCTTACGAGCAAGTTTTGAGCAGCTTCAGACAAACCGCCTGGAGCCCCTTTCTCAAAACCAACACAATTTCAAAAAATAAAATAAAATAATGTTTTCACTACCTACCTCCTAGTTCTGCAAACACGGTTAACACGTAAACTGAAACTGATGCGGGTTGTGTTAACGCGGAAAAGGGATACTTCAGCTCTTTATTGGAAAGATTCGTTATACAAATTTCACCACCACTAAGATACACAATAAAAATACAAAACACAGGTCACAGACTGAATCTCAGTATCAACAGTTAATAAATACAATTAGATACTTTTATATTAGCCTAATATTTTTACATTGTCACCAGATAGACAATCAAAGTACGAGATACAGAACACAGATACCATCAGAGAGGGATTATTGCTTACGTTAGCAAGCAGCAAATAAGGGCACAGGATTTCGAACTGAAGAGAACTACTTCCTATCACCAGTGGCATTAAGAGAAAACACTGCATTTCACAAAGCACTGCTTTTTTGTCTAGTGTGTAGAATCAAGAGCAGCATATATCAGACCAATAACCACTACTTTTAATAGTATAGAACTTTAAAGGACTTACCTTACAAATGGTTCCTATCTACTCTATAAATATGCATTTAGTGAAGAAATGAACACTTGCTATATCTATACAATGTTTTTACCTGACCACACTGGAACTACGATGGTAGATTTTTTTTCTCCTAGCAAGATAAATGGTATGAGTCGCAGAATTATCATTTATGAATCCACACCTAAAAAGCTAGATCCTTCCCAAAACAGCACACATGCAGTCCAGTGCTCTTCAACTGCTCCTGCAGGCTGGGAAGAAGTTTATCATCCATAACGGCTTTTCATTCTAATTTACTCACACAAAGAATTGCACTTACACCACCTCTCTCTCCGAAGCACAGCAGTCAGCTATAAGATGGACTTTCAATGCGTCATTATTACTGTGAATAATTTAAAACAAAGGCACCGCAGAGATGCCCCAGAGTTGCATATTTCACCATTTCATGGTTTCTCAAATTTCCTCAGTTAATCTGACTTGGAACATATGCTGCAGCTAAAGAGAAGGCTGACAACAGCTAAGGCTTAATAAGATGACAGATAAGAGCCAATGATCCCGTAAGATTAAAAAAAAGTCTGAAAAAGATCAAAGGAATCTAAAGCCACACTCCAGCTCCTGGTTACTCACGAAGCCTTTTGCTGTTCATCAGATTGCTTTTAAAATAGTGCATCAAAGACAGAAGAAGTGGAAATTGGCAGAATTCAAACCTTGCCATCTCGTCGTGTTGAATAATCTCCTGGCTACTTAATATTAAAGTACTTCGCAAATTCTAGCTAAATACTAATACTGTTATTAAATTGTTACCACTAAAATGATATGAATTGTACAATAAGCGCCTATGAAGACTTACTTTGTTCATACTCTTACAAATGTCTTATTGTAACAAATAATAGTAACAGGATGCGTATTTAGTGGAGCTGATGGGAATCGTCTGCTTACTTACGTCCCAATTAACCGCTCCCCTGAGGGTCTAACATCACCCCGGGAGTAGGGAAGAGCTGGTGGGAACTGTTTGCTTCCCAGTTTGAGCAATAACGCTCTGCTTACGAAACTAAGGGCAAGTGACATTCCTCACTTCCCTTTCTGAACCCAGGTTTAACTGAAGCAGAGCTCTGGCTCGTCAGTGAATTCTGCCCTCTCCGCTAAACCCCACGCGCAGCCCCTGCTCATCCGCATCCACGGCCTTTCCGTTGGCTTTGGATTGCTCCAGCAGCCCGGCATCCGCTCCTACACATGCTGGAAAACACCAAATTGCAGCGATAGTGCTCCTTGTAGACGCCGCTTCCTACCATCCTCCACGCTGCAACTTTATATTAAATTATGCCTTTGCCATCTAGAAATCATTACCGAAACCAAACAGCTCATCAAATTGCTCATTATCTCTCGCAAGCAGTTCTCGGGTTTGACTGGTTGAGTGACAGCAGTATTGTACTGAACATCTCCACAGATTGGTTTCTTTTAAGACCTGAGATGAAGTTACGGTGGAAAGAGGTTGGCTCAAAGCATTAAGCACAATCATGTTCGATTAAAACTAATTGAGAACAGTTTCCTAAACTGACAAACGAGAGAAATGCCACTAAAAGCACCAGAAAGATACGAAATTCCCTACACTGCACCTCTAGCCATAGGAAATAATTTTTTAAAAACTACAAAAAACAGTTTTCTTCATATTCCACATTTTATGTTACATGAAAAAAAATAGGTAAATTATGAGTCTGTACCTCAATCGGAGTCTGAGAACAGAGCAGCAGGAGCTCAGTTTGTCCATTCCTAAGTTACCTGGTAAAACCCTGTATGGCTTTTAGTTGTCTACCTGCAAAAGTGGATGTAATTTTCTAATTCATCTTAATGCTCGCCTGAAATAAACAGAAAGCAGAACACAAAAAAAAAACCCACACACCTTGACTTCTACAGAAACTTCCCCCCCACACATGCTAAAAAAATTTGGCGGTTCTAAACCGGAATCTTTCTGTACATATTGCTCCGCAGACGTACCTCAGGCAGGTTCAGCTTTCTGTGTTGTTACAGACTGTTCCCTAACCGCGTCTGTTCACGTGAACCGGCTGTTTGGCTTTCACTAGTGAATGTGGCTAGATACTCGTGTGTGCGGGTGGCCGGGTGGCTGTGGCATTGCTCGGGGCGGCACCACCAGCAAACTTTATTGAGATTGAAACAACTACATTTGTTAATTCCTAGATCTATTTACACATGGTTGGAGCTTTGCCGGGGACTGGAGTACAGTTCTGAAATGCCCACCTTTTTTCGCTTTCTGATGATGCCAGTTTTATTTTGGGAATGTCTATTTTGGGAGTCTGACGGGGGAACACGAGGGGGATGATGGTTACATTTTACAGCATTGATGAAGGTATGAATCTGGTATACAATTACTTTGTCTTCGCACCAAAAACATGCTCTCGCTGTAAGCGCTACGACTAGCCAGCCTCCACCACGGGGAGTGTCTTACCGACAACCTCGTGCTACCGCGGCCCCGGACAGGTAAGGACAGACTTGACCCTTCTATATGGGAAGGCTCACGAGCCAAGAGCGGCGTGTGAAACTTTGGTTTGAGCCTGGCTCCTCGTCGCCTCTTGCCGTTACAGAGCCAAAAGTGAAAGAACGCAGCTCGTTTTCCCAGGGATTTGAACAGTTCATCTTCCAGCCCAAAGAAGATGGGGGATAAACCCTTCACCCTGTAGATGCTCTGCCCTGCAGCACCCAAACTAAGAGGAGTGTTGTACTCCCTGGGATCGCTCTGTCCACAGATTGACGATGTGGTGCACTCTGGTGATTCGTTCTTCATTGTTAAGCCGCTGATCAAACTCACGCTCTTTGGTATGCCGGGACTAAACGCCTGAACTGGTGGCAGACATTTGGCACTCCGAGGTGTACTAGTTTCTGTTTGTGTCAGGTCTAAATAGCCTTGATCATCAAACAGGTTAACGCTGGACCCTATGCTTAAGCTAGTTCTGTCGGTGAAGGAATCCACTCGTCCATCATAGCCTAGGTCTGCAGGTGCTGAGCACTGGTGCTGGGGCCACGGTCGTTTGCAGTCTCCGTGGTTTTCCTTGTCTTCCCCGCTGTCTTCTTGCCCACCTTGAAAAGAGTTCTCTGTCCAGTCCGATTCCTCACTAACAGCGACTGCTGCGTTCATGTCCCTGAGAAATACCACAATGACAGTAATGTTGTCGCTGGATCCGGCATCCCGAGCAGATGCCACTAATTTATGTGCTACCATGCTGCTGTCGCCATTATTCTCCTTTAGATGGTCAGCCACCACTTTGACTGCCTCATCGGGATTGACTGTGTCATAGAAGCCATCGCAGGCTAAAATGAGGTAGTCTTCGGAGCCATCTAGTACAGTGGAGGCAGAGGCTGCATCCACACAGATATATGGCTTGTGCTCAGCGTCCCCTGTGGAAAAGCAACACACACATACACAAGACTGTGGGTTTGCAGCCGCGGCATCTGGAAGCCCTTTTATTAACACAGCGTGGAGCCAATGACTCTTACCCCAAGTTAAAGAAATTATTTGGAAATTATGCCCTCAAACTGTAGAGACAAAAATAGAGGTCATGGCTCACAGTTCTATCTTCAGCTGTATTTCAAATTTTGATCATGAGAAAATTAAAGTTTTAATTAAAAAGAAAAGCAAGTCTGAAAAAGGAATTAAAGCTTATTCTTACCAATAGCTCTGGAGACTGACAGGCTCCCATTCACCCTCCAGGCTCCAAACCAGACCACGCAGCCACCGAGTGCCTCAATGCGCTTCTTCTCATCCTAAAGAGCAAGGCAACACAAGCGCTGTTTGGACAGGGCGCTTAGTACTGCCATCACACTCCAAACACTTCAGTAAACCTGTAGTATTTCACAAACGCAGCATGGTGGAGGCTGCAGGCCCCACCAGATGAGAACAAAGGATTTGCACACGAATCCATACCGACTTCCAGACAAAGCAGGATAACCAGAACATACACTGCCACTCCAACAGACATTGGCAAGGCAACACGCAGTGTCCCAGCATCCCACATAAAGGTCATACCTGCCAGCTTCAGTGGTAAATGCTGCCCCAGTGTATTTAAAACGGGCCATTCTCACCTCTCGATCTGGTTTGTGGGGTTTCATCAGTTCCACAGCTTGGCCTTTCCTCACAAGCATAACCTGGGAGTCCCCAAGCCAAGCCACATGCAACATATTTCCTCGGATGAATGTCACCACCCCAGTGGTTCCGCAACGCAGACTCTGCATAGGGTGAAAAAAAAATGCCCCCAGTTTTAAATAAGCCAGTAAGAACCATATCAAAGCGTCTTCCTCCTTTAACTCGAGGATAGAACATGTTGCTATTCCAATGCGCAGCCTGTTCTGGGAAGAACACGCAGTGCTTTCACTTACTGCTACGACTGCTCAGTAACAGCCCCTCAGAGCCCGCCTGGCAGAATGCAAGTGATAGATTTTGCCCTGTGACTCTCCCTTGCCTTGGAATCGCATTTCAGAAGCTGGGCGCTGCCAGTGATCTGCCGTGCCACTGGTTTAGTCGACTTGCCGTGCCTGTTTCCTATCTGTTGATAGGAACGCATGCATGTTAATGAACTTGGAGGGGGGTTTATTTGTAAGCATCTTGAGTTCCCTGCACGTCACTCAGCCCTCGCATGAGTTTAGGAGGGCTAGGAGTCAGTTATCCATTTATTCGTGCTTTCTGGAGCTAAGAAAAATGTATGCTGTAGAGATGAGGGGAAAAAAAAAACACCCCAAGGACTAAACCTACTTAGCATGCGAACATAAGAACAGCAACAGCATCCTTCTAAATGAACTGGATGTTGTGAGAAGCGGAGGGGGCCATCTTTATGGAACACAAAGAAGCGCCCCGGTGGCCACCGGCTCTATGGACTGTGCTCGGCCGCCTCTGTGCTGACCCCTGGCCTGTGCTCAGCACAGCACTTGGAGCACCCCTGCTAACAATGACCAAACGTATAGATTATACTTTCAGAGCCAAGCCCGGGTAACTCAATCACCTCTCTGGCTGCCTTCTGGACAAAGCGCTCATCGGTCACCCGGAAAGCCCGGCACAGTGCCTCTGCTGGGTCATGCTGAAACATCTCCTGATGGACCATGTTGACATGGAGATGGATGGAGGCATAGATGGCAGCATCCACTCCCCCATGACCATCAAACACTGCAAAATAAGCTTGCTCTTCTTGGTCCTGTCAATGGAAACACATTGAGAAAACAACTCAGGAGAAAGCAATGCAAACAGCTAACTGGATTGTTGTAAAACTTTTGAACTTGAGATTTGTGGTGTCCTCATTAAATTGCACTTAAAAGCAGAGTCTGCACTGGAAAAACAAACTACTCAGACCATCTTCACTTGCATCAGCGGGAAGTTTCCACCTTATTGCTGATGAATTCTACCTGCAAACTGCAAGAGATGCCCCACAAGAATCACCCGTGTAGCACTCTCAGTGCTCTTTATGTTCCATTTGTTACAATTCAGTCACTCAACTCAAATAGAAAGTGCCATTCTCATCAAATTGTGCAGCAGTTTTTGTGACTGCAAAAACCACAGAGGGAGAAGAACATCCAATACAGTTTGCATGAAGTCTACATCAAGACTGGAATCCACCAGGGATAAAATGCCAGCACAGTTAACATGTGAAGCCAGCCAGCCTCTGCTTTCATTCTTTTTTTTTTAAAGTCTAATCCATATCACCTTAGATGCCTGTTTTTTTAAAAAATGTTATGTACTCTCTCATCAGATAATTGTGATTACATTCACAAATCAAATACAGGAAAATCACTCATCGAGTCAGTTTTCTCAGCTTCCCCCTATCTGTTCAAACAGAGAAACAATGCTGTACCAAGAGACATCAACTCCTGTGCCTATTCATACATAGAACACACCAACCCACTGTCAGTGCCAATTCAACCTTGACAGCCATCTCAATGACTAGAATATTTGCACATTGTAATTTTTAAGTAATGGGCTCCAACACAAATTGGAATACGAAAGCTGACAACTGACAGGCAAAGGAAACATCTGCCTCTGTTTGCATTAATATCATTTAAAGGTAAGAATGTGGATGGGGCAGAAGATGCTTATTAAAGTGACAAGATATCATAAAGAATCAATTATGCAGCAATCTGATCCTAAAGGTAAAATTCTTGCCACTTTCCTCTATTTGCCATTCTTCAGTGTCTGGTTTTATATCCGAAGGAAGACCAAGCATGAGTGTTTGACCGATGGCCACATAAAGAAATTAATGGAGGGAAATGTGGCCCCAGTTCCACCAAACTACTCATGGTGCTCGATTCTTGTGTCAACTGCACCCCACTCTCCTGTAAGTTTTGTGATTAGTTTATTTATTTGTTTGCTTGCTTTCTTTATTGTTGTTTTTGGCTTCTTCCTCCCAAGAGAAACGGTTGACAAGCGGTACAGACCCACCCCTGTAGACAATTGGCATCAGTGATGAACTGTAAGCTGAACCACTTCCTCATCTCCACTGGCAATCCTCTTCTGCACCTGAACATCTTCAGCCAAAGAGAAGCTCCCACCTTGGTTTACCACATGGTACTACAACGCATCAGCTGCCACTCACAAAAGCAGGGCTGCTTTCTGCACGATGGCAGGTCAGTCCTTCACCCACTGCATGAGCAGCTGCATCAGGACAGGCCAGATACAAACGTTGTTTAGTTAGATGACGTTTCACCAGAAGTCTGTGAAAATTGCTCTTTTATTGCACATACCCTATGGAGAAACTGCATGTCAGACTGCTGCTATGGTTACAGAATATCAACTGAACTAACCCTAAGACCAGGTTTGTGTCTTGGCTGTCAGTCCTCAGGTCCCTCACAGGTATGGCTTTCATTTGCACAGTAGAACACTGCCTAGTTTCCCCAAGAATGGAAACTGTATTTAGCGTACGCATGTGTTTTCCACACGATCTCTTTTTACCTCAAGGTTGAAGAGCATGTTGAAATCTGGGATGCAGACATGCTTGTCTTCCATCTTCCTGCGCATGTTCTTGATGGCATGGATGGATGTCTCGTAGTAGCGGTGGGGCTTCGGCTGGAGTGGAAAGTCTTTCACCCAGTTGCTGCAGATCTCATGCAGTTTGCTAAAAACTAAGCGGGCTAGCTTCACCGTCTCAATCTCTGGGGAAGGCAAAAACCACAAATGAAAGGCTAAGAGTGTTATTGAGTGAGAATTTTTTTCTTGCATACATTACAAAGATGAAACAAAACCATTTTAACCAAGGAGTTGAAATGGATGTCAGCAGGGAAATTCTGGGCTCTGATGCATAAAAAGAGGAAGCCAAAGTCACCATAATCAGCATTCATCAGTAAGCAGCTCATTGTTTGTTTGTCTTTTTAACTTCAACATTCCCCCGTGCCTTTGGGGAACTCATTTGCAGCATCAGGAAAAATGAAAAGCAAGCACGTGTCCCACAGCATTTGATCCCCTGTGTCGCTCTGCACAGGGTGGTCCAGCTGTGCCACGGCGGCCCTGACAGGCACTTCATCATGGCATAAAGCATCACATATGAAAACCACAATCCATTGCAATGACGTATTGGTTTTAGACCAGACAATCAATTCCAAACAGCACTTCACTGCAGAACTGAGGCAATACAGTGGCAAATAATCTACAGGAATTAATACAGTTACTTTAAGATGTTTTGGCAGAGTACACATTTAGTAGTGTATACATTCAGGTACCTTCTTAGTTTCATAACATTATTTCCAGATTCCTGACTAGACTGTGTGTCAAAGAAATGTGCATGAGCAAATGAGAAAACCATAAAGGTCTTAAATTTAAGAAAATGCTGAACTGT
The DNA here is from genome assembly GCA_013398815.1 of Ibidorhyncha struthersii. Taxonomy (NCBI): domain Eukaryota; kingdom Metazoa; phylum Chordata; class Aves; order Charadriiformes; family Charadriidae; genus Ibidorhyncha; species Ibidorhyncha struthersii. The sequence continues at coordinate 93,219 of VZSZ01003201.1, read as the reverse complement.
TGCTCCTGAGAAATAATAATTTTAAAATGTGAAAACTCAGGCACTTGACAAAGTTCAGGGCAGGAAAACAGGATGTAAGAACCAAGAGCCGAACACATCAAAATTCCTTTTTCATGATCATTCACCAAAGCTAGAGATCTTTAAAGCTAAACATCAGCAATCCACAAGTGTCAATCATTCCTGGGGGAGGAACGGCCCAAATACAGGGAGTGGAGGGGAGGCTTACAGCACCTCTCAGTTCACAGAAATTCTGTGAAGAGCCTAAAAGTGGCATTTACTAACTTCTGCACTAGGTCTACACAAGGTGTGGGCTACAGTGATCAGGGGGCCAAGATCCTTAGGAGCAAGATATATTCGGACTTGTTGGAGTGAGTTCAGAGGAGGCCACGAAGATGCTGCAAGGGCTGGAGCCCCTCTGCTGTGAGGACAGGCTGAGAGAGTTGGGGCTGTTCAGCCTGGAGAAGAGAAGGCTCCAGAGAGACCTTAGAGCCCCTTCCAGTCCCTAAAGGGGCTACGGGAGAGCTGGGGAGGGACTCCTGATCAGAGAGTGTAATGATAGGACGAGGGGGGATGGTTTTAAACTGAAACAAGGTAGATTTAAACCAGATATAAGGAAGAAATTTTTTACAATGGGGGTGGTGAGCCCCTGGCCCACATTGCCCAGAGAAGCTGTGGCTGCCCCATCCCTAGAGGTGCTCAAGGCCAGGTTGGACGGGGCTTGGAGCAACCTGGTCTAGTGTAAAGTGTCCCTGCCCATGGCAGGGGGTTGGAACTGGATGATCTTCAAGGTCCCTTCCAACCCAAACCATTCTATGATTCTACGATTGCCAGCTCTGCTGATTATGAGTTGGTTCAAGCTTGATCGGCAAGAGCAGCCTTTAAGCTGGAAATAACCTGTAAACATAATCAAAAGAAGGAGCCCTAGCTTCTTGATCACACAGCTTTAAAAACAAGTGGTGGAAATCAAATGATTGGGTCATCCCACCACTGCCATAGCAATGGGTACTGATTCCCGCACAACACCTACACTGCTCTCACTGGTGCCACCAGTAATCTCTTTGCTGGGTAGTATATTTAAAGAGGGAACATGTACAGCCTGACATGTCCAAATTATATTTTCCAGAAGCGAACCCTATAGACTTGCTCTTCCATTATTTTTTTTCTGGTGAGCACGTATGAAGGGACACGGTGTACATTTCAATGTCACGTGGCTGTTACACTTCAGAGTGTCACTCTGAAGGAGGGAGGGAGTGAACCCATTGGCTGTGCTGAGACACTAAACACCCTTCCCCAGCAGGGAGTGTGCGTAGTGTCAGCATCATCAATAATTGCTCTTGAGGTTAAAACAGGCGAAAGGCCCACAACAGTGAAACCACCCCCTCACAGCTGTAAATTACTCATCAATTGTTAATGCTGCAGCGCTGAGCCAGAGCTGACTCAGCTGTCATCGTGGTTGTGTCATGGAGAATTTAATTTCCCTCCTGCTGCTCCAAAATCCCCAGTAGAGCTTAATTGTACCACAGCTAGTGGGAAATCCAGCCCAGGCATTATTGTTCCCAAAGACGACTAACTTTTTTTAGGGCAAAATCGGGGTAGAAAGGATACCAGTAACCAGATTCTGCTTTTTAGTAGCTAAATTTTAACACCTTTCTTGAAAATGTGGACAGTGTGACAACAGGTCAGTAGATGTCATCAAGCCAATGACCAAGGTTTTCCTTAATCTAAGAACTCCAATTTCTGACTAGTCAATGACTTCTTTGTGTCTTGGTTATAGTAATCTCCTCTCCTAGCACCTGGAAAGACTGGGCAGCGGGACTTTGCAATTTCCTTTGTGAAATCTGCTGGATATTTTAGATACCTCCACCATGTAACGCGGTCCTACTATCCAGCCTCCTTTGGTGGTTCGTTAACAATGCTGAACTCCCACATGAATATCTTAGTCCATGAAAAAGAAAACTTAACATTCTTAACCTGACCTTTCAAAAAGGCAACAGAAGTCTTTCAGTTCTCATGGAAGCTCTCTCGCTTCTCTCCAGTTTAACTGGAAGAGAAGAATCAGTTACAGCCTATGACTCTCAGATTCTGTTCTTGATATCCAAAGACACATGGTCACCCTCAAAATATCAGGCCCGTATTCTTGCACTCCTACATTCCTGGGCTCAAAACAGTTTTTCTTCTTTTAAGACTAGCATTCTTTTTTCATGAAGCTTCTAATTTCCTTTCCACCAGTACACCAATAACTGCTTTTACCAGTCCTAAGCATGCAATATGATATGTCACGTTGCACTACTCAGACTGAAATGTGTCACTAAGGAAATTCGGAATAATTTTTTTTCTTCTAGCAAATTCAAACTTGAGGCAAATCAGGTAAATGTCTCCTTGTATTATACAGAGTAAAAATCTTTCTGGAGTCATAAGAAAAGCTGACATAAAATTGGATACCAAAACCAGACAGCTAAATTCAGCTTGGTTTTGCATTCTGCAGCACTCCAAACATCATTAGGATAAACAGTGAACTCTGAGCACAAAACTTCAAGCTGTAGAAATCCCATTTTCATCATCTGCTACAGTTCCCTTTGTTTTCTTTCAAAGCATGAAAGTCTGCCTCTATGGTACCAGCTAGGGCACTCATCAGTCACAGTAACTAGCCCGGGTTTCTCAAAGGACTCCTACCAAGAAAGTTAGCTAGAATGGAGTTACTGACCTTTTGCAATGAAATTTCCTTCACTCCTGCATGACCCCCCCCTAGGTTTTTTATGGTTTTCTTAGCCAAACTTTGCATCACTTGAGCTAATGCTCTGTTTCAAAAATTATCATTTATGGTATACTATTTGAAATTGCAGTATTCCTATAAAACCATTGCTTTATTACAGTCCAGAAGATGTTCTCCCTCTCTTCCTCTCCTTCATCTTCATATTTTAACACTTTCATTGCATCTGTAAAGGTGTATTTTACTTTCAAGTACCTTCATCATGACAATTCACCTCAACATACTGCAGCTGGAGTCATATTTTTAGCGTCTGCTATAGTCCATACACATATCAATCTGTATTTGCATCGGTGTATTACAGATTTAGATATATTTAAATGGCAATTTCTGTAGGTGTGAAGGTTTTGTGGTTTTCTCTTTTCTTTTTCTTTTTTTGTTGAACTCTTTAGATATTCTGTGTGGAGGCTTAGTCAACATTTCCTTGGAGACTGTCAAATATTTATGCAAGTCTCAGAGATCTCAATTTGAAATTAATGAAGGCTGCTCAGCCAGAACAATGACAAATCTATTCCATTTACCTGCTCAGCAGGAGGAGGCAACAATTCCTACAAAAAGGGAACCCATAGCATGTTTTTCTTTTTCTCGGGTTTCCAAAGACCTCTGAGAAATATACCAGAATTTTTCTTTTTAAAGAGCCAGATTTATATCTCCTACTTATCCCCTAAATAATTTACTCCTATTTTTTGTCAAAAAAGGAGGGAATGGACAAAGTGGTTTAGTGACTGTATTTTCAGGATCAAATGACAGAATTCCTCTCAATACATGTGAGAAACATTGTTCTTCATTGTAATGAGTGGCCCAGGAAGTTTTTCAAGGTTATTTAGTTCAGCAGAGTCCTGAAACTATCTAGGGTGCACGGCTTTGAGCTGGATGCTGCAAGAATCTAGTTAGCCAACACAAATAAATGGAGAAAAGGAAATTTTCCTTTTAAGCATGAAATACCTTTATACTAACCTTTGCTAAACAAACAAACAAAAAAATTAAAAGCCATGGTAAAAACTATACAGACTGAAATAATTCAGGATTAAAGTCTCTCTTCCCACATATATTTGACTATGCTCTAACGATGGCGGACAACTGGCATGTGCCAGCAAGCAGCAGGACCACATAATCTAAAGTGCATGTAAAGAAATTCGAGGCCACCAGATACAGTCTTATGAAGGTGCACTCAAAAAAAAGGAGTATTTTCACCTGGTCTTAGGAGAAAAATTTGATAAAAGACTCAAGTACAACCAGAGAAAGGCATTTAAAAACAGAGAAAGAATTCAATAGTAAAAGTTGAAACTAGACAAGATTCAAAGATGAGAAAGCTTTGGCTAAGAAATTATCCACTAGCTCTGTCAGGAGTGATGGTGAATTCTCTCTTAATCTTTTTACACCAATATGGAATATTCCTCATTTAGCTAGCTGGTAGAAAGTCTTAGCTTGAGGAAAATCTAGTACCATTCAAGTGGTCAGACTAGATGGATCACTGAAGTCAATGCTAACTTAAAAAAATCTATGAATTATCTGCAAAGTGTTTCAGTATACAGTGTAAACGAAAGATCCACACCGTGTAAAATTGTACATTATCATCAGCAGATATACTTACGTATGATCCCATCTGCATTGTCCACATGCTTTGGTAAGTAGTGTGCCGAAAGATCACTCTGAAGGACTTCATCTGAAGTTGCTCTAGCTAAAGCAGCAGCCAAAAATGAAGGGCAATTACTGGAGAAAAAAAACAAAACAAAAAGAAACACACAAAAAGATATTCTCATCCGATTTAGCAAGGTAACTTGCAGTCAGGGAAATACATAACAATACTTTTCTATAAACAAACAGGAATTTGAACTAAGACTTGTAAAACTTCCAATTCTACTTTGCTAGACAGCACCACAACTCTGAGGCAAGAGCTCAAACTCACCGTAGGGATTTTAGTAACCCCGTTTCACTCTTATGTTCCCTGTTTATTAAGTTTTAATGTTCCATTTTGTAAACTCTATTTAAATGCTTTTCAAATCTAGACTTGACCCCCTGAGCATCTGTTGTGCAATCCTTGCTTAGCGCACATTTTCTACACGTGAATTATACACTTTTATCTTAAGCTCATTCTGTCCAGTTTCTCCTAAGAATTGGAGTCAGTTTCCAAAGGATAAAGAGAAGTTCTCAGTTTTCAAAGTGTCCAAAACCTCACCGAGGGACACCGAATGTTAAGGCAAACCCATAGGAGTTATGAAGTTGATGTGTGTAAGGTTAAAAAGCTCCCTCGTGAATGATCTCTATCAAGAGTAAAGTGGCTTTAACTCACTGTAGCTTAATTAAGCCTGATATCTCCCAAGGTTAATTAATCTATAGCAAACCAAAGCCACTTTAATGTACATTCACTCATTCAAGAGGAGTTTAATACCTCTTAATTTATGCATATGTATTTCCCATTGGTCTGCCTTAACTTCTCTGGGTGTCTCTTGCTGACACAGCCTGAAACTTCCAGCTTCCATAGTTATCATCAGGGTAGCAATGTCCTGCGCCAGACATGTCTACCATTGCAGGACCACACAGAGACATACGAGCTAATTTCAGTCTCGGAAACCATCCACCAACAAACAGAATTCTGCGTCAGCTAGTCCAGGGAACAGGTAATGAGCACATATACTTCCTTAATCTATTTCCTCTGCTTAGGCCCAGTATCTGTTTGCGTGCTTTTAGCACGGTTGGAGAGGAGGTGTTAGCCCAGAAGCATCAGTCCAACCGGATCCAGAGCAGAAAAACTTCTACACACCAAACCGGACTTGTCAGACTTCAATCTGGAGCCTGAGAAGCACATGGCAACCGTCACTTGCATTCACATTTGGTTCACTGCCCAGGAAAGCCAACTGCCATCCTAAACTGGCCCACATGCCATTGCTTCAGCAGTGAAATCTGAATTCCAGGAAAAAGATCAGATTTGCTACACTTGGATTTATTTGACAAGCCATTTTACCATGAAGTTTTCCAGATTCTTGATACCAAATGCTGCTACAAACAGTAAGATTATGTAACAGATTTAGAAAATGTACACAAAATAAGTCCTCCAACCCTCATTATTTGCTATTCAACATATCTATAAATTATTTAAATATAAGATTAGCAATAAATAGCTCTGTCCCACTGATAAATTGTCATGAGACAAGCTCTGAGCCTTGAAGTTACGCAGGAAGCCACTCAGTGTTACTGCACCATCAGTAAGAGTATTTCCTAGAATTAGCAGCCGAGTATTCTGCTCACGCAGCACCTCCAAGCCTCAGCGACGTGCGCGCTAATGAAGCACGACTGCTGGAGGAAATCAGCTGTCTTAGGACTGGCTCTTACCCGCACAACACAGGAGCTCTGATCCTATTTACATACAGCACTGCCCGGTGGTAAGAGTAATCAGCAAGAGGAGAACACACCGGGACCTCCTTTACTTCTGGTGCGTGTAGAAGACGATTTTCTGTCTAGTCTTGTCTGCCTTTATTTAGCTCACAAAGGACAGGTTTTTCATTTCTATTATTAGCTCCAATACTCCAGAGCGGGGATGCTGGTTACTGTTCATGTTACATGCGATTTCCATGTTACAACAAAAGCCAGAGACTGCTGTGCCAGGATAGAACAATTATGCCAGCAATTCACAACGCTGTGAGAACAGTGTCATGAAAAAACGCAGAGAAAGGTTAAGGTTCAGCCTAAATAACGCACAGCAGAAGAACCCACACTGAAAGCATTCACACCACCAGCCAGAGCTCGCTTCAGGCATGAACATCACAGGCTGCGCTAGCACCTGGAGGAATCTGAGCTTGTTTCCCAGTCCAAGGCTTACCCTCACCAGCTCACTCTGTAGGGAAACCAAGGTTGGTTTGTGTCACTTATAAACAGCCCCTCAAGGATGTCCACCGATGGGCAAAGACAGAACCTGGTTCAGAACCGAGGCAACAAGGGTTGCTAAAATAGAGAGTCAAGACCTAAACAGCAGAGAAAAAATACCCCCCAACACAAGGAACCTCTGCTCTGCCTGGGCTGGGAAGGTGGGAATCTATGGTTGCATCTATGGAGATCCAGAGTCATGAACATTCCTATCTGAAATTTTAGACATTATTTTAACCGTAGTGACACATTACAAAATTGAAAGGTGCATTTACAGCGTACGTAGCTGGTCAGAGTATTTCCCCCATCAGCTACAAATGCTATTTACATGTCCCTACAGCCAATGCTGGCAGTTTCGCACAGCAGCTCTTTATCTAGCCAAAGAGTGCATTTCCATTACAATACTAAACCTACACAAAAAGCCGCTAAAGATGTTATTAGATAAATTAGAGGATTTTAAGTACATCCTTCCTGATTCTCTGGCAGCGTGGGTGTGTTTAGAACACCCACAGTTGCATTGCAGCAATCCTGGAATAACTCTGCTAAGGTAATAAATCAAGCCTAAAAGTGGGCCGTTTCCATCAATTAAGTTTGAGAAAAACAGTCTGAAGTGGGTTTAACTCAGCCCACATATTATTATGTTACCAGCTTAACACACAACTCTGCTCCTTCCTGATAGCATTAAAGCGGTGAAGACTTTCCAAACATTTTCTCTGAGCTATTCCTCTGTGCTCTAAATCTAATACAAGGTCTCCTACTAAAAAAAGAGATGGCAAATTTAAAATTCTTATTGCATGAAAGTTCACCATTGGGGTTTGAGTGACTTATCCATTTCGATGGAAAAAGTAGAGAAAACAAATCAGCTGAAGGCTTTCCTTCTATGTCTGGGCACTCTTTGTCCTAATAATAACAGCTGCCTGCCAAAGAATTAATTGCCCTTGACATTTGTTCATCACAAAGCTCCTTATGTAGCCGTTACAGGACTATGCCATGTAAGCAGGGAAGTGACCAGATGCAGACAGATGACTTCCTCTTCCTGATTAGCACAACTCAAAATTTACTTCTCTTACTTGGCTCCTGAGAGGACTTCAGTTGAATTACTTCTCCCCTTCAAGCAACAGGAGACTGCACTGGAGGTTTTTTCACTTCTTGTAAAATAGATTAGATGCTGAAGTCAAACTGCTACCAGGACACTTCATTATTGTTTACACCAAGGCAAATGAAGAATCTCTAGGATCTCTGTTTCTATCACAAAAGCGAACATTCAGGTGAGCACCTACAGCACCCAACAAAACAGCAAAGACCCACACTCGAAGGATCAGCCTTTGCCACGCTGGTGGTCCTCACCAGTCCTTGCACCTTCTGCACAAAACAAGAAGTAGCAGACAGGATCCATGGGGACATGGGAGGTGCATTGCGTCCTGCTGCTGGCGTAACTAAGGATTACCTGTTGGCTGCTGAAAATAAATTCTTCTGCCACATTCTAGATGCTCAAATGTTATTAGTCATTAGGTTATGACAAATTAAGACTGGGAGGGCACAATCTTGTTTAGCAGAGAGCCAAGAGCTAGAATGCCTATGCCTATTATAGCCGTGCCACTAATTCAGCAGCTGACCTTGGACGAGTCACTCCACCACTCAGACCTTCGATTCCTCATGTACAAGCAAGGGGCGACAATGTCATTTCCTGGGGGAGAGGAGGAGAAGGAGGAAGGCTGTAGAAGGCTTAATTCGGTGTTCGTGAAATACTCTGAGATTTCTACATATGAGCAGAACTGAAGGGAAAAATATCAAGATGACAGTGGGAGATATTTTCAATCTATACAAAATTTATGGAGCTTTCATACTTTTTTCTCATTCCATACTCTCTGTTCTCATACGCTGCCAGAAGAGCTAAGTGGAATACACGGACAAACAAGATCTCTAGACAGGCAGGTTTAGCCTGATGCAGGCAGCTAACTCACGGTCATAAACAACTCCACGAAGTAAACACATTTTTAGAAAAGTTGATACATCTCAAAGGGGGAAATCACGAAAGAAAGACATCAAGTTCTTAAAACACGGTAACGCTGGTGTTCCTGGAGCATTAGCACTGCTGATGGGAAAATGATGCTACAGGCACATCACCGCCCCTCACCAAAATATACAATCGAGTGCCACCAGTGCTGAAAATACTTAACGCTGTCATGGTCTGGTGTAACTGATGAGGCATCACTAACCCAAACACAGCAGGAAAAATGGACCGAAACGTACTGGTGCCTTTCAAAGGCCAAAACGGTCAGTAAATCACAAAACATACAGTGTTTCTATCACCTCAAGAATCCCCTGACGCTACAGAACAGCAATTGTTTTAGTTAGAATGAAACATGATTTAAATAGAAATGCTATTCAATCTGCTGAAACACAAAACAAATCCACAGGCAAACAGTATAAAGCATCGTATATAGGTTCACACAGCAATCCAAGACCAAGAACATGACCTGAAAAGAACCAAGTACAGCACATTCCCATAAGGCCTATAATTTACTGTGTTAGTAAAAGACTTTGTAGGGATGACAAGCTAACTGCACCCTTTCCAAAAGACATTACACTAGGGATGCAGTTTGGTAAACACTCCTGTGTTAATGTGGCCTGTTGCAAGTTCTTGTTAGAAAGCAAGTTTTGCAAGATTCAATTTAAGAAAAACCTCATTTGTCCCCAGCCTGTATTTACAAAACACTCCACAGTCTCCTGAGACTTCTTCCAGATGGAGCTTCTGATACAGCCTGGAAGCTCCTTGAAGAAGCCTTTAAAGTCTTTATTATTGAAAGTTCCCATGCTGTGAACTGCAGCAGTAATGAGCAGAGAAATTCTTTGGGAAGATCCTTTGGCTGCTTACCCAGCCCTCCCTTCAGCCGCCTCCTGTGTCAGTGGCCATCCAGAAAGACATGGTACCGGCTTCTGTCTGTCTCCTGACTCCTGTGAGTCAGGCAGGACTCTGAGAGGAACAGTCTGTTAAGCAGTCCTTAGACCCCAAAAATGATTACGGATGTGTCTTCCAATTATGCCAAGCGAATGCTATTTCCAGCTCCTGTCTCTGCAGGTTCTCCTCTCCTTACTCACAACGTGTCGCTCTCCTGCGAGCTCACTGCTCTGCTCTGACCTGGGTTGTTCTGCTGCTTTGCACAGCTGGTGAAAGTCTTGATGCTGATTTTAAGCCTGGTCACGGCAGACAAATGAAGTATGGTATTTTTCCAAACACACAGCGAAACCCTGCACTAGATTTTAGCTGCTGCAGTGAGTTACTAAAAAAAGCCAGCACACATGCACAAAAAAAGAAACAAACAGAAAAAACAATGCACCTTTTAAAAGATTGCATAACCAAAGCTCCTTGAGAAGTCATTTGAGCTGGCAGTGTTGAGACAGTAAAGATGCTTGATAAATCTGTTTGAAGAAGCTGAAAATGTGCTACACAAGGAAGCTGCTATCTATAGGCTTCACAGAGACAGCTGCCTGGTCACATTCAAAATGATTCCGTCCTTGTGGTGACAGTTGGAAGCAACAGAAATATAATACACAACCATTACAAAAATATACTCTTTCTGATGTGTTTACCACGTTCTGTTACAGACACTGCGGTGATTTCTCTTTGTGCTCACTGCCATGTTCTAGAGTATCATCAAGTTTATATGGATATTTTCCTGTGGTTAAGTCTATCTTAACTGGACATTAAAAAACCCACACAAACCAGAGGTGCACTACACATCAGATAACTTCTTCAGCAGCTGGATTAAGATGCTTCACATACCAATCAGACTTTCAGTATTTATGGCTGTATTTATTTTGTAATAGCTGTATCTTACTTGTCAAAGCATTTACGGTCTCAGAAATGTCCTAAAGACTCCACAGAGAAATACAGCAAATGAGAATAAAATTACTTTTCTAGGAACAATAATTTCCCTTTGCTAGTTTTTATTAGGCTTGAATATTTTGCTGATGGTGAATAATACAAGTTCTCAACTTAGTTGCAATCACTGAAAGTCTATCATAAAATAGAATAAAACTTACATGAAGCTCATATTTGACAGCTATGACTAAGATAGGTAAAAATACTTTAGAGACTCAATGTTAAAATAATCACCTTAAAAAAGAAACATACCAAACCCACAACAATTAAAAAATGCCTTTAGAAATAACCTGTTAACTCTCACTTGTTAACCACTGCAAGTCAAAGACATTGGTTTTGATTTGTTCATAAATTAAGATCTAATCTGAGATAAAAATATTCAAATTCTTTCATCATTTTTTAACGAGACAGTAAGAGTCAACAAAATGCTCTCTCTAGTAAGGGACATGTGAAATAGGTATGAATGGAAACCTCTAGGAAAGCACGTTTGGTGATCAGAAGGAAACGTTTGCAAAACCACAGGACTCAACTAGAGTGCGTTGGCACTGATCCCATAAAAGGCCTCAGGTGCTGCACGCATCCGTCAGGGGGTCTTGATAGGATATTATACATAAGGAAGTAAAGGAAGTGCTGTGCTGCATGGCATATCCAACTAATTAAAAAAAATCAGGGCAGCGAGAGCAAAATAAAAATACCGGAAAGATGCTGAAAAAAATAAATGAAGAAAAAAATTGCTTGCGTGATAGCAAGAGCATGGTTTGAATACTCTTTTATCTGACCGCTTGGGAGACCTGGCTGCAAAGGGATAACCCACCTCGTTTCCCCAGTCGGAGCACTGCAGGCGAGTGCAGATTCCCAGCCGCTGAGGTCCAGAGGCAGCTGGCACTAGATTTGTCAATGGATGCCAAATCTACGCTCCAGCCCCCTTCCAGTTATGTACACACAGGGGCTCAACCTCTCTCGCACCAACGTGGTTCAGAACACATCCAACACGGGCTTTCTAGCACACTGCTGCCAACGTCTTTCTCACTAGAAGCTAAAGAAAGGCCAAGTAAGAGACGCGACCCCAGCGGCAGCAGTAAGGGGAAGCCCAGGCGCCCTGCAGATGTGCATGCTCTGCCCCCAGCTCCCCACTCCAGCGGAGCCGGTTCCCTGTTTTACCTGTAAATCCATCTGGTTTACACACACTGGGAACTGGGCACGGGCTGTCCCTCCGGCTCTGCCAGACAGACCCATCAGGGCTCAGCCCTCCCTGCCCTTACCTTGGGGGGGCATTCTCAGCCACCCTGCCGCCAGTTTTCAGAAAATTGACAGGTGTTCAGTTATCTTTCAGACTTTAACCCGTCTTTTGAATTCGATTGAAACTGGCCTGCAAGGTTAAGCTTATCAGTGGGAGGAACCCTACGGGCAGACAGGCTGAGCAAGCACAAAAGCCTTGTTCCCTTACAAACTAGACTTCTGAAATCAACTTCGTGGAATGAGGCTACTAGAATTTCATCCAACAATACAGGTCATTAAGGGAAACCCTTGACTTTTAACATACTGTCTTCAACACATGAATTAGACTGAGATCTCTAACCGGTTTTCTGCTTCGTAGCGAGTCACTACTTCCTTTCTCCGGAGGGGTAAGTGCACATGACAGCACATAAAGCTAACAAAATGTAAGCTAGACAAAATAGAAAGGTCACCTCTGTCTCTTTGATGAGGTAGAATGTCATGAAGGCTAGTGTATATTTGAAAAATAAATGGTTGCTGACCACAAGCCACTCATAAGCATTTGTGATTTAATGACTGTCACTAAAAAACAATTGACATGGAAGGGGTGGACTGTGAAGAATCCAAACTACATAAAACAGCTTCTACAAAGCTACTCTGCTGAATAGATCATCTGTATATTATCTTTGAAACCTAATTCTATGATTTCTCTAACTCATTCTCACATATGGCAGTTCTGAGGTTACTTATATTACAGTCTCTGTAGAGCTGATGTGACCTGCATTAAAGGCTGCTTTTAAAATGACAGAAGTCGTCTACTATAACATGAACAACCCTTAAAAACCCAAGATGAATCTTCCAGGAGCTGAAAGCCAAATTACTGCAAGAAATTGAATTCCCAGAAGTGACTGTATGATAGTTTTCCTCATTACATCAAAGAATTGAAGATAGAAAGTTTGCTGTTGAAAATCATATTCCAGGACTAGAGTCCTTCACAGCCGTATTACATTCCCTCTGTTATTAAAAGAAAGGTAAATCTAGACTTTGAAGGAGTGCAAAGCGAAACCATTTTATTACAGAAATGGACCAGGATCCATGAACCTCTGTTACAATACTGAGACCTTTGGGATGTATCTATATAGCAGTCTCCCCCTATCTAGATCAGAATCTTTTCTGTCTGAGCAGCAAGATGCTGAGAGATTGGATAGTCTTCTTTTATTAAATTTTAATTACTGCTATAAAATGCATTTTACAAAATTATAAAAATATTAGTATAAAATTTTAAAAATACCAGCAAGCCACGTATTTGATGGACACTTATTACAAAGCCTAGATGTCTAGGGCTCAGCTATGCAAAAGCAAACACACAGTAGAAAAAAAATAAATAATCTGTATTTACCTTTTCATTAGTTAACCAGAATAAAAATGGTTTATTGGAATTACCCAAACATGTGACTTTCAGGAACTTATACTGAGATAAAAGATCCTTCTGGGTTTTATTGTTACAGTTTTACAGGGATTAGTTTGCGTATTTACACAGCACATTCTCTGTTCCAAGAGAAATGCTCAGCATTTGAGTGACGTGCATACCTTGTAACCAGAGTCTTCTGAGCGCCATTCCAAAAACCAGTCACCGCCTGCTTAGCATCATCAGGTCTGGAATGGTAACAAAGCCTACACCTATGCAAGACACACGCTTACCTGAAGTAGTGCATTTCTTAACTGGAAATCCAATGTCAACAACAGTTATCTCATAGTGAGTTTCTCTGCTAGACTGAGGCCTGTTTAAAAGCCCTACAGGACATTAAAAATGTCATTGATTTTTCTCTCTTTGGCTCTCAGTCAATTTGAAAGTCAGCATAATTCAATATCTTTCTACTAGTTCCATTAGCAAAGAAAGGAATCCATGCTTCAATCTATGCTGCCTTATTGGAAAAGGTAATTTAATTTTACATCTGAAAGTGTGCCAACATCAGCATAAAACCGTACACAGTATACATAAAATTTAATTTATAAATTCTGTATTTTGTCAAGCCAGAATGAGATGCTGTCTAAAATCAATGAGAGTGTCCAAACTTGCTCTGAAGATATTTACATATATTCTTTTTATTCCAGGTATTTTATGTTCTAGTCAGAGTTTTTGATGATTTTTCTCCTTACTATAAAATTTAATGACATACTATCTAGAGAAGTTCATGTGGCAGAAAACCTTGTTACAGCAGGCACGCTTTGCCCCTAAAAGTTGAGTCATATAATTTACTTACCACTGACTCGCTGTTAAAATAAACTTTTCTTGATACTTCCCTTAACCTGAAGGGATATACCATAGAAATTTGACGTGTCCAGAAATAAAATTTAAATACGAATCACCCAGTGCAGAGCATCTATTTTATTTCAGATCAGATTAACATGCCGAAGTCCTCTGATTACTAGTCAAAAAGAAAAATCTCTTGCGCTGTTATAGTTAATGACCTAATTTCAAACAAATGAAACAAAACACTACACAGCAGGCCATACTGCTCTCTTCATTTATGTCTCTACTGCAGGTCATCATTAAGGCAAACAAATGTAAAATGACTTCTTTAGAAAAGGGTGAAGACAATGAATCTACAGTGCCTATTCAAGTGAATAGCTTGCAGTAACACCACACAGAGCTAGTCCCCAAATAACTGTGCTTGTATTGTAGTATTTGTCTTCATGTAGATGAGAAAAAATAAAAGCTGCGGGCCAGGATTTTCAAATGACATTTGATCACTTAACTTCTTTCAACCCATTGAACAAATATCAAATATAAGGCAAAACACACCCCAGAAGATTTATGAGCACTGAGTCAGCAGAGAATGTTCTCTCGCTCCCTTCTCACTCTCATGAAACGCAGTTCATCATACAAATGGCTCGGGTGTTTATGCCAGATGTAAGATTAGATAATTAGTCATCTGAGTCCTGGATGTCAACTCTTTTGTGATACAAAATTTATTCCAAATGCACCATTTATAATCAGTTGACTTGCAAAAGCATTCTGGTGTTACACAGTAATACATCTTATGATGTACAGCCAAATATCTGCCACTCCATGGTAACATATTCTGTTTCTGCTGTAGCAATATTCTGCCTGATCTTAGCCCCTCCAGTGACTTAATTTTTTGTCTTGCAAAATAGGGATAATGATATTGACCTTTGGAAAGCAATTCCAACTCTAATGATGAACAGTACCAAGAAGGGCCAGGTATTATTAATTAATCCTAAACCAGGAATGGAACAAGAGAACAGCAATTCACTTGCACTGATCACCAGAAAATACTGCTGATCTTTTACCTACTTTCTCTTGAGCATGACATGCAAGATAACCAAATTAAAAGCAAACATGGAAAGACTATGCAGTACCTTTAAAAATAATTTTACAGATAAACATATAACTACAAGTCGCTTCAAACATTATACAACAGGGCAAATTAAAGATTTTATTGGAACCTCAATTTCAAAATTACTGACATCGATGCACACCGAACAAGACACTAGAGGGGTAAATTGGCCTCTAAGATCAGGGTATGTACTCTTTTAAAGGAATAAACCTTTACTTACTCTGGAAAGATCACATCCTAATTCCCACTGTCACTTGTCCTTCGCAGAACTGCGAAGAATATTGGCGGGTTTAGGGGTTTAGGTTTTTTCTTTAAAGGATAATCAAAATGTTTTAGCTATTCTGTTTCACATTAAAGTCCCTAATGCATTCTGTTCTACTGAGCCACATAGTTATTTCAGTCATTCTTAATAAATAACAGTTGCCAGTAGTAGTTAAGCCAACAGATCTGAATTATTTATAGTGCTGAGGAACAGAACAGCAGATAAAATGCATTAGGGCTTTCAGTTGTTCTTGCCTGAATGACACAATGGCAGCCTTTAGATGTTTTTCCACAGGCTCTAAAATATTCTGCTTCCAATCCTGGTTTAAAAGATTTCCTGAAGAGACAACAGCCAAACCTACTGCTATCCATCTTCAATAATCACATTCATGAAGAGCAGGTAAAAGAGTCTTCCAAATACAGTACATTATTTAAAAAAAAAAAAAAGGAAAAGAAAAAGGCACAGACTTTTATTTGATTGAACAAGTCACATTCAAACTGCTATTTAGTCTTATTAACCAGAACATATTTATTTAGATGTTATTTAGCATGGCTAACCTTCCAGTTAATGATCTAAAAGCACCTCATAGTGTTGAACTCAGCGTTTCTCTTCTCCTTTGCTTATAATCCCTCCTCCCTTCAGCTAGAAAAAAAGCACAGGTATTATCTTCATTTTACAATGGCAAATCCGACTTCACATTCAAGGGTGGAACATGGAAATCCCAAGTCCTGTCTCTCCCCTATGCCTCTTTTCTAAGAGATCACATCATGAAACATTGAACACACAAAAAACAACAGGGACAGAAATTATCTTGACAATACTTGACAAATTACATTAAACACAGCAGCTGAGTTTATGCTCTTTGTGGCTTAAAAGATGCATTCAAATGTCTGTCTTGATTGACTGATGTGATAACGTGCCTCTGCTGAGCTATGTCTGGGTAGAAATTTGGGGGAACGTCTTGCTTTCCCACCTTGTACTGACATCACAGGGGACTGCACCAACGTGACATTCACTATACACAATCAATTCACAAGGAGAACCGTGCCCACAAATGACAAGGAGAGATTTACACTCAAATGCTGCGGAGAGAAGAACTGGGGAAGTAGTTGTAGCAACATAAGCTTAAGCCAGTTTTCCTTTTATAGTTCACCTTCCGCTTTCTATATGTATCTATTTACAGCAGGAAATGCTGCAAATTGTAGCATCTCTAAGGAGTAAAAAGAAGAAAAAAATTAAAACCTGGAGAGGTAAAAAAACATGCAAACTTCCTACTAACAAATACTAAAGAAATGGGGGGGGGGGAAATATCACTTTCAGGCCACGTCAGGACATTAAGGCATCTGAAACTGGCTCCCTCACATGTTAGACTGTAGGAATGAGCCGTAGTATCCAAACCAGCAAGCAGGCTCAAGTGACAGGGATCTCTGTGCTTCCCCACTCCCCCTGCCTTGGCTTAGCTTCCCCACCTCTCCCAGTTCAGAGGATTACTTAAAATCTGCACTCTGATTTTACTGAGACAGTTGTATTGAAGATGCCATATGTCACAGAAATGACCACGCTCAAAAGATGAAGAATATGGCTTTTGCTTTGGGTAACGCAGGTCCTGAGCCTGCGTAACATGCAGCTTGCCTGCAGTATGCCTCTATATATAGCTCTTTTTGCGCACAAAGGCTATACGAATTGATTCTGAACAAGCTGAGGATTTCAAACAAGTCTGCAGTGCTGTAGCCTCTCCCCCATCCTGAAAGGTACAGTGAATTATTTAAAACTTGGAAAACGTCCTAAAATTATTTCCAGCACCGTTTAAAAACAAATCTGTGTACATATTCCAATCTTGTTACGAGGTCACCTGAAATAAGAGCTGTCACCTTTTATAGCTGTGACTTTACGAAGTAAATCTTGCAAGATTAAAGACATTGTTGCTCTACCATGGACTTCTCAATACAACTCAAACTCTACCTGCCTATTCACCAAAAACTGGGGCTTTGTTTATGCAAAAGAATCAGCCTTTTCTTAAAATCTTATTTGTTCCATTTTATTGTTATGTGCAGTGTTGGATTGACACGATCGATTCACCCACCTCAGAGGCAATACAGCTGCCCCCAATCTACTGCAGCTCATGCAAGAATAATCCAACACCTCTTCTTTCTCTCTACCCCCCCTTCAAAGAAGATTGCCATCTTTTCCTGTAAGTTTATTATTAAACCTGTGATCTCTTCAGAAGACAGACGAGCTCTAAATATAAGAAAGAATCTGTTACGTAACACCTCAGGAGAGGCGGCAGCGCAGACACCACCGGCCCGAGTGAAATAAAAGTGGAAAGGGGATGAAAATCCATGTTATTGCCCTGCCTTTGCCCACTGCCCGGATGTAGGTCCATTTGCGTATAGTCAAACATACAGTAGGATACAGAATCATGTAATACTTGTGTAAAATTTATCTTTTTCTATTTCTATGGAAGATAAACAAATGCAAACAAGCACCATTATCGGGAAGTTAATTCAGGATCTGGTAAAAACTTACTCAGATCAGAAGACATCTTCCTCAAACGAAACAGAACTTGTTTGAAGCTCCATGAACCAGGATTGTAAATAATACACTGGTGAGGACTGACTCACCCATGGTGATGAGTAGGCTCAAAGTGTCTTCAAATGGAGCAGTGTCACAGTTATAATCAGCAGTTACGAGAGTTACTTAGGAGTCACACTATCAATTACAATGGTAATACGTATTCAGGGAGCGATATGCAGACAGAGAGAATATGAAATCAAAACATTAATAAAAAACAAGGAACCTTCAGAGACAAATTATTATCTTCTATATCTACAGTGCTTTATACATTCGCAAATGATTTATAATCTAAAAATAAATGATTACTTCTACCAGCACTGACATACAAGCTACTTTGGATGAAAAACAGCAAACTGCTAACCATGGATAGAAACATTACACAACTGTTTTGAACAAACAGCAAAAAATGAACCATGCCAGAAAGAACAGGGGGAATCTATACAGGAACTGAAGTTATCCAAGCTAAAATCTAGCCAGAATAATGTGAATATCGTCTTGATTTTCTAAACCTATGATGGGATTTTCAATAAAACTGAGAATGCTTAGAATCATCTGTCTACCTTGATATCTCATCCCTCAATCCCCATCATCCTTCTCTCACCGTTCTTTAGCATCATACTGAGACGCTGACTTGAAGGAAAAATACCCAACATCTGTAGCTGAAATACATATACATATATAGATATATATGCGTGTGTGTGTTTAATTATGAACAATCACCACAGACTCCTTGGGAAAAGGAAGAAGGAAGATTACTAAAACAAGTAGAAGATCGAAGGTCACACAAAAGCACGTAGCTAAACCAGAAAATACATCATTAAAATACTTTGTCAATTAATATTTTGACAATAAAAAATTCAGTCAATTCTGCCCCCACAGCACACAGCCAGTACCAGCTCTACCAGTGATAACAGCCTTGAAAAACTCAAAGATGTCTTTGAAAGGCACAGTTGGGCTAAGGGTAGCAGTAAACTAGAATTGCAATTATGTAATCACAAAAGAACAAATTCAGGAGGAGGCAATCAAGTAAAGATGAAACCCAAGTATGTTTCCTTAGTTGGAACAGAGAATTCTGTGAGAGAGTTTAGACAGACCATGAGAAGAATGATGAGAGTGCAAGAATTTTTAAATGCCAACAAAGCAAAAGAAAAACTAAATCTGTATTCTAAATCCACACTGAAAAACAGCAATGAATTATTTCTGTTGGATTTAGCTGTAAAAGACTGCTAATAGCGTGCAACTGGATCTATCAGAAGTACAGTCAGGCAGCACAAAGATTGCCTCAAGGGCAGATAGTTTTCAAATAAAAATACAGGTGGTGCACCTGCATGAGTGAGCTTTTTAATGATGCATGGAGTTGACATAAGAGACACCACTGCAATTGGTTAGATTGAAAATAATATACCAAGGAAAAAAAAAAGATTAGGAACACCAGCTGAGCTCAGAGATGACATAGGAAAAGTTACTGTTAAAGCAAGATTTAAGTTATAATAACACAGCAGTAGTAAATTGGAAGATGTAACATGATAGGAAACCAAGCACTGCTCCCAGTTCTGCATCTGACAAATGACACTTTAATCTCTACACATCCCCCCCATGTAGGTGTCAAATAGGTTTATTGCCTTAAAACTTTAGAAGAGTACTGTGACATTTAATTCATTAAAACCTGGAAACGATGTTTTAATCCTTGGACAGAAGGTGCTGGGAAAGGACAGCATATTACATAATTAAGACTAACCAATAAAATATTATTGTATTTACTTTAGTGAACTCCTCATCTGTCTCTCTCCTGTTTCAGTTCCCGGGTTCCACTGTGCTTCATGACTTTCTCATTTCTTTTTCTCGGGTTAGTAGGATGAAAGCTGTGGTCACAAACCAGGACTAGTAGTACCACAGGTGGGACAGACAACTAGCAGTTGCTCTCATAATATACAGAGAATATAGGAAGAATTCTACTTCACCCATGTAGTCACAAGTATCATTCTGAATCTTAGTCTAAAAAAGTACTGTAAAAAGCAGATGGAAAAACTACAGGGGGTAGGGAAGAGTAATCTAGGTCCAAATCTTTCCTGAAGTTACCGAGGATGAAAAGTGAGGGGCTTGATTTGGCATGACCTGAAGATGCTCAAAACTTCCAGAAATGCAAATTAAGTACCTTGCATAAT
Source organism: Ibidorhyncha struthersii (assembly GCA_013398815.1). Classification (NCBI taxonomy): domain Eukaryota; kingdom Metazoa; phylum Chordata; class Aves; order Charadriiformes; family Charadriidae; genus Ibidorhyncha; species Ibidorhyncha struthersii. The sequence goes on along the minus strand of VZSZ01003201.1, from coordinate 73,124 downwards.
TAAATTCAACTATTCCCTTCAGTATGAGCAAAAAGATCCCATCCAAAACCAAGTGTAAAACACTGTAGATTTTTATATATGCAGAAAAAAGGCATATTCAGTCCTACGCTATCTTTAAGCATTAGATATATATATTCATTACCTTTGTTTTTCTATTTCAAAACTAAAAACCTAATTCAAATTGGATTAATAAACTATAGCAAAATCAAATATGGAGGAATGCAAAGGCAGCAACATGAACTCCTCAGGGATCAGGGAAATTAAACAAGTACAATATGTTTTAGCTTTGTTATAAAACAGTAATGGACTGGTGACAAAAATCTCATCCTTTTATGAAAACTCTGTTCTTTTTGATCAGGGCTGGTTATATAATCATCAGCCATGCCATGGTTTTGCTGAAATCATGCATTTGATTTATAGATTTTTATTAGTACCAAAGACAGCAAGAAAATCAATTCATTCCCAAATAAAGTACAGCAAGGTGCCTTAGCACTCATTCACTTTCCTATGGGCTAGGTGGCAGTAAAAGAAAATGCTTATGACAATTATTTTAAAAATAGAGCCATAAGCTCAAGTAACCACAAAACAAAGAAAGGGAAAACAATGCACACAAGAATGCAAAGCCCCCTCGCTCCGCCGTTCAAAGCCAAGACAGACCACGCTCCTACCCACAAGGACAGCCCGTGGCAGCAGGTCTGAAAAATCCAATAAGGAAAACTGTCTCCTGTTTATAGCTATATACTAATTCTTGATATTTAGCATAGCTTGTCAAGAATAATGCAGTATTGCACAATTCTTCATGAGTCTCTTCTGCCTTTTAGCTATGAGTCACCATTATATTAGGAAAAAGTGAGCTTAATTTAGACAACACAGAAGGGTAAATTACATATTTTCTTAAGGTCTCTGATCCAGGGGGCTACATATTTTTTTAAAATTTATTTAATGTCTCATTTCTCTCATCTTCCCCCCCCTTTTTTTTTAAATAAAACTATGAAAAATTCATTAATCTTCAGTAGGTGGCATCACAGGAAGCAATCATATTCCTGGACATGAGGGAAAGGGGTTTCTACATTTGATGGAGGACTTCATCTCTCTGCTACACTCCCTCTCCTGCAGGAATGACTTAAAGGAACAAAGGAGTGTTCCTTCAGTATTCTTCCTCCTGCAAAACGTATTGCCCCAATCTACCTAGCAAGAAGGAAAATGGAAAAACTGCAAACAAATATTAGCATTTATAGCTATTTCTTAAATACAGATCTAGTCCTGGTAGAAAGAAAACGTCTATTTTGATAGCAAACATCATTTAGGCTGGGAAAGGAGGAGTGTATGTGCCCTTTTTAGTATGTATGTTGAGTTTAATGCGATCCCAATTGAAAACAATAGCAAATCTTACTGATTTTAACACCTCAGTGATCAAAGCTTTCCTCTGACGTTTAGTAACGGTTATGAAAGGTTTGTGAGGAAAAGAACAATAATGTAGAGTAAGACATGTCTGAGTAACTCCTCAGGTTTAGATATCTGCAAAACCTTACAAAAAAAGAAAGAAAAAAGTTAATAGAATGATTGAGATTAATTTGCATACTTGCTACTACAATAATTAAAGACATCTTTCTTATAATGTGAATGTCTCAGGCATTTCATTCACAAGGGAGATTGACATGCTGATATATTTTACTTCCAAGTTAGAAAGTATTTCTCTTTCATTGCAGCTACTCTCTGGAATTTACTGAAGGAAAATAGTGACAAAGGCTGATAAGTGAAACAGCGAGTAACATCAAGTCAGGACAGCAAATACTTCTGCATCCCACATCCACCACAGCCTTCGATATGGGGCCAAGATGGTACAAATAATCAGATATTTGCTCCTCTCTATCCTCTCCATCGATTATCTTTTCACTCTCCGTCGTCCCACGCTTTAGCCCAGGCACACGCAATGCAAACTGACTCCTCTGGTCACACCTCTGCTTTGTGTTGCCCAGGTCCGATGAGCTGATGATTAACAGAGAAGACCTCCCAACATTTTCTTTGGACATCCTTCCAGGACAAACTATTTCCTCCAAAAGGGAGGATGTGATATGAAAGTGCAGAAAGACAAGAAACGTGAAATGGTCATGAAATAGAGGAAACTAGAGGAAAAAAAAGTCCTGGCTGTACTACAGGATGTTCCAACAATCAGTCTATATCTATTTCCTTCAAGGTTTCACTATTGGAAATAAAATGCCTGTTGAAGTACAGTATTTTAAGGAATCTAAAGCAGCAAGCAATTAAAAAAAAAAGAAGCAAGCTGATTCCTCACTACATGTATTTAATATTATGTTGTTCCCTGATGAAACCCTTAGTAAGTGGGAGTACTCAGGGAGATGCTTAGATTTACATAAATTTGAGACTGAAAAAGGCTGTTAGAGTAAGTCCATCGCACTGCATGGTCGGGATTGAGTCTTCCAGTGGAAGTTACATCAGCCTCCAGACAGACACAGTCCTCAGTCTCAGGCAAAATGTGTAATTCAACTTCAGAATAAGTTCTTAAAGCCATTCTACTGCCCTCGCCTTTATACCATTAGCACAATATTTCAAGGTTATTCATGCATGACATGTAAACTCTAAGTTATGATTTTATCTTGCTTTTAAACAAATAAAACATACATAAGCCCATTCTATCACTGTCACATAAATTTTAAATACGACTACGTGCCATTTCTGATAACCTGATTTTTACCCCTCTTGTAAAAGGAACAGTGCACATACCATAGCAACACTCAGCAGTTAATATAATTCAGTACAAAACTACACAAAGTTTAAAAAATGGATAGTGTAATATTTTTAAAGTTCTGCTGGACTCAGCTTGATATACTGCATCATCATACAGTGGAATAGGTAATAAGTACTCATGATTTTTCCCATTATGGCCAGTAAATTCAAACATTAGTAACTCTTTGATAAGAAACTTCATCTGTTAAAGACCTAGGTGAAGCCTAAGCCACTCACCGGAAGATACCATGATTCTCAGCTTGGCAAATGCAGAAGAGATTTAAAAGAATCATCCCTTTGCTTTTTTGGTATGAAACCCGCCAATGCTCCACAATCAATTTCTGTGCGTAAGAGATCCAGGATAGAAATAGCAAGAAGCACGCCCAACAATGCTTGTTGAAAGGCGTTTACTAAAAGGGACAGATAGAAACCGGCAGAACAAAATTCAAATGTGCACCCCAACTTTCACATCAAGACGACTCCTTTGCAAGGCGTATTCTTTCAACCGTTCCTATATTTTTACTGGTTACAACTAAAATTCCCTTGGGGAGATGGGGGGGAAGACAAGACATTCAGATTTTAAGAGAAATATGTATGATCAAAGTATGAAGAATTTGGAGGCTGTAATAAAAAAACAACAGATGGCTAAAAGAGTGAATGCACGCCCCAGTTCACTTCTGGGCCCCTGGTACCATTCCTAAGCCGATGACGTCAGCAGAGCCCCTCCGGTGAATTCCAGCCCTGCCAACACTCAAGGGTCACGTATCATCCTACATGTGCTGAAGATGAGACGTCTTGCACAGGCAGTGGTTCCCCACCAAAAGAATACCTGAGCTGCAGCCAATCTGTACCTACATGCACACATCCTGTAATGCCTACTGGAGTCAAGGTTAATGTCCATTTTCTCTTTTTTTTTCCTTCAACCAGATAATAGCCAAACCACTTCAGCTGCAATAAAGATCTTAGTTTTAAAAATGCAAATGTTAGAAGGAAGCAATCAGAGAGCAAAGAGAATGATCAAAAGTTTAGAAAACGTTACCCATGAATAAATGAAGATGCATAAGGAAACATGATCATTCACATATGAAACAACAAAGCAGATGAAGACATGATATTGTTTTCTGTGTTAATGAGGAAAGGACAAACTTATTGAAAAAATTAACAGGAGAGATTCAGGTGAGGCAGTAAGAAAAACTTTCCACCTGTGACTAAAATTACCAAGGACTGGAATAGCCGGCAGAAGGAGGTTGCGGGATCTCCACTGCCAAAAATTTAGAGACGAGGTCAGAAAAGTACCTCTCAGGATATGGATTAGATTCAGCTAGTTCTACCTTGAGGTAGAAAGATGGACTAAATGACCTCCTGAGCTGCTTTTCAGCCCTATTTTCTATGGTTTTGCTATTCTATTAAAAACATGTGAAATTTCCCTTAGCTCTTTTCCTTAAAAGGAAGGAGGGTAATTCAAGAGACACAGTGTCTCCAGAGCATAGCCCTTATTAATTAACCTCATAACGTAACCTGCAGTAACATTGTGCAATGCTGTGCACCCCCTCCAGTGCCTGTCCTACATAAGAGTGTCTTCTGGCTACAGAATTTAGAGCTTGATCACAAAGATATTGGTGCGTCCTAACTCTCTCTGAAATCAATGGGAATTGAGGTAACTAATTAAGAACTGTAATCAGGCCCTTAGTCCAAAGCAACGGCAAGGCATGCTTTTAAAGTCAGATTGGTTACTTAATCATTAAAAACAGGCACCGAATAATATATTGTGCGCCTGTGAATGAGGCATCTGTTTCTCAGGTCCAGAGCCCGCTCTGTCTTACATTTCCATGGAACACCTAAGGAAATAGAAGCCAACTCTCTATCAAAGCAAAATCTACCAGGCACTTACACTGGCGATAACATTTTATGGTTGCTCCTCAGTCAGGGTTGCTCATTTATGGCTGTAAAAAGACGCACGACTGTGCAGAACTACCCCTTTTACACCTGTTTGTGAAAAATTATTCTGTAGTGATTTCAGTTCTTTTTAGCCTTCTCTGCCCTATTTAAAAAAAAAACAAACACAATCATTTTCCCAGGGAATCGTCTCCCATGTAGGCAGACCTTTAGGTACATTATACAGGCGGCCTCTTGCTTGAGCAACACCCTTTGCTTATCCACTGTTCTCATCCCAGCTGGTAATAATCAGAACTGAGAGACTTAATTACTGTACCTTTCAATAAGGCTTTAATTTTATTTTTGTTCTTTCTACTGCAAATGCCCATGAATCAGAGGGTCACTTTAAGCACAGAATTCAATTTAATTATACTCACAGGCATTTTTATCATTAAACAGGTCAACTTATTAAAAAAAAAGTCTTGATTATGAATAATGGAAAGCCTGGCAGGCAATCCAGAAGAGTTTCACTCTGAAAGCTCTCACATCCATTTGTTTAAATTTGTTTACTAAGCACTCGGCAAGGTCCCACTGAACAAACATGACAGCATTAACTTAAACTACATCTAATATTTAATTATAAGTGGATTTTAATACTGACTTATTGACTGTTTTCATGGGAATATTTACCAGTATTTGTAAACTGAACTATTATCTGCTGATAAAAGCAGGGAATGAGAAAAACAACACAAAAGGTCATTGACTGAGAATATGACACTCTATTCCTGAACCGAATCTGGCAAAATCCTTTCCAAGTTACAGAATTATTTTATACAATCAGGTCCACTCTTCAGATAGGATAGGATTCTTTTTCACACAGGACACTGTTTTAATTACATGCCAGGGAGGATGTCTCTGATAGACTATCCTCATGTGAACTGGATCTAAAACCAAAAATCTGTGCTGTTCATGGAAGAGTTGATGTGCAAGGTAGAAGATAGTACAAAATTCTGGAGAAACAACATTTTGGATAGCAGAGAAAAGAAGAGGTCTCATGGGAGATATTTTCATGCTTAACTATTGCACCTCGTACTTAGCTTGGATCTTTTCAAAGGGATCCTTCTGCCTATTTTTGCTATATTTGGTATGCAACTACATGTAACATGATTTCTATATGTTATTTATAAGGCTAAGAAGTCAAGTAATTATACATACTGTATATTTAAATATCCCCTTCCTTTATGCTCCACATTTTCATTAACTTCTTGTTTCCTAATAGCTCAGCAGGCCTAGAACTTACTTATCTATTTATTTAACAGTATGGTCAATACTAATTTGAAAACTAGCTGTTATTTTTAACCACTTGTATGAATAAAAAAGCATCAGTTCAGTTATTTGAAGCTGAAGTCTTTAAAAGATAATTACAGAACAAGGATGCAATGCAAGAAGTTTTTACTGATTTCAATTACAAAAATTGTTTACATTCATCTTTCTGTTCTTGTGACACAGAAAAGAAACCAAACTGCAGCAACAAAAAGCTATTACAAATAATTACCTTAAAGGAGCTGACTGCAAAGCCATTTCTTCTCTGTACTTGAAGACTATATGGAACACTTTTCTAATTCATCCAGGCTTACTTTACAATACTGATAATAGACAACCACAAACACACAGATATCTAACATGGAAAAATTAGAAGCAATTTCTGTTCCTGGAAAAAAATCTATTTTCCTGATGCATTAAAGTACCCAGATATAATAAGAGCAGTAGCTCTCAGAATCCAGAAGACAATGTGGTGTAACCATGACCCTAAATTTTGATGTTTCATTTTCAATTTCCTTTTCTACATCAAGGTAAACATTACAGTTACAGCATTACAAAATTGTCAGAACTACAGACACTTATGCCAAAACATGACCCTGTGGGTTTTGTTTGACATAAATTGTTGTTTATTATCCAAGTGGTAGCCGATTTCAGAGGTTCATAGGTGTTTGGATTTTAAGAGAGAGAACTGATCCAACGTACTCTTTCTATAATTACAAAAGTTTTTTCAAACAAGGATATATCCAATCACACAGATGTCACCCTCAAATCAGTTGCAATGAGCCCACATCTGATGTTACTTCCATTGTGACTCCTATCTCATGTCCTCAGATGTCTCCTCTCACAGCTATATAACATTCCCCTTCAACTGATATGGTTATTATCCGGTCCAGACTGGAAAGAGCAGCAGATATGCTTGTAATAGGTTCATCTACTGCTCTCTGGCGATCTATTTTTGCTCAGATGATTCAACTTAATATGTTCCTACAGTGTAGAAGGCTGACCTAAGTTCTTTTAAGTTACGACCTAAGGAATAACATTACTTTTATTAGTCATAAAAATTTCCAAGACCAAGTTTCATATGGAAACAAACCTAAAGCCCAATGAAAAAAAAAAACAGTAAAAATACACAAACTTGCTTCTGCAATATAAGTTACACTGAAGTGGCACTAAAGTATACTTAATAGTCTCCAATTAGGTCTCATACTGCTTACACTATTTTTCCAGCTATTAGATATTTGTTCATTGTATGTTTGGAGACAATTGCAGGGACATTCCAAACTATAACTTAGAATTACAACAACAACAAAAAAGGCTCCTTATACTTTTGAAAGATTGGAATTATTTCATCAGCCCAAGTGAGAATTATGTGCAGCTAAGTTTGCAAATTCAATTACCTTTACTCCAATCAACGGATACCTTAGATTTATCCCTGAATTATTTTAGAATCAATTTTTATCAGCAAAATTGCTTTCAAGCGAATCAAGGTTCCTTTGAACATTCTGAAAGATAATATGACACTTTGCTATCCACATTCTTGCAAACAGAACGTCTAAGGAACATTTTGATACCTATCCATTGCTCCATTCCTTGTCTCAGTTACAGTGGTCCAGTGCTTGGATATTTAACTGGAATTCTCTATATGAATTTGTCATCTTTTTATGTTACCATTTTTACAAATTCCTGAGGTAGCTTCATAAATAAGGTCATCACAAACAAATTACACCATGTATGAACAAAACAGAACATTACTTGGTTCTACTTCCTCACTCTTCTTGCACAGTGCCCTACTTCTGCATCTGCCCCCATGCAACTCTTCTGCTCATGCATTGTTCCTTCTGCAACTCCATGTGTTCGTTTGCCAAGTGACAGTGACTTGAATCCTAATCATGTCTTCTCTGTCACTCAGCACTTCTGAGGACAGTATTCCTGTCACCTCCATCCTAGTGAGCGAGCATACAACGTAAAGCAGCTTGGAGGCACAATACAAAGGCTGAAGAGGATAAAGGAGCAGCAAAAGCAAAGCACAACGGACGGTGGGATCAGCGACTGGAAACGAAGGGCTTACTTAACCCCCAGCCCTCAATGGCAATGCTTTTGCTCTGGTCCCCCATGAACGTACAGAAATAGACAGATACGTAATAGAAGCCTCAGTATCTGGACTGTCATTTCTTGTATTCCAGTGGAATTTCAAATGATGGCTACCGCACATAGCAGAAAATGCTCCCTGAACCAAAGAACCTGCGATTTAAATATTTAAACTGTCAGTCAAAGGGAGAAGAAAGCAGGGCAAGAGAAGTTAAGTAATAATTGCATGAAAAGGATAATGATTTGCCACTCAGGTTAGTTCCACAGTTTGGGAGGTAGGTTTCTATTTAAATATTGTTGATATTATTATGAAATTAGGACAGATAACAAAACACGATGAAATGTTGGGCAAAAAAGGGAGAAGAGCAACTTTCAGAGGCCTAAAACATATCAAAATTATGGTAGAAATAAGAAGCACTCAGAATGATAAGCTTTTCTAATGAAATATTAGTTTTGCTGTCACATATGTCAATCCAATAAACTTAGGGAAAGGAACATGGGGCAATACCCAGAATACAAATTGCCCTCAATGCAAAAGCAGCTGCAAAATAAAGAATGAGCTGATTTGACACTTGCTAAAGAAATTCATTAATCATAGGAGAAATATTTATGTTTTCAAGTCAGAATACTAGTCCTGAAAACGAAGTATCTGCATAAATTCCTCATCATATTTCCAGACTTTCAGCCACAACACAACTACTTCCATGAAAAATGTGATTATACAGTCTCCTCTGTGTGTTAACAATTAGTGTATAATGTAAGAGACATCCCACATAAGAAGACTTACAAAACGCCATACAGGTAACAGGAAGCATATTTCAAACTGACACCAGACCACCTATTTAAAAAAGTTAGATCATGGTTAGATCATGAAACAGTGGTAGCTATAACCTGTAAATTGGAATTAATTACATACTGCATAATTTCTTCCAATTAAATCTGAGTGCTTCTTTAAAAAAGCAAATTATTTGGGATGCTTTTTTTAATGGAAATTTTGAAAAAACAGACAACATCTAATCTTAAAGTTCTGCTGAATTTCTGTTGCTATAACAACATGTGAAAACCTTTTTCCTGTTGAGGACATCTGTAGCTATTTTTACATGCAACAGCTGGATTTGTCTGTCTGAATTTCACTTATAAGGAAAAGTGTTTTATTTGCTGTCTTTGAATAAGCTTTTAATATAATGACAAATGTCAGAGTCCAGCAGGCTCAAGAGCTGAATAATTTCTGGTATAAAACACGCATTACAGAGCAAAACTGTAAAATGAGCAACAGTTTGATTAAAAGCAGTGAGAGTCTCACATTCCCCCCGTGCACACACACCTCCTCCTCCCAGATTTGGCACTGGAACAACAAGGGCACAAGAAGTCTTTATAAATAAGATCTTTGATCTCAGGAGATACCACCTTTGTACTCTGAATTTCTCCAAAATTTACCAATACAGGAGAGCACCAAGGACCTGACTCGCAGTTTCCTGTAGAACAAAGCACGTCAGGCGGCTGGAAACAACCAGCATTCAGCCGTGATGCCCAAATACATGTAAAATATAACAGATAACTATTCTCGTCTTTCTCCACAAAAGTTTCTCATACAATCAAAATAGCAAATAAAACCAGCAATGAACGTACCAATTTCTCCAAAACAACATAAACAGCTGAGCTATCTCAGCACCTTGCAGAATCAGGCCACGTGTAATTTTGCCCCCAAATCATAGATATCTGTAAGACTGGAACGAGAAATTAGGAGCTCTGGTCACAATCATACATAAAATGGAGATCAGACAACCAGGCAACACAAAAACTGACATCTAGAGAAGACAATTTTATTTCAGAGCTCCCCTTTATACTATGCAGCAATGTATTTATTATTATTGCACCATAATTTAGACTATAATATCATTATAATGAATTACTGAAGTGAACTGTTCATTCCCTGTGAGGATTAGGAAAGAATGAATTATATCCTAATGCTTATTACAAACCACTTCTCCCATAAACGGCATGGCTTTGCAGAGCCTGGTGAAATCCATGTCCCTACCTACCTCAGGCAGAGACAAGGCTCCAGTAGTGCAAAGGCTTTCAGAGTATAAGGAGTCACAAAAGGCTACGTGGATTCCTGAAAAATTCTCTCCTACTGTTTCCAAAAAGACCTGTTACTTATGAACTGAAATCACAAACAAAAAATTGCAAACAGACTCCACTGGAATGTTGGAAATACGCAATGCATACATTATACAAAGGTAATAACTGCATATATGCCTGGTGCACAGGGATTACAAGAATACTCACGTTATTTTTCAAACACAGGAGGAGGGCATGACATTTTGTGAACAGGATCCTGTATCTTTTTTCTCTCAGTTCTGATTTTAGCTGTAAATACATAATTACTGTAAATGCATCCAACGCCTACATAATTTCTAAAACAGCACAGAATTGTTCGTATTGCATCTGCTGATCAATAATTACTAATGTCATGCAGAGACAGGTAAATTGCCAGTGCTTTAGCCTAGGACATTTCACGTTCACACAGACGCCTACAGTTTAAGGCAGCAGCTAGCAATACAAAAGGCAAAACCAGTCTTAATTTTTCCTTAATAATTTGCTTCCAGCTGATGGCCCAACACATTAAAATGTACTACTACATACTGAAAAAGCTTTCTGAGTATGACTTGGATGTCAAGAAGATTTACAGCCCAGTGGCAGCCAATAGTTTTGTTGACACTCTCTAAACTGAATTTATTGGAGAGCTTCCTGAAGAGAGGAGAAGTATTCAATTACCCGGTAAATATCAAGGAACATGCTTGGTGTTGCTGTTTTTCCCTTGGACAGGAATTCCATACTTTGAAGTGTGACCTTTTGTGCAGACCTACTGGAGTCTGTATTTAAGCTGCGTGCTGGAGAATCAGAGACAGTATTGAGCTTAAGAGTGATTTCCATGCTGCTTAATATACAATGCATGAAGCAGCACAGAACGTGTAGACCAAATGGCCCAAGGCAGTAGTTTCTCCACAATTCTCTAAAAGGACAAAACAAACCAAAACAAAATATTAAGAGCAGAGATCGGAAACAATTGAAATCTAATGTCTTGAAATTGTACTGAGATGTCTGCCAGGATGGTAGCTAAGGAACTCTCTGAACTCTGCAAGACTGATAAATATACCTAGATGCTTTGCTGCTGTTAGTAAGGAAATAAAGAAAAATAACACGGAGAATAAAACTGTCTTGGAATGCAGCCAGGACAAAGCAGAACACTTCTGCTCCAGGATTCATGATCCATGTGAAGGCTAATCTGAAGGGCTGCTAATAAAACTGGAGATTGCAGTGTACTACATTGATCTTGAAGATATGGGGCCAACACACAGAGCAAAGCATACAGAACTTTGAAGTGTGACATAACGGGCAACCTACTTGCACGGGATGGAAAGCAACATATTTGTTAGGATATGGCAAAAAACAAGTAGTTCAAGCAACTTAAAGAATTTGAGAATGACCTTGTGTTAATCAGGTTAGCATGCCCAAGGGAGTGGGAGGGAAAGCTCCTTACTTAATAAGATCAGTCTTGATTTTAGAGATAATAGGGACATAATTACAAGTTGGTGAGGATGATGTGACCTCCAACCCATCTTTTTAATCCTCATCTAGAGATACTTAATGAAGCTAGTGAAAGTGGAAAATAAAATGGAGTAAGGAATAATGATCAGTGCCAAAGTCCAGTGGAGAAGTCTTCAGTAACAACTATGCCAAATTTTGTGGAACTGAAAGAAAGGAAACATTTTAACACCACATGGAATAAGAGCAGCATCCAGTGAAACCTTTCAACGCATCTTGTTAAACCAAAAGACTTCAATACGCCCGCAGTTTAAGTGTGGTTTACAGCTTTGACACACAAAATGAGAACGAAGCGGACAAAAAACGAACTGGCCTGTCTTTGTGGTAACCTTCATACACAGCATACATCTTCCCAAGTAACTTTCCAAAATGACTAGCCTTTTCTGTCTACCATTTATATTTACAGTGGCTATTACAATGTTTTTTGAAAGTAAACTCTCAGCCATCAGTCATTAGAAACACAATAGGACTCGGTTTTGCACAAAGGCATACATACATCTGTAACTTCGCAGGTGCTGCCATCTGCTCATGGTATTAGAATTTGTACCCACAAAAATGTGTGGGTACAAAACTCTTTCACCTACTACAAATACTTTTGGTTCAACACTTTGGTAATTTTATGAAAAANTAATAATAATAAAAAAGGGGAATCCCAACCTGTTCAGGAAAAAAAAAAAAAAAAAAAAAAAAAAAGTAAGAGTATGCACAAGCATCAGAAAAAATACATCCATAACAACAGTCTTCCCAATCGGCTTTCCAACTGGTAAGTTTATGCTTATTAACTGCTTTTTTTTCTTATTAAAAGTATGTCAAACAGACACTATGGGATAGAAGATAAACTTTAATGCTGATTTGAACACTATCAAAAATTAACTCAGAATTGTATACTATCAACTATTCTATTTTTCTATTGTTTGATATCAAAAGTGAGGGAATTGCAAAGAGTATTTCTGTCAGCAGTGACCGACCTTGAGTTAGGTCTCAATATGACAGAAAACAATCTTGAATTTTCAGCAGGTACCCTGCTCATTTAAAGACTATCAGCATTCAAAATACAAGTGACACTGATCGCCCAATGTGCCGAAATTCTAAAAAGTTACCTTTAATAAGCAGGATCAGTTCTTTATGATCAAAGTAACACCAAAACATTACTAAATCCCTTTACTACTATTTTCCAGATGAATTATTTAATACCAAAAAAAAACAAACAAAAAAATTATAACCTATTGACTTCAAGACAGTATTGCTCTCTGTTCACAATTAGTATATGACTCAAGCTGAAATAAAAAGTTGCTGCATAAATTTAATGATATTTAACAAATCTAAGGTTTAAACAAATTCAAAGCAGAAATAGCACTACAGCATAGCTTGGGCGAAGGGGGAGAAAAAAAAATCAATGAAAAGCCACAAAATTTCTCTGTGTTCTATCCCTCACGTCACAAATAATCTCTCTAGAGATATATATACACACACAAAATTAAATTAATGCTTTCAAACTGACAAGCGTGGTTAAAAATAATAAAATTAAGCCCTTTTAATCACAAAGCACTGCCAAAAGGTGCATCCGCTGAAGCCTGCCGCTGATACCAAGGCCTGGCCAATCTGACTGATAAGAATATGACTTAACGAGCAGAGAGTGTTCTTAAGCCTACCATGTCTTTCCCAAGCCATCACCTCCTGCCAAAGCTCAGAGAGGGGCTGGCAACCTCTTCTCAGTGCTCTTTAGCTGGAGACTGAGTTGCTATGATATATGTCTACAGAATAATAAAAAAAAAAAGCCGTGGAAAATGTGAAGATTGCGGGCATGTTCCCCGGAAAAACACGTATTTGATTACAGCAAGTCAGAAGCAATCTTGACCTATGAATACCTTACTAAAAGAAAAGAGAACTGTTCTTCCCACTATTGGTTCCAATTTGTACTCATTTCGATATCAATCCAAAAAAAGAGAGAAAAGAGGGAAAACAAAACGAGTATTTTGCTGAAAAAAGACTAAAGCACTATAGAAAGAGTTTTTCTGTTGTTATGGAAACACAGAAAGCACAGCTAGGAAAAAGAAAAGCGAATAAAAAAGCAATTTAAACTGCAAATGTAAACATGTTCTTGCTTCCCGGAAAAAGTCCTTCCAAAGGATTTTGTTGCTGCTGTGGATCTAAGCAACTGAAAACTACAAATTCTTCCCCACAGAAACACAGATAAAAATTTGAAATCCATTGTAACAAAATAATAAATAGGACAAGGAATAATAAAAAAAAAAAAGACCAAACTAGTTACCAAACTAGTATTTTCACACACAGAGAGAATAGTTTGCTGAAAATGCAGTAACTTCAGACACTTTCTGTTTTAAGTAATCAACAGAGTGGTGAAAAAGGACATGATTCTGCATTTATCTGGAGAAAAATAGCTCTTTGTTCTTTCCCCACATTTGTATTTGTATTTCATCCATGTTAAGCAGGTAGGCAAAGAAATAATTCCATTATCTGAACATAAATTACTTATTAAAAATTGGTTAGGTTGTTTTATATGACGCTACTTTGAACACGCAGAATAGAATGTTAGAATTGATATTACCTGTTGGTCTATAGTCCTTTGCACATAAAAAATTAATTTAAAATATTTCCTGACAGAGTCCTAAGTTGCATCAAGAAATAATGGTAAATAATTGTACACATACAACTGATTAGCAAAATGTGTCTTCAAAATTCTGTTCTGTCTTTAAGTAATACTTAATGAAATGGTACAAATCACTCGTGCTAATGATATAATGTTCATCTGTACCTGGATAATCTACTTTGGTCAGGTATCATGGAACTTCTCAATGAAAATGGGGCAAGGGCTCACGCGAGACCTTTTTGCTGAAGAACATGGAAAATCGGCACTTTCTCTACAGAGGAACAGCAAGCGCATAGATCTTTGGATCTAATTGAAAACACTTTTCCACTACGTTAGAAAGAAGACAACAAATTTTTTACATGTAGCAATGATTACAGGCTTATGTAAATTAACAATGAGAGACAATGATAGAGGGTTTGTCATCACTCCTAAATACTTGAGAGGAAGATTGTAGGTGAATCCTCAATGGTTTTAGCACCATGGGTTTTGGTCAAATATCCTGACTGCACCTACTGAACAATTACTGTTGCTGATGGAATAATGGGCAGGAAATCAACTGCATGTCCAATACACACTTTTGGAAATAAGCTAATCTTTGAAAATAGTTTCTCTTCCTCACCAAAAAAAACCAAAACAAAACACCAAAAAACCTCAAGGGCAATAGATCACAGGGTTCACATTATGGACCCAATGACTTCTAAATTAATTCTGGAGAGAAAACCATTTTTAGTGTAGACATCTATCATTCACCCAGCTCAGTAGCTTTTTACTCCCTGCAGGGCAAGCTCTCTTCATCCTTGCTTCCGTCATTTTAAACTACAGAAGGGAACAAATTACACACCTAAGACCACTGCTGATTTTTTATTCTTTCTTAGACCAAATTCTTAAATCATTTTATGTCTGAGAACTGTGAACTCAGGCATCTGAACTGTGCTGACAGTAATGGTATCCGCTAAGAAAAAACACTAAACTCTTCATGCATATACACATGCATAAACAAAATCAAACAATATTCACATAAATGTCACTACTGTAATTACAGAAAGTGACCGAACTGCACTAAATTACTAGGATTTGACTTGCTGATTCCATGCACTCGCATACACCTTTAGCTCCAAATACCTGCCAAACTCACTAATGTTCTTCATAGAGAAGTAAAACTTAGAAATAGAAACATGGATCTTATCAGGATCTAATCAGACCTTCTGAGGAAAAAAATGCAGGCAAATTTGTGTGATTTTTCAAAATGAAGCATTTTACCTCATTTTGTGAGGAAAAGAAAGCCACCCTGTACTTTTCCAATATTCTTTAGCAACACACACACAAACCCAAGTCTCTATATATTTATGAACACGAAAGTGACACAATAAAACATTGTCAGATCTCTATTTGACCCACTGTATTTTCAAAAATACAGTTTAAAATTGTAACCTGCAGTGGAAGACCCCATTGAAAGTCCCGGTGGCTGCCTGCTCAGGAGCTTTACTGCTGGTTCTTAGCCAGGAGAAGGATAATTGAAACAAAAAACCCTGGGGGAAATGGTCACAGAACATGTATTTTCCTTTGGGCCGAGTGTAAGCAGGACTTCAGAAGCACCAAGATGATATCCCTGCTGATTTCCTGTCTCTACTGCACTTTTATCTGTGGTGTACAAAACCAGTTACAATCTCTGCCATAAAAGATACAATACACTGATTTATCCCTAATTAAGGATGAAGTACAGAAAGAACATTTGATTGTTGTTTACCTTTCGACATCTGTTGGCCTCTTTCAAATACAGTGATTTGAAAAAAGGGAAGAAACCTCACTAATTGCTCTTAGAGCTGCGTGAAGAGTTCAGGCTTTCTGTTTCTGGGCTTTTGTAAGGAAGAGCTATGTTTCAGATGTAGTGTGTGTTGCTATGGTAATTATTATTTTACTGAATGATATACATTCAGAACTGATTTCATATTGTCAGTCAGCAATTAAACAGATTAAACTGTGTACACTCACAATTCTGAAATATTTCCAATTTGTTTTAAATTTTAAGGCATGTGAAAAGCACTGGTCTGACAGTCCTAGGGAATGAAATACTAATTCAAAGGGCAGCTTCAGCTGTACAGGTTTCCTCTTACCTCCTCAATGGTCTATTCACAGGCCTTGTATCTTAGGAGCACAGATACTGCAAGAAATTTTGGTGTCTGACGTCAGATACTGTCTCTCTGGCTCCTCACAGCTACAGCCATCTCCTGCTCCTTCTGCTGCAGACTTGAAATCTCTCTTCCCAGATGGCTGTAGCACCAGTTACAGTAACTACCAGAAATCAAACTGGTTGGCTTCTATTTTCCATTATTACAGTACTCGTCAGGAGGAAGTTTTCAGTTGCAAATCACTGAGAAAACCTACTAAGTGAAGATAAATCACTTTCCTCATCCTGCAGTCCCTTCTGACACCATGCAACCTCTGAGGACAGCACACCTCTCTGAAAGCAGGCAGGCATCCACGCGGCATCAGCTGCGGCCCTGCATCTTAGTTTTGTTACCAGGACCCCTGTATGATAGAACCAGAGCATAAAGTACCCAATGTCATTCACAAACCTATCATCCATCACTTTTATTCCAGATCCAACATGTACTTCAGGCTGACAAAACCAGACTTCTCTAGCTCTCTCAAGTATCTAACTGAAGTTATAGAAACACAAAAGCAGTTGAGGAAGAAAACCAGGAAGCAACATGATTTAATTTTCCTGAGAGATTCTAAGTATCTCAGAGTAACTAGAGAGACAATATTCCTACAATATTAAAATGATGCTAAAATTTGTGCAACCAAAACCACAAAACCCTTCGGAATTTTATTTGCTATGCCTTAGCTTAGCAAAGGAAGAAATTTTAGTGGCAAGAACAGGAAATCAGGAGAGCCCAGGCTTGTTCCTAGCTTTATTACAGGCTTTCTTTGATAAATCAATCAATTGCAGAATCCCATTTTTCCCCATGCTAAGAAATAACTCAAGAAAAAAAATAATATACGTGAGTAGGGATAGTCAGGGAGATAAATGATGAGTTTGAAAACTCATGGATGAAAAACACTCGAAAAATGCACAGAAGGAAAGTAGCTGTGCAGCTTCTGAACAAAGGAGAATCATCTCTAAACAAAGAGCAAATTCAGTGTCTGCCTTGGTTCTACAGACCCATGGCTGGACACATGCAATAATACAGACAAAATAGGCTAAATCTTTAAGCTTCATGGGGAGGACACCTGACAGACACAGAACAGTAAGGTAAATTATAAGATGTGATTTAATTATCCATATATTTTCTTGGTCATTGTCTCTATCAAGTAAATTATTTTAATAGGTTGACATAAAACTGTTTGTGGGAGCAAGTCAGTTAAGAGATCAGGAATGAGTCAGCAGTAGAAGGCTGACGGAAACATTAATCTTGAAGAAAGAGCTAAAGGAGTAGAGGAAAACAATATCATTCAAGATCAGAGAAAACATAATGGGCACAGAGGGTCTGCAAGATGAATAGACTGATGGCTGCACAAGGGAACATCAGACTGCAAGAAGCTGGTAGAGCACAGGCCATAAACAAAGAGGAAACAACACAACTAAAATAAGGTGAAGCCTTGAAAGTTAATATAAAAATATTTTTGATTCCAAAAGGAGATCATAATTTACCCAAAGGAGATCATGTCATGGCAACATGACTGGAGCAATTGTGTCACATTTGCTGTTTCTCTTAGTGATAAGGAATCAACATAATCTAGTCATTTCACTAGCGGCATTTCATACAGTTCACAAAGGATCTGGCATTCATTCAGGAAAGTCCTGCCTTATCTTTTTGTCCCAGTTCCCAATCCTGTGCACTGGGGCTTTTGTATGTCATCAGCATATCAGTAAAATACCTAATTTGTTCACTACCTAAAATCACTAAAGCAGGAAAGACACTTTTTACGTCTTTTGGATCAAGCTGTCATGTTTGCAAAATATACTTTGCTGGGTATCCCTGACATATGGTCAGAATAATTTGGTTTGTTTTCTTATATACAATCTTCTTTCAAGGAAAATTTACTATGAGAGCGCTATGGAGGAAAAAAGGATGTGAAATGAACCGGTATTCAGCTCTAAGGGAATGTAATTTTAATAGCTATTGAAACTGTCTGCTGGGCTTAATATTAAGGCTAAATATGATGAAACCAAAATGGTGCTTCTTTCTCTTTCTCATGCATTTTAGAACATTTGTTTTTGTCTGAAGAGAACAGGGAAATACAAACAAGGTTGTTCACATCAACCAGACCAGCAGCTGCCAAAAGAGCCTGAAAAGGGAACAGTAACTGCAATTTCTGCATTTGCAAAAAATGCAAACGGTTAACTAACAGCAGGATTCCACAATATGAGTTCAGTAAAGCTCATAATCCTCAGCTTTCCAGAAGGGCCACAACATTAAAATTCAGTGGTGAAGGAACAGATCATTCTTTAAGACAACACTAGCAGCTGAAGTACAAGTGAAATGGTAGTCATAACAATGTCCCTAACTTTCTCCTTAAAATGGTTCTAACAATATCCTTCAGCCTTTGCCTAGTTAACTTGCAATCAGCACGTGTGAGGCTGAACTAGAAGTTATTTTAGAAGCCAACTGGAAAGGAGATTCAGCCTTTTAAAATTTGAATTGTTTTCTATGGTTTAAGACTGTTTCCATGGAGAGACCACAGCATATGAACATCTTTAGGCCAAGTGCTTTGCTGCAGGCTTATCTGAATGAAAGCACCACAGCAGAAAGGATAATTGAGGCCAGTTATTTAAAATTCATGGGCATTCTCCTATACTTAACACAGGAGCAATTTATTTTCACTATTTCGATCTGTTAAGCATTTAAAAGTTAAAGAGTGCGATATACACCTTCTCTTAAATGACATATCTTAATATAATATTTACTCAGGATAGAATAATGTTAGTTGCAGCAATGTCATGCTATTGGGTGACAGTGGCAAAGTGGCAGGCGAAATTATACTCTTGGTGAATGGAAAGGGATGCATATGGGGAAAAAATGTCCATCCTAAATTCACATACAAAACAGTGGGCTCTGAACGGACTATTACCACTTGAGAGAAATATCTTGTAAGTTATAACAAATAGGTCTATTAAAAAGCCAGCTTACTCTTCACTAAAGGAAAATAAAGGAAATACACTGGTAGTAGTTATTAGAAACAGGAATATTGTTATACTACTTCATAAACCCTGAGTGTGTGTGCAACTTGAATACTATCTCTGATTTGGATGTCGGTCCAGGTTTCTCTCCTTACACTTTCCCCCTCCCAAGGCATACATGCACAGACAAACCAGAAAAGTACAAAAATGATCAGAGGAAAGGAACAGCTGCTCTTTGAGGAACAATTAAGAGTTTATATTGGTTAAAAAAGTCACTTGGACGCATTGGTATAAGAACAGCAATCTAGGGGATATGCTGTATGATCTTGCACACCTTCACAAAGCAAATCCAAAATTCAACTTTTCCCAAAAAAAAAATTTTACTAGGCAACATCCTTGTCCCTACATATTTTAAGACAATAATGAACAGTGCTATATATGTGTTGGTATTTTGGACAATTTCTAAATTAGTTTGCAGTTCTCCCAACAGGTAGTGTTATTTCTTCAAGTTCACATTCTTAAGACTCCACAACACACAACAACTGATGTATATTAAATAAAACCTATATCACCTCTGAGGGTCCCAAAATTACACCTATTATGTACTTCAGAAAATAAAGAAACAAATATTACATGGGTCAAAAAATGCCAATAAGAATTTTGCAGAAACAAGGCTTAGGGGCCAGGAGCTAATGTTTAAACTTGAACTACTGATAGACACTTATATAAGTCCCGACAACATTTTCAGAGCTTAATAGATCATAAAAATACCATTAACAGTCTTTATTTAGCATTTTCAAAATAAGCACAAAAGAAGCCTCTGGTAATTTACATACAATCCTTTGGACTTTCACCTAAACTTCATCCAGACTACAAACAATCTGTGTTTCATCTGCTTAACCCCTTTGGAGGCAAGATAGCAGGCAAAAGGGAAACACAGAGTTTGCAAAAGATTTTCTTAACCATACTCCTGGCACTCTTAAAACACAAGCCAAGATGTAGCTTCTCTCCTCTGTGCTCAACCCTTCACATGAATTGCTGGTTTAATCTGTCTTTCATCTAATGTAATCAGTCTTATTGTGTGGGCTGTGGTCAAACTCAACAGAGCAGAGCTGCACTGAAACATGGCCTCCACTCCTGCGCTGTCAGCTCAAACTCCAGTTCAACGTGTTCAGATGCAGCTCTCATGGACCCAAGCCATGACACCCGGGTGAGATGCTGCGGGCCTTTTCCAGTCAGGGCAATGTTATGGAGCGCAGCCCATTTATGGTGGGAACGCCAGACTAGTGCAGTATCACTTAGCACAGTTACAGAGTAAATGTCACAGTTTCATAGGCATATCCCATCCCAGGAAAAGTAGGTTCAAAACACTTGGATATATTTCAGGCTTTTGCTAATGAAAGATGATGAACTGAACTACCTTACAATCCAGTTTAAGAGCCTTCAGCTTCTGTTTTAATTTATTGCACCGAATCATTCATACTATGCTTGGCTTCGAAGGACATCTGCACACTTTTCCCAGGACAGAATGGTAATTTACAACCTGAATGGAGGAAGAAGGACAGCAAGAAAACTTTCTCTGCCGAGTCAGGATGTTGCTGCTTGCACTGGTTTTGCTCCCAGCTCTCCTGTTCATGGTAAATGTTAGTGTCAGGTTCTCATAAGTGAGTACCAAATCGGACAAGCTGATACTCAGAAGACAATAGCTAAGTCTGAGAACGTTTACTACAGCTAAATAAGTTCCAAGGCATTTATTACCAGGACATTTACCTTTGACATCAGAAACTCTGTATACACGAGAGGAACAATTTATGCTGACATTTTCCGTAGCAATGCTCTTTTCCATTACAAATGCATCATGTTCTTTCCATTCTTATGCATAAAGAACAATGACCTTAAAAGTAACATTTCAATTTACAGGAAATCTTAACTAGTATGATCATCATACCCAAAGGAATATGATGTTAAAATATTATTCTCTTGAACTTTGCAAAACACAGTAAGATATCAACACGAATAACAAACCTTTCATTTATTTAATACATATGCACTTTAGTGAGATATTTTTGCAAGTAAAGGTTAATTTGCTCCTCCCTGCACAAATGATATAGGTAATTAATAGAGAGTCCATATTCGCTCATTCAATCCAAATTTCCTGGAGGTGAACAGCAGCACACAGAAGCAAAATGACCAGATTTTGACCGGGTTCTTTGACCTGCATTTCTCGGACTAATGAGGAAGTATCTAGGCAAGATGCAAATGAGCAGCCCACGTGAAAGGAATTCCAGCCTACCAATTGCCTTTGTCGTTCCCTGTATTAATGCAAACATTTCTAACCACTGGCAGACATTTTCTAACCACTAACTGCAGACTTGCACATCATGCACAGATCCAAGATCACTGTTTTATTATCAATATACAGTATAATATACACAGGTAATCCTTTTCTTTAGGACAGAAACCAGTTCTATGGCAAACATGGGTAAATGAAACAAGGACACTGATGAGCTACAAAAGTACTCTCAGCCGAGATCCTGTAAACAAAGTATGTCAGCAGAAGAGAAATGGAAATGTTAATTTATTTTACTTGAAATTCTGGATCCAATTCCGCTGTTTTATTGCATCTCCGGGGATAAACTCAAAAACCAGACAGGCTTGCTTTGTCACGTTTCTTCTCTGGAGAATTTTGAAAAAGAATCTATTTGCACCATTGCAGGTTGAAAAAACCTGAATCAAGAGTGACTCGCTCAGCTAGTTCCTGACTCCAAGACAAGTGAATCAAGAAGACACTGTATCTTTTATCCAACTGTAGCAATTACCCCCAATGGATTTACACATTCAAAAATATATTTATGATGCCTCATTAGCTTGGCATGATGAATAAACTCCATCAATCAACATTTATTTTACTAGATTTAACTGCTATTACCCTTGAGTTGAAAAGGAAATGAAGAAAAATGTAGGCTTGTAGGAGCTATTTGCCCAAGGGCTTCGTTATGGGTGAAGAAAAAAAAAATGTCAGGAGGGTTGTTTTTGTTTTGGGTAGGGGACAAGAATTATTCACCTGCTTTAAATGTTGTTGTTAACAGACAGGTAAGGGTATAAGGTGCTGCAGTTGTCACAGTGAGAATGTCAGAAGTTAATGGCAGCTGTATCAAGAGGGCCGAAAGCAATGAGCACCTACTCATTTGGCAAGGCACTGAGATGACATGAATTGGTGGCATTGGTCTGGTTCTTCATACACGACTGTCGCTACCACATAAATCACCCATGCAACTGCCAGCAGGATGCAATTTTAGATGAGCACTGGCTGGGGATGGGAGTGCAGGAACAACAACCAGAAACTGAAAGAAGCCCTGAGCTTGCCCCTGGCACCACAGTTGGCAGAAACTGTTCTGAGATTTAACACAGGACTTCAGTTATAAGAGAGAAACAACAGTCTCTATCAGCCCTAAATTAAAATATATTTATTTTTATAAAATACATTTATTTGCACATGTCTGTGTGCATACGCTTTTAAAGATAAAACAGCAAGCAGATAGATGTTGATTTATGGAGAGTTAGAATTAAAATAGCTTACTTGCTGATTACGCCATTCAGGACTAGGCTGTTTCTTCCTATTTGACGTTATTTTTTCATTGCTGAATGCTATAACATTGTCTCATCTCCAATGTACTTTAATACCACATTCATAATGCCACAAAGGTGCTAATTGACCAGACCATTTCAACAGTGTGTATGTTGACTTCCATCATACAAATATAAGGTAGTTTTGTCTGTGCTGTCTATCTGTATATGGGCAGCTGTAATCCCAAAAGTCTTTATCTCTCTGTCTTATCTCCAGTACAATGTTGAAATGGCTCACGTTACCACATGAAAAACAAACATATCTTCGCTTATGTTATGCCATATTAAAAGCTCAGCATTATTTTGTTAAATAGCTACATTTGCTTTGTTTGATATTACAATCACAGATCTTACTCTTTCTGACAATACATAATCCAAGATATTTGGCACTCTATCAGCAATTCCAGACTTGGAAGGATTAGAGATGCGCTGACAGTTAAATGGAGTTCTCTGCCAAAGATAGATAAGTAGCACGTACTCTTTGATAAGTCCTATCAGAGCCACACTCTGACAGGAATTCCTTTCCCATGTCACTAAATCTTATGCTATGAACCTCATTATTCACACTGCCATTTGCCCCACTAGCGGCTGAACTCCCTTGCCACCAATAAATATATTCCATTTCTTTCCCCAATTACATACGTACTGCTTTATATTGCAGACTGAAAATAACTGATCAGGCTTCATGGGGCTGGGAGGGGGAGAAGATGGAATGCTTTTGTAATAGCATACAGAGATCTAGCCAGAATGCTTAATCTGGTTAGCTGTAAGACGAAAATCTGTCTGGTGGCTGTGTGACAAAAGAATGAGGCTATGTACAACAATGCAAACACCTTATTTTAAATGTTTACAAACAGTAATTTCCATCATTTGCACAGAGTTACTCTGCTGAAGGAAGTTTCTGTAGAAACATTACAACTGGGGGGATTAAATCTTAGATCTTTAGTCGCAATGATTCTTCTGCATGCCAGATTTTTACAATATAATTACCCACACAGGCACACACATGCAGAGCACGAGGACACACGCCAGTACCATTCAGTAAAAGCAGACCTAAGTTGACTGAACTTTCTTCTTTTACAGGAATATCACGATGCTAGCTTCTGTAGAATCCGGCCATACATGTACTCACTTAACTGGATGCTACATCATTACAAAATCCATTACAAAATCTCTTCTTGTCTTCAATATAATTTGGTAAAATAACAGCGCTCTAGCAGCAAAAGCATTCCTGTATGTGTAATGAAGATCTCAGATCAAACATCTCAACAGATTCATTTAAAGTAAGTGTATTATAATTTCCTAGATTATTACCTGCCAAAGCTCAGTGGGTGGTCTCTGAAGGCCTACGCCGTCAGGAATCCCAGGTTCTGTCATATCTGTCTGCATCCACCCCCTCAATGTTTCCCGTTTCCCTTCTTCTGCTTCAGAAAGTAATTCCCTTGGTAGCTGTCACATTATGATATTGGGATACAGTCCTCCTGCTGCACTTGTGGATTCTAACTGAGCCTGATTGTCAAGTTCACTAACAAAAAGCGAGTACAACCTACTGCAGTGCCTTGAGATTAATTTGCCTTGAGCTAATGAAAGTCAATTTCTAATTTCAACCCTTAATTGTGATCAATAGGGCTTGAATGAAACTTATTCATACAAATAGAGAGATATTCAGTGTGGCTATTTAGGATTATATACCATCCAGATTTGTTTCGTCAAGTTTAGATATTTTTCAGAAAGAGGGAGATGACAGCTCAGAGTGTTATCACAAGAGCCAATCTGGCAAAGTTTAAGAGCACAGTAAAAACTGGAAATGGGTTTAGAGTCATATGTAGTCAAACCAGCTTTTAACTACATATTATCACTATATAGCCATTTTTTAATATAAACAGACATTCAGTAACGTGCCTCATATATTCTATGGAGAGAAGTCTGCTCCCTGCAGGTGGTAAGGCCTAACTCCTGACTGAGACATCACCTCTGACTCTTCACTCCCTCTTTTATACTCCAGTGATATAAATCAACTTAGAGCATGTAAAGCTTATTTACGTTCATATGGCATTCTCTGAAATATGATCTATAGGAAAATTTTATCCTTTGTCAGAATTTTCTTGCATGCTTAGTTCATAACAAACCAAATCAGCACAAGAACTTACACATACACACTAACATATCAATTAACTGTTTTTATTTTTTAGTACACTTAGAAGCATGTTATTTTTAACTAAGAAAACTAATTTGATCTTACTGGTGAGCATGGACAAGCTTGTTTACTTTCTTGGGTATAGGTAAAAGCTGTCATAGACAGGATCTGGGTTGTGTATTTGTGTGCTTTATTTTTTTTTATTGAACATCACAGCTTGGCCAATAGCTTGCAGAGATAAAATAATCTGAAAGATATTTTCAAGCATGGTATCAAGGGTAACACTTCCTAAAGTGCTTTTGTCTATGTTGCCATTTTTCCGGAAACCTCCCCAGTTTGTTGTTCCCACCAGTGTTACGATAAGGGTAGCAATTTTAGACACCTCACTGTAAAACTTCTTTATCGTCACCTACCCTGGCACTAAGTGAGACTAGCAGCTTGTATTTTCTACTCATACTAACAGTGGTAGTCTCTACTGTTTTCATGGATAGTACTGTAATGGTTTTATAACTACGCACAGAAAGCAACAGTAAAAGTTACAGTAAAATTAATCAGCAATGTTCCTAGCTACCAGTCTGTTTTAAAAATATATTGCCTTATCATGTGTATTTTTTTTCTCTGCTTACGATTATAACAAATGAGTAATTAACCTTTGCAAGCAAATACACAGAGTATTTACCTGCTGTAGGTGACCCTGTAGGTGGGTTGGACTAGATGATCTCCAGAGGTCCCTTCCAACCCTGACCATTCTGTGATTTCTGTGAGAGCAGCATCATCCTCATACAATTAACTGTATTCATGCAACAGACATGTGAACTATATTTGGATCCAGGAGGTGGAAAACACAGATGAATCTCTGGAGTAAAAGAATACTTGTGAAATGCCTTCTTTTACAGGATATTCAAGCACGTAGGCTGGAACACGGAATTTGGGGAGTTACAAATATACTTAATACAGCTGCAAATGCGTTATTTTGATATTAAGTCAACATACCGCTCCACACTCAAATTCTGCTAGCAGCAAGCAGAGTACCAGAACTCTTGCACACAAGAACGAACAAATCTAATAATTACCAGTTCCATCCAAATTGATGTATTTTGGGGGCTGGAATCAGTAGATTACTTTCAAAGGTCAAAGACTGCCACTAAGTACACTGTCCTCCTCACAATCTCTAACAAGCAGCAACCAAAGTTCATTAACACCAGTTTCTTGGGTAGCTTGCTACGTCAATGTACTTCTGGTTTTTATGAGACTTCTAGACTATGATAAATTCTTATTTCCCGTTTATAAGAGAGTAAAATAACATGAGGAGGAACTGATAGAGAATGATAGATTTATCTTTTCAAATTGCTCCTGAAAGTATAAGAGCATCTATAGCTGGTTTGAACACAGAAACGGCAGTTGAATAAAACAATTTGGACCATCAATTTACCTTGCCAGACTTTCTTTGTCACGGGAGAAACATTCAACATTGATAAAAGAGGATGGTGAAACCTAAGAAAGATTACAATTTTGTAAATCCATAGTAATAACATTAAAGCTGGTGCACTATAGCTATTTTTTACAATTAGATTATTGAATAAATAAGGGAATATGGTTCAGAAAAAAGTGCAGTTTTCACCAAGGAATCAAATAGAATATACAGGTTTTCACCTTGGAGAGGGAGAAGGGGCATCAGTCCTTTAGTTTGCATCGACTTCAGCTGTCCAGACTTTAAATGGGACTGATTAGGTGATTAGGTTCAATCAACATTTTACTTGGATGTTTAAACACAGACCATTAGGTGTGAAGCTAGCAGGTAACTTAACTAAAGGAGTGAGCATCCTAGCAATTCCTTTTAATAGTGTTTTAGCTGATCTGATGTTTCAGATGGTATAATCACTCTCACAAGTTTTTTTTACTAATTATTTTCATTTGACACTGTGTCTATTACATTTTCTCATTCTGTCCCTTTATTTTTAAACTGTTAATTGGTCACTTCTATGTATGTTGGAAACCAAACCCACTCAGATTTCCTCTGTTACAGATTCTATCCCCTATCTCCCTGAAGAACTATTTTTCAGGGTCTGAATGATAGAAGTAGTTTTTGTAGACTTGGAGGAATTCTTGAAGCTTCAAAATACCCATCAATGTCAACGTAAATGTTTAAAGGAAAGAATTTGGGTATCACAGATTAAAAAAAAAAAAAAACAAAAACTCAAGAGCAGTCTAGAAGACCACATATGTTTACTCACAAAAAAAATCTGAAAGGCAAATGATTAAGTATTCATAGTGTAACTACCAGTGGTGGAATTTCAACAGCCTTTTTTACAGCTAGATATTTAATCTTTGGAAAGACATCACAAGTTTTCATTACATTGTATTTATGTGAAAAAAGTCCATGTTTCACTCCACAGGCTAATAGACCAGAAACACCCCAGAAGGTATAACAGCACAGGCTCAATCACCGACTGCAGCGTATCACACTGAACCTTTTCTTACAGGTTAAAAGACAAGTAAAATAAATAAATAAACAATCTGTACAGTGGATTAAATTGTGGCCCAATGAGAGAATTATGATTTTGAAAGGCACAGTTTCATTCCTTGATGCCAACTTGTGCAATTTCATGGCATCTTTGTAGCATTTTGTGTTTTACTTCAAGCTGCAACTATTTGAAATAAGCAAGTACCTTCAAATTTCAGATTACTCTTTTTAAGGAAAGCTTCCGAGCTTCTTGATTGCAAAGCAAAAGTCTAAAATGTTTCTAAGTACATTTTTCAGAAGCAAAACCAACACCCGGGGTTTTCCTCAATTATTTTATATTTAGGTCAGTTTTATTTTGAGCTAAACTGTGATACAATGATTACTTGGTCTGGCAGCATTATCTACTTTACCGTTTCTTCCCTTGTTATTACAGTGGCAAAAGAAAAGCACATTTCAAACAACACTACCAACTCTGGATTCTTATTTGTAGCAGCAACACAATATAATTGTCTTTTATTTTATAATTACAGAAAGACATGAAAACTTTTTAACGGGGGGGGGGCAGAAGGGGAGGAGAAAAGATTAAGAAGGAAAAGGATTTTCTTAAGTGGAGAGGATTTTTTTTTATATTTACTTTTAAATCAAGACTGACTTGCCTTTTTATTTTGTTACTATAAATTTCTTCCAACCTCTTGCCCTGTTTTACGTATTTATCCTTCTTTATTCATAGAACAGAAAAGTAAAACAAATCACCTTCCTCAAAAAAGAAGGATAAATATACAGTAAATTAATTAACACAGTTCTGAAACATAAGAGTTTATGAACCTACAGGATGTGTTAGTTTATTCTTGGATTTAGAACTAGCAATTTTTTGAGGGTCACATCCTGTGCCTTTTTATTTAGCCCAGACTTCCTTTGACATAATTTAGATGCTCATAACATGCACAAAATGCAATTAACCTCCATACACATTGTCTAGCTTGGCATTTTCCTGAAACTTTCCATGTTTATTGCTGCTACCAGTATTACTTCAAGGGTAGCTATTTTAGACTTCTCACTGTAATCATTTTTATCTGTCACTTAACCTTGCTCTAAGTGCGACTAGCAACTCGTATTCCCTACTGCTCCAGTGGATAACATTGTTTTGTCACCAAAACCGAACACCTAAGAAAACTAAGTACAAGTTCCCATAGAATGTATTTCAAGACTGTAGACAGACGCTTTAGCTAGCTACAATTCTATGGTACTGCTTCTAGTAAAATCTCTCACCGATTTACTCTGTTCAGTTTTCTTGACTACCTTCACAAGATCGATTCTGCAGCAACCTTTTTCTAGCAATCTCTCTGAATCCTTATTCTACTATGAGTACTAACACAACTTTCAGATGCCTATCAATGCAAAGTCCCACAAGATCCCATTATAGAATACACCATAAGGCTACCAGAATAACATGAAGATATGGCATTTTTAATTTTTTGCAGTAGTGAGCATATTGGAGAATGAAGAAAACATTCTGCTGGCACATAGTCTTTAAAATGCTGTATGATCTTATGCTATTATTTGCTTGTTAATTTTAGCAAACCTAATTTCTTCTCCTCCCCCCCCCCGCAAAATTTGAGGTTTTACTCCCACATCGAAGCAGCCTTTTAAAAAATACATTCTTCCTGATTTAACACCTCTGAATGTTTTCTTTTGTATCTGCTAGATGGCCACAGGCAAAGTAGAATGGTGTCAGTGTCGTCCCTTTTTTACCACTAAAAGAAGACAGTTGGATTACTGTAACAGGCTTTCCAAAAAAACTTTCAGTGAAGCCTAAAACAGCTCCCTGAAAAGCATCTGTAACTGGTAACAAGTTATTAATAGCAAACCCACATGAAAGCAAGAGCATAAGAAAGTACTAGATCTTTCTCTAACTTAAAAGTTAAAGTAACAGCATAGTCTCTAATATCTTGCAATGATTTCAAAACAGGTATAAACAGAGTAATACACAACCAACTTCCAGTTTAGGAAATCTGCCACAATGAAACAGGGATTATAAAAAACTCTGATGAGTTTCTCTATTTTGCAGACCCATTTCACAGACTGACAATGATTCTCTAAGAAATGAATGGAAGGAATATGGATGGGTCACTCAGATTGTGATATTATTTAATTCTTTCTTCCTCTTTCTGTTTTATTATTTAATGCTACCTGATCAGCTGCTTTTCATATCTTTATAAATATAAAGCAGACTTCCTCAAAATGCTTTCCTTTTTCTTTCTGTACTTCCTCAACAGATGTTTTTGTTATCTCTCTTTCGGATGGCAAAATAACCCCACACACAAGGTGTTACTTCCAGATTTAATATTTTGCTCCACTCCATAATAAAGAGGATGAGACCGCAAGACAGCTTGTGACTCCCTTCTTACTTTTAATTTTTGCCTGGCTAGATAATTTTTGTTCATAAAGGGACTGATCAAAATTCAGTGTTTAAGAGAGCTTAGACATACAAACAAGTAAATATATATACACACAAACATATGTATCTCATTATAGCATCTCCTGGGCTGTTACAACCTTTGTCTTTATTCCTGTTAAGATGCACAGACATAGTATGGAAACAGAAATTGCATTACTTCTCAGGTTTCAGAGGACAATAAATTAAACTGGATAGCTATCAATATGTTACTGCAAAACTAGGTTTTTATTAAGTAGAGTATATATTTTGTAATATATAAATTATATATTTTGTAATTGTTTTTTAAAATCTATTTAATATAGAATTACATTAATAGAAATAGAAGAACACCTTTTACAAACAAATTTAATCAAAATATTTACAGTTCATTGCTTTCTGCATTAAATTTTCAACTAGTTAGGATGAATTTAAGAAGTGTTTTTCAGATTTATCGTATTGCGCTATATACACTTATTCTAGATAATTAAAAATGCCTGTTCTTACTGCTTGTTGACAAACCATTCTTCTCACATCTCCTAAGAAATAGGGAGAGTTTGTAAGATTTTTTGGGGGGGAAATATTTTAGGATCATAGAATAGTTTGGGTTGGAAAGGACTTTAAAAGGCCATCTAGTCCAACCCTCCTGCAATGAGCAGAGACACCTTCACCTAGATCAGGTTGCTCAGAGCCCCGTCCAACCTGGCCTTGAACACCTCCAGGGATGGGGCATCTACGACCTCTCTGGGCAACCTGGGCCAGCGTTTCACCACCCTCAGAGGAAAGAATTTCTTCCTGATATCTAATCTAAATCTACCCTCTTCCAGTTTGAACCCGTTACCCTTCATCCTATCATAACAGGCCCTGCTAAAACGTTTGTCCCCATCTTTCCTGTGGGCCCTCCTTAGGGACTGGAAGGGACTCTAAGGTCTCTCTGGAGCCTTCTCTTCTCCAGGCTGAACACCCCCAACTCTCTCAGCCTGTCCTCACAGCAGAGGGGTTCCAGCCCTCGCAGCATCTTTGTGGCCTCCTCTGGACCCACTCCAACAGGTCCATGTCTCTCTGGGAGCCCCAGAGCTGGATGCAGCACTGCAGGTGGGGTCTCACCAGAGCGGAGCAGAGGGGCAGAATCCCCTCCCTCGACCTGCTGACCACACTGCTGGGGATTCAGCCCAGGATATTTAGTAATTTCTCAGGAGAAACTATTTTTTCTTTAATCCCCAGAGCTAGATTTAAAACTTTGTGGCTTGTCTCATTTTTTAAAAAATTACTGTGTTGTTTGTCATAAACAGTATCAGCATTTATAAAAACAAAGTGAATGGGAATTGCATCAACTTAGTTTTGTGAGGTGCTAAACCAAAAGTATCTAATATCCAAAAATGTTTTTCTAAAATTAGTATACAATGTAATTAGCAAGATTTTAAGTATTCTATATGATCATTTGGGTCACTCATAATCAGTCAAACTGAAAAAGGCTAACACCAACGAGGAAAGTTTAAACCACTTAAAATTCATTCTCAAATGAACAATGCACTGGGGAAGAGCATCAGATTACTTAATACAGGCTCTGTTCTCCTCTCCACCAAGTAGCCTGGGTGTACATCCCCAGCCAGACTCTTGGAAATGGCATCTTCTTTTCTCCCCTTATTTCAATGCGAATTGCACAAGTGTTACACAGTGATAACTCTAACCCTCTGTTTACATGGAAGACAACTCTTTTCATGGATTTTACACAGTTCCAACCATTGAGGTAAAATGTTAAAAGCCAGAGAAAAGAGCTCACTTTTTTTTAATTATTTTTAAAGGATGTGCAGTATTTGGTAAGGGGGGAGTTACTTGATAGATCAGAAGAGGGAAGTATCATAAATGAATAATATATCTCACTTTCTCTTTAGATTTCTGAGCCATGAATATAGCTCAAATTTCATCCTTTTTGGGCACATTAAAACTATTAGTTACTACTGTTTGCCATCACAGAGGAATTGTACAAGCTCCACTTAGAAATCACTTCCACATGTCAAAATTTTAAAATATTCAGTAAAAATCCAAGATCTCTGTGAACTATTATAACAGATGTTCATTTGAACTTAACAGAGACTAACCTTAGTAGTTCAGCACAGTACTTATATCAATGCTCATTTCTACCTGGGGTACTTTCACCAACAATTCACATTTGAATTTTAAAGTTAGGACCAATTAATTTTCTTCTAAAATTTGACATAACATTTCTGGAGTACCAAGAAGAAGAGGGATTAAATTCATTTTGTAACAGATACTTCCCTTATTCTTTGTGGAGTAAAGTCCAGTGAGAATGCAGAACTAAGAACAACCCAACGCACCCACATTCTGCAAGGAGAAAGCATATCTGTCCCCCAAACAATAACGTTCCCCCTAATCTCCAGAAATACTGAGCTTCGGACTTCCCGTTACCTAACATGTAGGTTTTTACACAGCTTTCAAGAAGAAAGTGGTAATATGACAGCTGAAAGCATGAACTCTTATAAGATAGGTACCTTTACATGTAATACATGCATTCAATCATATTTGCCTCAATGATTAGATGACTTGAACAGAATGACACCACTTATAAGAAAACCTGGTAAAAGTTTTCGTTTAAAATATATATCATGCTGTATATGTAAGGATGAATGATTAGTTTAATATTAGCTTATTAATTTAAATTCCTACTTTTTATGCAAGTAGGAATTTTTGATAGTTTACCATTGTGTCAACTGGGCCCATAGGTTTCAAGAGGAACCGAATGTTTCCCCTGATTTTCAGGTGATCTATTATAAACTAATAAACCAAATACCTTATTAGAAAAGTTATTATTATGAGCTTTATCAGCACTACCATATAATTTAAAAAAACAACCAAGCAATGTCTAATTGAGCAAAAGCTCATTGCATGCAAAGCTAGTATACATGGGAAAACAAATTTTAGTTACCTAATATTTTCTCTGTTGAGAAACAGAAAAAGAAAACATGTAACTATTTGTTGAATTCTCAACTAGACACTGGGATGTTCACCCTTCCATAACTTCAAGTTCAGACTGAAAGTAAAAGAATCATTCTAGAAGCTAATTAATCTAATGCGTACAGTAGTGTTTGTATCACTAATGAGGAATAACTTATCACATTCATTTCAGATTTTTGAACCTCAGCAAGAAGGTCATAGCCCGAGGTGAAAGGAACAGCCCTAGAGACAGTGCCAGGAAGTTAAAATGCCAAGCCCTATTTTTATACGCTGCTTCTATTTTTAGTTACCTCACGATGGAATTACAGAGCCTATAAAAAAATTCATATTCTCAAACGAGAGAAAGTACTCAAATTCTTATTGTAAATGAAGAGCAAAAGAAACTAAACTTGAAAAAAATATTAGGTACAATTTAGCAGTTTTAACAGACTTTACTGGAGTACAAAAGGCCAGCAAAAGTAGCTTCAAAATCATATCCTCTGAGAAAATGAACTTTGAGGAGCTACCCACAATTTTACCCAATTAATCAAATATTCCTTTTATTGTAATTACAGCTACAAGATAGTGCAAATGTTGCCCAATTCAGACATGTCTGCAGCGAAGCACATTTTCTGACGATCCAAGTTTAGCAGTCAGCTTTTTAATCCTGCTCTACCAACAAAAAATGTCAAACTTTTCAACTGATTGCATGCAGAGTTCAGAACTGGTGAGCGGTACTACTGCTTAAAATGTTGGTTCAGTTACTCAATCACTAGTTGCCTTTAGCTGTTTTCCATCCAATATAAACATAAACTGAGGTAATCCTGCAATCTAGTTAATTCGTTTAACTTCTCTATTAATTATTGAAGTACCCAAGGGCAGCTATTTCCCTTGCAGTCCTAATTTATGACTCTGATGATTACTTCTTTAGAGAATGTCTTATTAAAGGTAGGTAATATTGTTTCTTCCTAATGAAGTACAAAGGCACAGCAGAAATGTTTCTGTAAAACAAGTCCACAATCTGCATTCATTTTATCTAATCACTAATAGGTTATAACAACAAAAATCTGGAATATTTGTTTAGTGGTTGATTTCAGCTAAACCAAAGATGAGCTCCTACACTATAATATGCAGCAATGACCATCTACAGTTTAGTAGCATGTCATAGGTTACTAACACATCATAGACACATATTGTCCAGGACACATGTATTTTTATAACCATTTGCATTACATAATCACGATGGCATTGCATAAGAGAGTCTTGCGGCATGGTTCAAAGAACATCTAATGTTTTAAACCACTAACTCCTCCATTTCATCTAATTTTTCACATATCTTTCCTAGTCAGTGAGAATACTTCCTAGGAGAAAACAAACCAAGAAATAGTATGCACAAAATAACATGAAGAAAGAAAATGCTGCAGAACAGCCAGAGATTATTTCAGAGTGACATCAAATATAGGAATAAATAGTACTCTCATTTTCTGTGTACTACATGCCCTGTTGCTTTTGCTTTTAATGCGATCATGTAAGCAATTTAGCAAAACAACAAAAAATTAATGAGTGCATACACCAGTGACAGAGCAGCCAAGGCACTGAAACTTCTACTAAGATATTGTAAAGCAAACTCAAAGTTTAACCTTAACATCAGGAAAAATAATTTTTTTAAATCTTCTGTGGAAAGAACCACAACTAAGTAGACCATCATTTCTTCAAGATACAGGTGGATAAATACTCTGCCATTGTTGAAGGTAATTACAATGAGAAATTTTAAGGATAAAAATATTCTAGGCAGAGTGGTTTGTGCAAAAACGTATCACTAAACAAACTGTCTAAAGGAATGAAGACTAACATGCTCATCACATCCAAAAGATAAGAGTCAAATGCAGTTTCACAAGACGGCCAATAAGATTTTAGTTAGGCAAGGGGTTTTGAGTATAAATGAAAAGTAACATATTACAAAGAAAATTTATTACATGGATTTATATATACATTCTTTCTTGATAACCCAATCTAGTTTCAACAGTGGTTATATAAGGTCCAAAAAAAGAAGGTATTAGCACAGGTCTAATTCTTCAATCAATTTGTATTCAAAAGCAAAGAGCTTGGCTAAGAGTAGTAGAATCTATGCAAATTGCTCTTGGGTCAAAAAAAACTCTGTGTGAAAAGCTCCTAATAAAACTAATTCCCTTTAATTTGTTGTACTACTAGCAACATTCATTGAAATAAAAGCACTGGAATGA
Organism: Ibidorhyncha struthersii; assembly: GCA_013398815.1. Classification (NCBI taxonomy): domain Eukaryota; kingdom Metazoa; phylum Chordata; class Aves; order Charadriiformes; family Charadriidae; genus Ibidorhyncha; species Ibidorhyncha struthersii. The sequence continues at coordinate 37,885 of VZSZ01003201.1, read as the reverse complement.
ATGTATTCCCATAATCTGTTCACTGAGAATGAACTTTTTAAATGCTATATAAAGCAACTTCCAAGCACAGTCACGATTCCCCTTGAAAAACTCAGCATCCTTTTAATCGTAAATTAATAAGTTTTGAAACATCACCATATATGTTAACCATTACAAAATGTAAATCTGCAATCTAAATAACTAATTTTAGCTGATACTCCTTTTTTAAAAAAAAAAAGAGTATCAAAATATCTGATTCGATTCAGTATTTTTAAACGTGTGGGTTGCCTTAAAAGCAACGTAAAGAATCTCTCACTATGCCAAACATTAGTTGTGTTTTGAAAGTTACTATCATTAAATACTACCTATTTGTAGATTATAACAATTTCCAGTCTAAAGTGTATGAAATGTGCCCATCTCTGCATGCTACGACATCACCATCATCCAATATATGGGTTGAATTTCATAGTAGCATCTTTTAAAGCATAATAAGGCATCGATAACAATCCTGAAGTTCTCTCAACTTTCTGCATACACTTCTATCAGAGGATTTAGAATTTCTCTAGAGAGAAGCACCAGGATTTCTAGGACCGGAATCCCTTGGGTCTGAGGACATTGGCATCAGCTGCCATACGCACATGGCTCTACACCTTAGCGGCAGAGCTCGGTGCTCACTGCTGAGTCCCTGGGACTCCAGGCCACTGCCGCTCGCTCTGTAGCACACAGCTGGCAGCAACCTGCTCAACAACTACCCTCAGGAAGAGATTCCTGATCTTGGAGGGGGCTCCAGTGAGACATTAACACAGCTACAACCTGCCTCGCCTCCCTTCCCCTCCCTCAGCCATAACACTGTCATGCTGTTACCCAGGAACAAGCTAAGGTGCAGAAACAAATCATCAACAGAGCCAGGGGTGGGAAATTTAATGGTCTCCGTCAAACCTCCTCATTAACCATTAGAAAATCCCCCAAACAGGTGCAACCAATATCTACTCCAGTCATTTATTGTAAGTGCGGGCCAACATTATCATCATTTCCATTGTAAAACCTCACAAAAGAAGATGAAACAAGTACCATCTTAAAAAGGATGGTATTTAATTTTGTTGGTCCTTGTGATTAATACTGGAGATGGCAAGTAGTTAATTATATTTCCTAAAAGGGCTTTGAGATTGAAATCAACAGAATAGGTGATAAAAGACAAATTATAAAAGAGGAAAACATCACAGCCTATTTAATATGACGTTAAGAAAGCCAGTCTAGCATAATATATGAATTTCAACTTACAGATACTGACAACAATGACATATGACAGGGGTTAAGAAAACAAGTTTAAAACATGTACATCTGCTTTTTAAAGTCTCTTCACTCATCAGTGATGGAGATGGCAGACAGAACGTTGTTTTCAAGTTAAGAGCTTATTTTATAAAAAAAGATTTCTGCTCGTGTAAAACTACCATGGAAAGTTCTTCCTCTAGATTAAAACTGCAAGTTGAGGGGCAAAAACTCCATTCCTATTTACTGTCCGCATTTTACATAATTCCAGTGTTAAAAGGTTGAGCCTACATTGCCTTTCTTAATTTTTCATAGCAAGACTGTGGGAAATACATAAACCTAAACAAAAATATTTTCTCTCTTTAAAACAAATAAAGGCTTAATTTAAAAAATTTCACTTCAAATATTGCATTTTTTAATCCTAAACTTAGGATCTGTGATATTCTGTTGCACAGTATTCTGTGAAGAAATTTAAAAGGGCAGTGCTTAAAAGTTTTTCTTTTCATGTTCTATGTCAGAGCAAGATTTGTCCTCAAAACAATAATTTTGTCATCAGCACCTTAGTTAAGCACTTAAGATGACATAACATTAAATCTTATTTTTATTTTACTTACCATCTTTTGCAAATCAACACTGGAGAAACAGGCCTACTTTCTAAGCTTGCTAAAGATGTTTCTAAAGGAATACTTGAAAGCAAAATATTGTACCACCAAAATCACTGAAAGTAAACCTGAACCTACAAATGAAACCAACTATATCTATTCCCATCAAAGCTTGGGAAAAAAAAGAGAGAAAAAGAAAAGCAAGAATAATATACAACTGATTTTTTCAAATTATTTCATTTGTACAGGAAAAAAAAAAAATGTAACAGCAAGATAAATCTGTTCTTCCTAGTGGCACAACTTCTAAGGGTCAACTATTTAACTCAGTCTGGCCCCCTCCTCTCTTAGCAACCACATCTTTGTTGATCAGTTTTTTCAGATGTCTTGTCAAGAATCAGCTTTTTAAATACAACAGATTTAATAAAAGTATCAGGAGGAAGAGGAAAAGAACAGAGCGTGATATATAACTTTGTTACATCAAAGTAGTAACTTCTTCCTTTAAAGTAAGTCAGAAATGAGGTCTACTCCTGAAACAGTGGAAGCAAGCAATCGGGTCTCATATTTAACAGATTGTCCTTAATATATTTGTTTCTACATAGAAACTATTTAAACTATAGAGCTTTCTCTTGAATAAGATATTATAGAAGAGAATCACAAAATTAACTTTCAAGCTATCAGCCAATGTTTCAATGCAGTTCCTCAAACGTTATTCTTTTTTGATTATTTTCTTCATCTAACATACCTCCTATTGATCAGTTTCATTCTGTTGAGGATCACTAAGAAAGCACACAGTACACATTTTGTGGCATTTAGACAGATATAAAGATTACATTAATCTAATTTTCCAAGCATATGCTGTCTGTAGAAGGAAACCAGGAACTGGAAATCTCAAAGGGGAATATGAGTCTTTTGGAAAATAGCAGGAAGATCTCATAAATAGGAACTCTTTGATACTGATTTACACAGTGGCAGAAAACTATTATATTCTTTCTTGATTGGCAATATGTTCTCATTTCTGAGATGGTCTTCCCTCAAAAAGAACTAAAGCTGTGTGCTTAAAATAGCTGGAAAACAGCTGTTGGATCTTTCACAGTAATGGGTTTTATCCTCATGCTACATATAATGCAAACCAGTCATTTGACTAATATATGGTTACAGTTACAGAAAACATGCCTTCACAATATAGTCTTTCTTGCTAACAACATACCAATAAAATAGTCCCCTTCACATGAGTTTTCATATCTTTTTTTCTTTTTAACACTACCATAACCATTTGGCACAAAAGCAGCTTTACTTATACGCATGAAGTTTCCCATCTCTGGAATCATCTGACCAGTCGAACCCTCAGCTGTAAAGGGGGTAGACATTCTACTTTTGCCTGTTTTATAATCTTGTGACAGTTTTAAGTTTCTCTGGTGACTGGAGAGTGTACTAAAAATACAATACTTTACCTGAAGAACAGTTTTGTACACTTGCACTTACCTCAGGTTCCACCATCACTCAAGAAAAACCTATTTCAGTTTAGCTCTCTGTATTAAAAGTTGTTAGATTTGGCTTACAATATTTTAAGATGTTTTAAAGAATTATATTTTGTAGTTAGCCTAGCTAGACAGATATAAATCAATGTCTACCAATCTTCAGTTAAAAGATATTAATTTACTATTTGAAAATGCATTTTCTATACACTGACAAAATATTTAAGCCTTTGGAAAACAATTCTCACAACATGATCCTCTGCTGCCTTAATTTTGAGGTAGATATTGCTTTTGGCTTCACAATGTAGGTGCCTACAGAAGGAAGTCTGCACTGATTTCACCATAAACAAAGCCAAAGAGATGCTTCATTCAGCAGCCATCAAAAGATTTATACAAAGGCTGAGGAAATAAAAACAAAAAACCCAAACAAAAAACACCACAACCTGGCAAGAGCTATCCCTACATAAAGAATCCTCTCAAAGTGTCTTCCCCCACCACCACCTTAATAATTTCATCCATGAACATGGGTCTCAGAAACTGGGGAATCTAAGTCTGCCTGTCCTGAGGTATGGGGACGTGCAGGGAGAGAAGGGGGTGGGGGAGGAATTCAAGTTCAAAATAATTTCACAGATATACTTTAAAACAATCTGTTCTATGTCTAAAACTTTACTTACACTAATCTGACTTTTGATTTCACAAGTCTGTTTTAAAGAAACAAACCACGTTCTAAATACGTAGAAGAGACTCGCCTCTCTCCTCTCTACCACATCCTATGAATGTGCTGCTGTATTCCAGAGAAAGACTTTCCAAAGGTGGCAGGGTGAGCGTGTGTGAATAGGGGAGCTTTGTCCTCTGCAGCTATCATTGTGTTGTCCCTATCGTCCACAAACGCAGAGGACAGATGAGAATTGAATAGAAACAGACCATGCAGTTGTAAACCCCTGTTCTTTATTTATTTATTTTTGCAACTGAGTAGCACCTCTCATTACAATTATCAGCTCAGTGGCAGAAAGCTCCCCGGTGTGCTGTGCATATTTTCACAGGTTCATTTGTCTCCTCCTGTGGCATCAGTTTAAAAAGGTTCCTAAAGAAACGTCACTAACAACCATTTCTATTTCAAGCCTTCAAAGCCAAAGCTGAGCACAATACAAGGCACTGGTAACTGATCTTTAGGTTTCAGTCCACAGACTTTTCACACTGGGAATAGATCCCATCTGTTCCCTCTTTATGCACCAGCCTTTAGAAAGCACAGATCTGGAAACTGCCTCCATACAGAGCAGAGTATAGCTGGCTTTCCCCAGCTGACGGTAGAAAGAGCCCCATGATTATGGATAGNGGCGGGTTGGAGGGGGAGGAAGGGGGCGGACTGCCTCTCTTTCCCTGCCCCTTCTTCTCCCTCCTTTCTTCTTTCTTGGCAGAGGTTTCCCCATTTAAACACCCTCACGCAGGGAACATTTCAATTTCAAGCCTCAGTACAATCAACCACAGGCAAACCCCCCTCTTGCTTTGGCACCAGAGCGTGAGACATTTCCCCAACCGCTCTTCCTCCCCAGGCAAGCTGCTCTCCAGATGGATGGCTCTCCCTTGCCTATTCCCTTCGCCTCTTCGCTCCCCATCCCGGCGAGAGGGAAGGTGGGGGGCAGAGAGCAGAGGCGCCTTTGGGGAACAGGACAGAGCAGGATACTTTGATCCCCAGCAGCTCACCACCACCCAAGTCCTTAACTCCTTGCCTGTGGGACCTTCCCCCTCCCACCCCCCCTGCCCTGGCCTCCCCCAGCCGGATGGTCTCCCTCAGCCCCACAACCTGCCCTCGTCCCCCAGCATGGGGGGGGGACGACTCCTCCAGCACCCCTCGCCCTGCCCACACACGGAGCGGGGAGTCCCCTCAGCCCCACACCGGAGACTCCACACACACACAGGAGGGATCCCCTCAGCGCCACAACCTGGCCCGCCACGGGGGAGATCCCTCAGCCCCACAGGGGGGTGACTCCCCTCAGCCCCACACGGGGGGGAGAGGCTCCCCTCAGCCCCACACGGGGGGGAGAGGCTCCCCTCAGCCTCCCGGC
>VZSZ01003201.1:4421-31423 GCA_013398815.1 Ibidorhyncha struthersii | reverse complement strand
ACTGTGTCTGCCCCCATACCCCCTCCATACCCCTCTTTTCTGGGGAAGGGCAGCTCTGGGGTCACGTTTACCCCTTTCCAACACTTAACAAAACTTCTGCCGCCAGTGCACGTTCAAGATCGGCGTATGAATAGCCATATGGTAAATGATACATAACACCGTATCTACACGTTCGATGGCAAAGGGGAGCTCGTAAGTAGCTGAAGATGTTACACTGAATGAAACTTAAAAGTTAGGCAGTCAGTGGGAGACAAACTGCAGCTGATATTCTGCTGCTGTCTAATACCCGCCTTTCATTTGTGAAAGGCATTTTGGCTTGTTTTATTCATTGTTGCTGAAAAGCCTTTTTTCAGAGCTATCAGGTCCATAAATACCAACGATGAACAGGTGTAATTGCCACACGTTTAAAATAGCTTGTACACAAGGGAGGGAATGATATCCTTAATGTCAGATATACCTTGAAAAATGGCCAAATCACAAGCCTCATATGCAAAAATATTCTCAAATTTTAATGGATTATAACAAGAACAGTAGCTTGCTGAAACTTGTTGTTCTCTGTGTTGTAGTAATTACCTCTGTGTGTCAGGTGCTGCTGTACGTTTGTCTTCTGTTTGGTGAATTGTTATTTCAGAGCCATACTAATTTTAGAATATTTCCGGCAACTGCATTGACTGATCATGTTGCAATCTTGTGAATATGTAAAAGCCATGAGAGTTAAAAATGTGATTGTCACAGTTAGTCTTAGTCTTTCACAGCCAAAAGCTATTAAAGCAGCAGAAAATTGTATAGCTTCTCCTGAAAGAGTATCTCCAAGTATTTTGTTTTCAGTATACAATTTATATATTTTCAATTTATTTAGGAATGTCAGGTGGGTTTGAGGGGTAAAAAACATTGCAGTTCTCTTTGAAGAGACAGCCCACAGTTGCAGCTGATGATGTCATTGCTGGGTTTTGTTTTTATTTTTCTAGGTTTGTGTGTACTGCATCATCAGTGAGTCATAAGCCTCAAGAGAATGCATATCAATGCAAGAAACATAAAAGCAGTTTCAAGTTGCCGATTAGTTGTTTTTCACTAGTAGTTCAGACACAGCTGTAGTTTCTAATAAAGTATAATCCAGATAATCTTAGGGTAATTTCAATTCTAAAAATTCCTATTATAACAATATCTTAGGGAAGTAACAGCTAACTCAACAAGATGTATGATCAGGTTCATGTTGTATGACAAAGCAATTAAGGCTACCCAAGAAGAGATTCAAAAGCATTTGGATAGTCTGTTTCTTAATTTTTTTTAAATTGTATATTTTTTTTGTTGTTTCAAACAACACATATGAGTATCTGAGAGTAATACCTATCCTGTTTCATGTTGAAATGTTAAAGTTACCAGATGTCCTCGATTCATCTTGGCAGTCCCCATGTGCTTTTCATCATTTGTCTAATTGCAAAGGACACTAATTAAAATGAAATAGAGTAGAACTTTGTACTCAGGATACTTTGTCAAGTTTTGGCACTACGGTCAAGTTAGTATTGTTTTGACTCAATATTAAATAAAGAGCTTATGGCTCTAAGCCATGCTGACATTTGTTTCTGGGAGGGAAGGTGAAAAACCATTCTTATTAACCTGTGCTGTGGAGCATATGGTAGCTGTGGGTGGTATGGCTAAGTTAGGCAGCCAGGATCCTGCTAGCGCTTCACTATGTGGAGACAGTGGGGTGGGCAATTACCACAGAAGGTAGCCACACTGTTACTTACTGCTGTCCAGAAAAGCAAGCTCTAGATAAAATGTATTATCAAGTAAAGCACTGATCCGTCAGAGGCGTGTTTGGTACTATTATGAAATGTTTTTAATGTTCAGTAACTCCAGAAGCTAAATTTAGAACACCTCCGTGCCCTCTGGATTGCTGGGTAGCAGCAGCGTGAATGGTTCCTGTGCGATGAGGTTAGGTGGATGGAATAAACTCACAATTCATAAAATTTTGAGTCTGAAATCATTGGTTTGACATCTTGTCAAACAGAGGATAAGACTTGCACCTGATTTGAGAAGGAAACACAGGTGTTTGTATCCCTTCTGGCTTCATCATGTTGCCTTGTTTTTTAAAAAAAGAAGGTTTTACAGTGTTGTTTTGGAAGAAATCAATTTTAGTTTAGCCTTAAAATGATGTCTTCCTCTTTCTCATTTTGCTGGTGAGAAATGAGCAGGATTTGAGCAGGCCTTGGGGAGGTGACCTGAATTGTATGGAGTGCAAAAAAAGTGCTTTTTAATTTTTTGTAACCTTTGGAAGTTATTCCTGTACACTGACAAGTAGAAAGCATGTAGAATCATTAAGAATGATTTTACAGTATTTAATATACCTATGATATATGCTCCAATACCAAACAAAAGAGTATAATGGAAAAACTCAATGGTAAATAATGTGCCTTTCTAAAATGGTCTCTTTAAAAAGCAGGGCTTTTACAATACACCACAAGTAATTTAAGAAGCTATATTCTGTTTTGCTGGCCAGGTAAAACCACCAGAAGAGTAAGTATTTCCAAGTCTTTGGCTGTTCTCATTTTGAAGGCCTGTCTGCTGTTGAATGTAGTGTTGTACGTGGGATAATACATGAAATGATGCTTGCAATATATTGTTGAAAGAGACTGAAATTCTTTATATGTATTCACATGATCAATATGTCACCTTGTGAATGTGTATATATATTTGTCTGTTCTTTTTATAGCTCCTCAAACTCAATGAGATGATTATTGTTCAATTCACTAAAATAATTTCAATTGCTTAAGAGTAAGAATGGCAAGAATTTGGAAGGAATACAGTGAGAAGGCTCTTGTTGACAGGCTGCATCAAGCTCCAGTTCATTTTCTTAGGTTCAGTCTTTGCTCAACTGCAGTTTTAAAAAGCACAGTAACTTCTATTACCACAGTTTTACTGGCTCCTTGACCGTAGTAAGTACTGTATTTGGATGTTCTTAAATACCAAAGTCCTTATCTCTGTTTCTTTCTCTTGCCTTTTTTTTTTTCTTTCTAAAAGAAAAGGGTTTTGAGGTCAAGTCAGCTTTTCCAGTTTAATAGTCAAGCATTATTCTGAAATATCCACATCCATTGCAAAACACAGGATTTCAGGCCTGAATCCTATTTCCAGCTGTCATGGAAATTTCCAGTCCCATTCCAAAGGAAAATTCCATTTTCATCCTTCCATTCAGACCCCTGTTTAGTAAAAGGGGTTCTTTGAATAGCGATAGTGAGAAACAGGATATTAGTCCATGCCTATTTAGTTAGATTTGGAAAAAAGTATGTGGAAGAAAGAACTAATGAAAAGCTGAGCCCTTCAAAACTAAACAGGTTTGGAAGACTGTCAAAGCAGGTATAGCACAACATACCTTGTTTCTCATTAACAAAGGCAAAGACAAAACTTGTTACATCATAAAACCTTTGACTGCCTGATTGAAGCGTGCCTGTAGGTTAGTGCCCGTGGAGTTGCCTCAGCAAAACACCGCTGACTACATAACACTTAGTAACATTGTCTGGATGTTGTGAAACCACGAGACCATCCTGCAGGCAGGAGCACACCAGGGTCCAATATCTTCTTGTTAAGGTTGATCCGCTTCAGCAGTCGGTCACTCTTCATTATCATAATTTCCTTTTACTGCTAAACGGAGGTGAGGAGTGCAGACCTCTTGGATATCAGCAGACACCAGAGCTTGCTGGCAGTGTTGCTGTGCCAGTCCCTTCCATTGTATGTTCCATTTTTTTTGCAACATGTTTCATCTGAGGCTGAAGTCCCAGGGCACCATACTGTGTGAATGTAGCACTACTGGAATTGCTAAGCCTGAAGCTCACTTTTGCTCAGAGGAGGCGATACAAAATGATGTACCACTTAAATCACATTTATACTCTGTTCTAGGGATTTAACGGTCCGTGCATGGTCTGCCCTTTTGGGGTGGAGGGTGAAGTTCATCCTAAAATGAGAGCGGAGTTTAAGCCAGGCTTGTTAAGGCAGGTGCCTACTGGGATTTAAAAAATCATATTGGTTCTTCCACAGAGTTTAAATGTAGATTAGATCCCTGACGCTGTGATATCCTGCTCTAGTCACAAGACCTTGAATTTTAGTTAGCTACTTAGAAATGTCTCTTAAAAAAACCAACCCAAAACTTAAAAAAAATCCGCTTACATGAGTACCAGAAACCAACTGCTGTTGTGTCCAGACATTGCAACAGATGTGCTACAAGAGTACAGATAAATAGAATGGTAGGATTCACAGCCTTTAAAGTATGTGTGCAGATGATGTGAACTTCTGTGATTTAGCCATGGAAATTTGTGTAAATTATACAAAATGATGAATGATTAAATGACTTTTAAAGATGTGATGTAATAATTTTTTAATATGTGATATATTCCATAACATTTACAGTTGAATCTGTAGTAAGCTTATATAGTAAAATAAGGTGTTACAAATTATGTTGCACTATCATATTCACGTGTTATACTTTATAGGCATAATTTTCATGCTAAGGAGACAACTTGTTCTTTAGTCCAAAACGTTTTATTTTAGCAATATGTATAATACAAAAAGAATCACAACGTGTGGTTAACTGTGTTGCTAAAATTGCAGTGGTTCACGCTAAATAAATTAGAGTATTAGAAGTATACATGTCATAAATTTAAAACTCCAAAATAATGCAATGTGAGATACCAAACTGAGCAAGTACTCAAACAGCATGTTTGGCGGCTTTGAGAAAAGCATGCAAATCCAATTAGAACCATTTATTGAGGTCTGTAGAGTCTCCTTTTTACTTTCCCGTGTACGTTGCTAGATATTTTATATTTTAAACATTCCCCTTTCTCATTGTTTGAAACTGAAATGGGATGTTTGTTCGTGGGTTTTTCTGTAATATCCTGATGCTTCTCTGGCTCCATTTAAATCAATGGCAATTAATTCTTGTAATGAAATGAACTGTAATATAATTCTTGAAGAATGACGTAGTAAAATACATACTTTTCTATGCATCCTTTCCACATAAAAGCTCACATTTTTACTGCTCATATAGTGATTGAACTATTGCTTTTAATACCATTTATATTTCTATATAGTTAAAACTGTGTAGAGCTTCGACTCCCTAATAAATAGATAGTGCATATTGTACAAATATTTCTTGCTTGTAGGAAGCAAGACAGTAGCTTACAGTTTAACAGCAGGTGCGTTTGTGGGTGAAATTCAGTACTGGGAAGGGGGCCAGTTCCCAGTGATTTCATTCTTCAGTATAGAACATTATTGCAGCAACCTTGCGCTAGCCAAGAGAAGCCAACTCTCCTGACCCTAATCATCCAAAATGACTCTATGGCTGGGAGCCACAAGACGTGGAGTACGCAGCCTGGGGAGCCAGGGAGAAGGGAAGCCCGGGAGCGGGGAGCAGCTGGCACTGGTTCCTCTGGGCGAGGGGAGGCCTGGTGCGGAGGAGGGCTGGGCAGGCTGCTCGGCGGCCCTAAGACGCTGCCAGCTCCGGCAGCCGGTGGCTCACATTCCCCTACAGCCAGGCTCCTGTGTGCATGCTCTTAAGCAGGGCCCTTGTGCTTGGGCTGCTTGGGAAACACAGGTTAACTTCCCTGGTTCTCATCCTGTAAAAAGAAGTAGTATTTCCCTTACATACTCTGTTGTAATATTTGTGTTTCTGCAATGTAAGCGCTGTATTTGTTCAATTTCCCTCAAGGTACTCTGTCTTATGACAAGAAAGCATCAAACCATACTTCAAAACGTAATCAAATATATTTAATATAGAAATAACGTGTTAAAACAGTATAATACAGCGTAATGTGCCTTTCTAAATAATTACGATTCCGAGTGTGGTAAAGACAATCTCTTCTGAGAAGCTGGAACACAACGACTTGTCCTTCCAACTTCCGTATCTGTTTTTGTTCAGAAAAAGGGTGGGGTTAAAAAGGCAGGCAGTGAGGATTTCACCTTTGTTGTTAATCCACAAAATGTTTTGGAATAAATCTGATTTTAAGTTTAGTCCTCCCCAAATAACTAAAGGAACAGTAACTGAAATTCAACAGAAAAAACAGACGTTATCTTTTAAATGTACTTTTCTCAGCACTGTCTTCAACATTCAGGTTACCAGCTGAGTCGTCTTCCACGTTATCAACCAGTTTGTAATTGACTTCAATACGAGACTGATTGTGTAATTTGAACCTTGGCTACACCTTCTTGCCTTCAGTTAAGCTATTTCTTCTCCGTGTTTTCTTAAATTTATTCTAGTTAGAAGCTAGTTGGCTTCTCGGTGTTTCATAATGGAAAAGGTGCGTAACACATAAAATCAGGAAGAAATAATTTGTTGTTTTCCCTGTGCAAACTAGAGTTTCAAAGCAGGATTCTGGGCTTGAGAAGTATACTGTGACCACAGGGTTTTCCTGTTGCCAAGCCCTGTGGTAGATACTGTATTCATGTGGTAACAAAGTAGGTTCCTACACCACAAGCAAATGTCATCCCTACAAAATGGAATAATTCTAAACTCAGCGTGACAGTTAAAGCTCTTGGCTTTCAGAAAACTGGGACTTAAGCCGCAAAACAACCAACCTTTTTTATTTTTGATTCAGTGCCGTGACATTGGCTAGTTAGAATCTTACTTTTTGTGCAGTCACAAAATTCTCTCATACCGCTCACTGTTTTGCACTGATGCTGTGAAATGCAAGAGAATTCCAGCCACATGTAAGAAAATATCAACTTGCCATGGAAGATTTATTGGTGAGGCAATGGTCAAATTCTTTCTTTATATACAATTCTAAGCCTGGAACAGCTTCCTTATCTCCAGCAGATGAGAACGAAATCTGGCTCATTTAATCTAATTTTGTCTCCACCAACAGATCCTTCTCTCTAGTTCTGGTCTGCAGAGCTGATTTTTATAATAGCTTCAATATGGAAAAAAAAAAAATTAAAATCTCAGCATAGAGAGCCTCCAATGCTTCCTTTGGATGTTTTGTAACTCCCACTGTTAACCAGTAACTATGCAATTTTTTTTTATTTGGATAATGATGCCTGGAATATTGGAAGATCTAACACTCAGACAAAACTATTTATCTTGGTATAACAGGATCAGCATCTCAGCTGGGGCTTCTGGATGCTACTCTACCACAAACAAATTAAAAAAAAACATTCAGCTGAAATTAATAGTATACTGGGGACATGTCCTTACTCTCCTCACACATGGAAGAATGCGTTGAGGTTATTAAATCAGAACACAATAAATTGAGAGAAATGGATTTTTCCATAAATATCAGACACAGATAGCAGCTATCACTAGCAACCAGCAGTGCTTCTTAAAATACTGCTACAACACTCTTAATGGATGGTTTTCCTTGTGGCTATGTGGGCATGTGTACTGTGCTGGCTCCCCCCTCCTCTTGCGCTGCACTACGTAGGAAGCCGTTATTCCCAAATGGAGCATTTGCTTGCTGACATCACATGCGGTAGGATCCTTTTGTTTGCCTGTCTCTCTCCTGCATTGAAATGTTTGTCTGAGTCACAAATCCCGCCGCCTTTCTTCCTCTATGTCATGCTTGCTTGAGAGCTTCTCCCTGACTCACAGTTTCAAAATTTTGACAGAGCCCAGTTTGCTGCATGGCAGTTGAATACTTTTCCTTTTAATATTTTATTATGTAATTTATACCTAAACACTATAATGATCCAAAAATCACTGCCACTTTTTTTTGCAGCTTTTTGAATAGAGAGGTTTTGTGACTCAGATTCAGCAGTGCATTTTATTTCAAGGCAAAGTCAGTTTAGTGTTACTAAATTAAAAATTAAAGATAGTGACTCCCACAACTTGAATTCTCCATTTAGCCTGCTGGCTGAGTTTCCTCAGCTATAACGTTATCGAGCACTATGCCAGAAAGAGGGTCACATGTGTACACGTGTACAGACAAACACTTCTCATAATCGAAGTAATTACTATTTTGCACTGCGTACCTTTCTTCTCCTCTAATAATCTTATCGATTTGTTTTCTTTTAATAAAAAGAGGACAAATCCCTGCTGTATTTTCAGTGTATGTTTATTCTTTTATTTGGTTCATATTCTGGAGCTGCTAATATATTGCTGGCATCTAAGAAGCCTGGGTTTCCTCTTTATTAAAGCCACAAACAAAACAGATTCTTATTACAGAATCTTTATTCCGAGTGCTTTGGTAAAAGAACATGGCAGCTAAGGGCTGCGCCGCAGTTTGGTTCAAGCTTGAGTGATGGTAAAATATTCTTACTTACTAAGAGAGGAACATAGAATTACCAGGCTGGATTAAATCTTTTGTCCTTCAGATCCAGTCTTTCATCTCTATTGTTACCACTACAAGATAAAAGAGAAGTTCAAAACGGCGCTTTGATTGTCCTTGATCAAGGACTTTGCAGCAGGTGAGGGCTGATGCCCCAGTCTGGCAGAGCATTTCGGCATGTATTTGTCTTAGAGCATCCATCAGCAGCTCCACTGCCTTCTGCCCCGGTCTGAGGCATGTGAGCAGACTGCTGCGTGAAACCTTGTTAAAATCCAGATACACAGAAAACCAGATGAGCGATCAAGACCTGTGTCATTAAATCTACTGTATTAGATGCTCGCATTTAATTGTTTTTTTACCCAGATTAAAAGAAGTAGTTGTATTCTCCAACTCCCTCCAAAAAGCTGACGCCTCTTGTTATAGAAAACATAGATTTTTATTATAAAAGTAAAATTATGCCATACACAAAGGAATTTCCTGCCACAGAAATTTGCATATTGCAGTTTTAATGTTAAAACGATGTCCAGGGCAGGGATTTAAGTTAGAGTCTCTGAGGCTACCTTTGGCTGCATGTTCACTACACAACTGGTCTCTTGTAGCAGACATTTTTTAACATTCAGCTTTTGAATCGCTGTTACTTTTCCTCTTCTCTCCGTGGCCGTTTGCGAGGGTTCATTTCAGTATCTTCTGCATTTTGAGCGACAGCTGGAGGCTGCACATCTCGGAAGCCATGAGACTGTAACATATAAGCAAAATCATGTGATAACACTTCTATGGATATAAAGCATGAGTAACTAGTTCCCAGAAGATCAGAATAAGGTATGATGCTGTCATTTATTTTAGATGAGCGGCCACAGAACGTTTATAGACCAGGCTAAGCTGAGAACTGCAAGCTTTTCAACACACATGCCAAATAATAACTCTCTCCTCATTTTATTTTTTAAACATACTTTATTTGCACCAACCAGGCTATCATTTTCATTTTACCACTTATAACCCCTATGGCTTCAAAGCAATGCTTCTCTGTAAATTAACTTATGTTGCCTATTTAAATAAATTAAAGGCCAAATCCTTCAGCCCTTATTCAAGTCCCCCCAGAAGCAAGGAGACGACTGCATTAATTGCCTCAGCCATTTTCAGAAGTAAAACCATGAATCTCTAACATCTAGGATATTTTTGTTTCATGTATCTACTTAATGAACTGAAAACATCAATGAGACACTGTTAAGAGAACAGCATCTCTGAATCAGTCCTTAAACTGCAAGGACTGTCCCAGCATAGTAATTTACGGGACGCAATGGGATAAGAACCTTCAACTGCCAAAAACTAAATGTAGAAGTGAAAACTAGATGCTGCTTCTCAGGAGAAAGCTTAAAGTGATCTATTTGGCTTCGTACCATTTGTATTTTCCGTTACCTTGGCTCACAATTTAATGATTTTAAAAGATTTTAAAATATGAAAGGTCTGGAAAATCAGTTAGTTAAACACATCGTCAATGCAGATGGAGATACTGAGATGTTACGTGAAGCCTGCAACTGCCTGTCTTCCCATCTCCAGACAAATGCTGTGCAGGGAGCACTGCTGACAGCTCAGTGAAGACTTTCACCGCAGTGCAGACTTAGAGAGGAAAAGGGGTTAATCAGAAAAAGAAATTGCTTTGGGGATCCTAAATGCTCAGGTAGTGACAAGGCAGGGATGAGAGCATTTCAGGAAAGCTGACATTTTAGGTTGGTGCAGTGTGAAAAAGCGGGCAGAATCACTATCAGACATGTGACTTTTCTAAAATGCCAGTGTGTCCCACACCAAGATCAATCCAACACAAAACAAAACAAAAACTCCGTCAAAATGTTTTGCATAAGTTCCCATCTCTGTATTTCCATTTCTAAATGCCTCACCTCACACAGACTGCTATGTTTTTAAAGGAACAAACAGCAAGAGGTGCCACAAGGGCAGCATTTGTGCAGTCCCTCTGCTATTATAAGCAACTCGAGTGTTATTCTAAATAGCGTAATGGGGAATCTTCAAGTTTAGTGTTTCACTGCTGCTTGCATCTAATCTCTGCCATTTCCCTTAGGCACAAAGGTGGATCTGTAGCCAAGAATCCACTTAATCCAGCATGCTAGACTCCCAGCGAAAGCATTCCAGTGGTTATAAAGACCAGAACACGATGAAGTAGGCTGCTTAGTATGGATGCTTTGCATTTAGTTAAAGGCATGTACCTTCTGGGCATAGCCCCTGGAAAATACAAGAATTTTGTATGTATCTGTGAAGCTTGCTAGTGGTTTTTAGATGGAGAGAACGCAGCTAACGGAACCAAGGCTTGAAAAGGCTCACTGGACCTACGAAGTCTATGGTATTTTGAGGTGTACTTTAATGTCTTCTGGCGTCTACGGACTGCATCAAGACTGACAAAGGTAGACGGCCTTATTACTTGAGTGGTATTCCCATTGCTAGCCTGGCAGTCCCTCCACAGTTCAGGGAAGTACTGACAATTCCTACCCAGAATATAGGTCCTGGCTCTCTGTCTTTCACAATCAAATAATCAGGTCACATTACCTGGAAAATTTAGGTGCTAATCAGATGATCTACTTACTCCCTTGTGCATAAATCAATTTACATTTCTATACTCTGCATTTAAGAATGAATCCTTATCAGCCAGTGAAAGAAACTCTATTTCATTTGATAGGTGTTCCACAGCTTCCACACTTGCTCAGAGTGGTGACCGACTTGCCAGTATGCTGGAAAGGACACAGCTGAAAAAGAACTAGAGCTCGGTCACTAAGTTACACGCTTCTCCATCGGCTTACAGGCACTGAACAGCCAGTTGGTCAATGGTACCAATTTGCGTAAGCCTAAACATCTTTGAGGATCTAGGCTTGAGGAATTTGTTATTATTTTAATTATCTTTTTTTGTATGCTGGCTATACATAGATGTGCTAGATCGGATTTGGAAACATTGAACATGTATTTACATATTCCAGTTAAGCTATGGCGAAGGGAATGAGAAATGATAACAGCAGACTGTTACCGTCAGATCTGAATTTCATGAAAGAAGCAGGGATAATACTTTTTTTACTTACAGAAACCGTCTGCTGAAGCAGCTCAACAGGATTAAGGGAAAAAAACACAGGGATAATCTTAAGTTTTAACTAATCTTTGATTAGGATACACTCTCAACTGTATTTCAAGATTGTGTGCATTCACACAGAAGACGACCGCATAGCTGTTTTATGATGGATATAAAACTGAAAGGAAAAGGCAATTAAACTGTCTAAGATAAAATCCATCTGTCTGTCAGCTGGAGAGAAAGGGCTGCACGCTCACGTCACATGATCCAAACAACCTTGGGACATAGTCCCACTTACACTTCCAGTCTTTACACAACAAATAATATATATATATATATATATATGTAGTATTTCTTCTGTCCAGGTGAATACATTCAGGGTTTTAAAAACTCTGATTTCTATTCAATAGTTTGAAGATCTCAGCTTATGGCAGCATTAAAATCTGCAGGAAATGCTATGGCAACGTGTTTCCATGAGGACACAGCAAATAGTTATGGCATGTACCTATGTATCTGACATTTGAAGATATAAGAGTTGAGTGGTGGGTTTTTTTTAAACCTAAATACAGCTTAGACAGTATGTATTCTCATTAATATGTATCTAAGCACTCCACAAAAGAAAATAATCACAGGATTTAACTAGGGATGAATAAGGACTCCAGCCATAAGCTGGAAGCTCCTCATATGATAGTGACAGCAGAGAAAAATCTGTATATATTGGGCTGGTGATAGGGTTACCAGTAGGATGGAGCTATGAAAAAGATAAATACAACCTAGGTTATATCGGGCAATGCACTTAGAGCTGAGATGTGGAAACATCTATGGCACAAAGCGCTGGTGATACCTCTGGAATACCATGTATGCTTCTGGTCACCCTTGTCCTAAAAAGATAAATTCAGCAGACAAGAGCTGCTCGGGAAACAACAACCTACCTGACAAGGGAGAAAACAGCTTGGCTTGTTCAAGTCTCCCAAAATGAAGGCTCAGACAGTGCATGATTGTTCTCTGTAATTGCACTTAGGCCAAAAGTTAACATCGAGGGCAGACAAAATAAGCAGTACTAGCACAAGAACAGATGGGGACGGTCTGCCTGTAAATTTGATCTGGAAATCAAAATGTTTTAACTTGAAGAAGACTAATGTGCTGGGTCATTTTTCTAAAGAGAAGAGGTGAAAAATGCTCATAAACCTGGAGACATCCCAGTATTAATGGTTACCTTCAGAAGACAACTGAAAGGCAACACGAAGAAAGCAAACAGCATTCTCAGATTTGTCTATGTGTCTGAAAATTCCTTTACAGGTAACAGTTCACTCCCATCTCTGTACCTCCATCCCAAAAGAAATACTAACTGTAATGTGATACGGTATGGTTGACTCCTTCTGACTCGGTGATTTGTACAACGTCGCCAACCTGGTTAAACAAAAACCAGATAATTAAGATTAGTGAATACAGTAATAAAAATTCCAAGTAATCAAATGATCAGACCCAAGTTTTCCCACAAACATGAGGTAGACGGCCAGTGGAATTCTTACATATGTATTTTCATATAGGTCATTTAAACTGTGGATACCAAATTCCCATCCTTATGTGATCTGTTGGCTCAAATACAAGGTAGACCTACTAAAAAGAGTGAATGGTTAATTAGCCTTGTTTCATCACAGTATTTGATCATGTTTTTTGAAGAATATTCATTATGAATTAATTCCAAATGCCACTTTTTTAAAATGCAAACAAAAAAGGTTTTGAGCATAATTCTCTCCTGCTCCATTAAGCAATCATTTCTTCATTGACCTCTCAAAGCTGGGAGATACCCTCAAGAATTCAAATACTTTGAGGAAGGTTTTTTCCTAGAGATTTCACAAGCCTGTCAATATAAACTAGTGGATGGAGAATGAGAATAAGATGTTCTATTTATAAGCCTGACCTTGCCACTCATGTACAGCATAACCTTGAGAAAATTGTTTCCCTTGTATTTCTCTTCTAAGACTTCCTTGATTTTGTGCATTTAGACTCTAAGCAATGCATCTGGATTTGTTGTTATATAGCACCTAGCCCAATAACATGCTTACGTATTATAGATAACCATACAGTTAGAAGATATAGATAGAAGATCGCAAAGCAGCTCAAAAGCAAGGGATTTTTCAACCAGTCCCAGGGCTGCTAGTCTGCGCCGTGTCCCCCTTCCCAAAACTTACTCTTAGGTAAAGCCAATATACAAAGTGTTCTGCTCTCTGTATCAAGACACCCTGCCAAAGATCCTGTTAATTATTTTGGGTTTTTTTTTTCCCTCCCTGAGGTGCCATTCTATTAAAGAGCACGTAATTACAGCCTGAGGAACGCTGCCACTTCGTATTAGCTACACAGGGAATTCCTCAGAACATTTAAGTGGTGGGTTATACTTTACAAAATAGCCTAAATCTGAAGCTGCAGCGTCTGTGCTTTTACAGCGCTCAGCTGGAGCTCTGCTGCATGCCTCTGGCTCAACAGGCTCTTTCCACACAGCAATGAGAACCCTTATAATTAAGCTCTGACATTTTAAGTAGTAGAGAGAAAGAAAAGGACAGGTATCATATTTGACCAAATCACAATTTAAAAAAAAAAAAAAAAAAAAGGCAAATGGATTCTCAAAGGGTCATCTTTGTGCCTCTATAACCCCATATCACAACAAGAACAACAAAACCAGGACGGATCAGCAGGTATAGGTGGTTCATTACAGACAGGCTGTTGTAACTGGAATTGCTATGCTTCTGCAGGCCCACTCCGCATCAGCTGCATATTTAGAACAGTAAATAAAACATGTTTGTCTATTTTTGGCTTGCTTTCTGGAACCTGTATCCACAACCTTCTTTGCTGTGTTGCAGAAGAAAAAAGCTCTTTAATTTTGATATATAAAATTAACTTTTGTTCCCTCTGCAATCATTATGTTGATGCAACTTCTGTCTTATAAAGGCTATTAACTAATCAGTGATGTTAAATTAATACCAAATTAAACAGCCTGCTGTAATCATTCTGCATTGCCTTCAAACTTAGAATTTAAAAAACAAAACTCCACAAGAAAGTGTCACTGCATTTCTCTTTCAAGTTTAACAAGCAAAACTATGCACAACAACATTCCAGTAGCATTTTTGTTTGCTGTTTGCAAAAGATTATGGAGTTGAAGCAAGGCTTCTTAATCTCAAGCTGCTGCATTGTGATACTATATACGAGATAAATTTAACTGACCAGGAAAGAGAAATGAGCTTGCAATATAGTGAAGAGGGGAAAAAAGAAACAGGAAACAGGAAAGATACTGCAACAGACAGAACTTCATACTGTTTTTAGAAGGGTCATCCTCATTCTTTTGGGCTTCTAAAATCATCTTCCATAGGTCAGCTCTGCATCGGGAGTAAATGCAGCGCTCTTTCTACCTCTCTGCAGGCCAGTCACTTGGAATCTGCATAGCTGTCCAGTTTTGCAGAACCATCCTGCTGCATTCAAAAGCAGAAAGGTCCAGTGGCTTCCACTGAGGCTCAGGGGCCAGTAGCCCTACAGTCTGTCCTCCTGAGAATCCCTGTCTTAGCTGGAAAGCCGCCTTTGGCATCTTCGGCTTTGTACTGACTGGGGCCTAAAAGACTGAAGCAAGGAAAATCTAATCCCTGCTTACAAAATGCAGATAGTAAAAAAAAATTTCTACTTAGCCACCAGATCTTAAATTCTTGTGTCTGAGCAAGTGCCACGAGGGTAGCCTGTTTTGATGAGACATGGCATCTTGTCAGAAAGAAAGCACAGCACCGCAGCAAGCTGACCACGGTGAGAAGGTGGAGCATGACAGTTCAGCCCACACTGTCTTAGACTGAACTAGAAAGCTCCTCTCCAGTCTCGGTGGCCTGGAACACAGCAGACCAAGACCAGAAGTCAAATTCAAATCCCTGCTTGGCCACTAGGGCCAGTCTGAGAAAGACTCTCAAACGTCACACTTGTCAGTGTTCCTATGTACCTTCCTGGCCTACATTTTCACTTACCTCTGACTGTTATCCCAGTGCAAGATTAAACGGACAGTAGCAGCATGTCCCCAGCTTTCTCCTGGGTGACACAAAATGACAGGTCATTTTATTTATCTCCTATAACAGCAGCAGCAGCAGCAAACTGAACAGAAATTAGACGAGTCTTCCAAAAAAGCCCCACGATTAAAACGTATATACCTTCCTTGCAGTAACGAATCACATCTTTTTCATATGTGCAAGGATTTCATAACTAGTTTATCAAATATACTGAAACAATTAATAACCTCTGTACTCACAGCATGTTTTATAGAAAGCTTGATGCAATACTTCCATATTTGTAGAAAGATTTTATATACGCACCTAATAAATGACAGGTATGAGACAAATCTTGAAAACAGAGGCAGCAGGAAGAAAATGTATTTCTAATTACTACTGAAGAAATCTAGTGAGTATGTCTAAATCCTACTCCAAAATTGCGATATACTGTCTCTCAGGCATAATTATGAGCAAACATCACTCCCTTTGGGATACAAGCTTTGGGAGAAAGTCAATGATTATTAAAGTATTAAGGGCCCCTGAAGCAGTCTTCTGCTGCTGACAGCAAAATGCAAAGGAACACAACCAAAAGTAAGGGGCGGGGGGTGGTGGTGCAGTGGAAGGAGAGAAGGAAGTTTGGATCGCTATCCTATTTCAGCAGAAACAGTCCTATTGTTTCAGTTCACACCTGACCACAGGCTCAGTCAATTTATAGACAGTTTTATTGGGTGTTTTCTTCTGTTTATCCCAGGAGACAGTCAGTAGTCCAAAGACGGACTGCATTTTAAAACAGCCATTTTGGTTCAGTACTGCAAGCCTCTCCTATTCACCAGCACATGGCCCTGTAACTCCTGAATCGCTTGTTGGTCTCCATCACGTCACCAGCCCCACATGCCCCATGTGCTCTGGCATTCATTATAGCACAGAGAAGAAAAAGAATGATTCAGTTGTAATGAAGACACAGACCCTCTAGGCGTCCTGCCAGACCTCGCTCCACTTTATCTAAGTTGAGATTAAAGATTTTGGCTATCAGATACGGTTCCGAGTCAGAGATCAAAACGCATTTTACAATGGGTACAAATTCCACACCAGAATGTTTCCAACTGTATCAAATATGAGAGAAAAATGCTACTGTAAAATGATATATTTCTGAGTTAAACTGGCTGCAGATTAGTATTTGACCTCCTTTCTAAATATATCCAGTAGAAATGTCTGGGAACACCCAGCTTAGCTATCACTAGTGGGAAAGAAAGCTGTCCCCTTCTAAAAGCTCTTGACTTAATACCTTACAGCACCTGTGCTTTTTTGTTTGTTTTTTCATAATTAAGAACTTCCCTTCTGCTAGGAAGCTGAATAAGGGTGTAGAGATTAATGCACTTGTGAAATCTTAGAAAAGGCTATTTCTAAGGCTTACCAGTCAATGGGGGAAACACCTATTTAGAGGAGGCAATAGGACTGATTTTACTTGGGGTTGTGCTGCTGACCCCTCCCCTCAATCGTTCCTTTGGCTACAACCAACCATGGAGGAGCAGGAGGTTCTTTAGCCAATACAATGAGACTGTTGAAATGGCATCCCTTCAGAGTGGGTCGTAAAAACCACCTTGTAATCCACCAGCTCAATACTTGCACCGAGTCTATGGAATAAATTCACATCTTTGTACCGCTCTGAAATGCTCAACTTAAGATATTGCTGTTTAGGATAAGGGGACTATCTCTTAGCTTAAATATTTTACCAACCTATACAAACTTTCATTTTTGCAAGAGTACACACTACTCAGTCTAACAATACCATGTGGTTACACACACATTCTGGTGAGAGCCACAGTCACGGGTCAATATGAGGTTATGTCAAATTGAATGTTTGTAGAAGAAAATATGTGCAAGACAATACATGGTATCTTTGAATTATAACCTACTCGGAATGTCTTCACATTCTTTACTGTCCCAGTGACTCAATAACCACAACGGCTCTCAAATAGCGCTGGCTATTAAAAAAAAGACGGCATCTATTACCTTTACTTCAGTTTGTAGCCAGAAAGGCTGCCAAAAATAATACATCAGAGAGCAAGAAGCAAAAATTACAAAAAGGGTCAGAAACCAGAAGCTGGGTCTTTATCTGCACGCACAGCTCAAAATTCCACATTCTTCACATTCTTGAAGGAGATGGTCTGTATTTGTTCATTTTATCTTACATCTGTGCTAAATGGTTCAATGCCTGTACAGACACTGAGAACATTTTTGCCTTTGTACTGTCCCCTTCTTCTCCCTCCCCTCCAGAACAAGGGAATCATTACTTAGTTCACAGAAAATGAAGCTGCGGACTGAGAATCTGTGCCCTTTAAGTGCATCGTGAAATAATACAAAGTTACAACCTGAAATAAGATTTTAAAGCTGAGCTTTTTCTTAATTTGTCAAAATCTCTACTTCAGAAGAACTGTTCTATTTTCCCCTGTGACCGCAGCAGAAGAGTCTATATAGGGTACTCTGCTCATCACAGGAGCAGCCTGTAAAAAACACTTAAACTCACTATGGACAGGCTGTAGTTGAGGATCCCACACAGAACTTCCCTCTGCATCATAACCGTAGAGAGCGACAGGTACAGAGTGCCAGCTATGCAGCAAATAAATACACCTTTGCAAATAATTAATGGAACGTGTTCAAGTGTACTGGCAAAATAAACAATTTAAACTGTTTTGGAGAGGCAGTGAATGATTCTCAGGGAATTTAGGAAATCGCAGCATAGTTTGAGGTGTGCAACCGTTAAGCTGTGCTTTAACCCTTTTCATCACCATATTCCTGCTAGAGGTTTACTGCCCCCAGGTCCATCCCTACGTTTTTTGCACGATCATTCCATAGACAATTTCAGTGTGAGTTACCCGATTCATCAGAGGTTTACTTATTATTTAAACAGCGCCAGCTTCCTGGGCCCACTTTTGGCAAAAACGGATTGGGAATCAATCACATCAACAGCTCAGGAGCACACAGGATGCAGCAGTGACCTCCAGCTGGGGTAGTGGCCTCCTTAGCTGACACAGCTGCAGCTGGAACAGAGGCAACTCCTCCGCCTCAGGTCCTCAGGGAAGACTGCAATACATTAGCTGCACGTCTAAAACCTAGTTACACAGAGAGTTCTTAGTACCTAGTGCTTTCCCATAAAGGGTGATTCAGTCATCTGAAGGAATGCTGATAGATCTAATATCAAGTTTAGAATTAAAAATTTTGGGTTAAAAAGGAAAAAAAAAAATCCAGCAACACTCTCAATCTGTGAGTTTCTGCAATCTGAAAATGTCATGACTTTTAAAAATATTTGTAATCACTTCTCAAAAATCTAACCAGGATTCTAATCTGCACACTATGTTTGAGTTTAGAATAAAATTTGATACTTGCTAATTATAATTACAATGCTGACCTAGATAAGCGCTACTGTAGAGTTCCACAATGTTAGCAGTTCCACACGGGTCTAATAGTTTCACCATGGATTCTGCTACACTGCAGAAATTCAGCAAACAATTTCATTTTCTTCATACACGATGCCAAAAGAAAGGAAGTCATATATTTGAAGATTAATTCAGTTTTCAACTCACAAGCCAAACACCTACCTAAAGCAGGTACCAATGTGGACTGGCTTTGTCCAATCCTTGTTGTCATTTGGTTTGTCAGAACTACCTAAAAGAGAAAACAGAAGCAAACAAGAAAATCTCCAGAAAACAAGCATATGGGTGGGAGGGAAGACAGGGATCTTTCAAAAAGCTTTTACCAATAAAGCAGTTACTCAGGCAAAACTCTTGCTATTGTAATGAAGCTTCTGTGTTAACAAGAAGAAGCTGTAAAGGTGCCTCGTCCTTTCTCAATAGCCAAAGCAAAATAAGAAAAACCTGCAAAATGTATTTTCAATTTGCATTGAAGGTAGATTTCTTTCATGCAAGACTTTAAAGAAACCTAAATTTCTCTGTTCCCAAGGGATGTAAACTCTACACAACTTGTATATTCTACCGTATTTGTACTAAATAGTGTTTGGATCTGTATTTCGATGCACGTGACTTGTACTAGCCCTCTATGAAGAGACAGATTTCAGTCACCGCGGCATAAATGAACTTCAGTGGTACTGCTCAAAACGTGCATAAGCCTAGTGATTAACAGAATTTCTGCACCTTGTAGTCTAAAAATGCGCAAGTGGGTACAATACAAAGCAGAACGAAAGTGAACAGACAGAGCGGGGGAGTGTTTTCGCAGCACGAATCACTCGTAGGAGGTTCACAGACAGTCTAGGTTAGATCCCTGGTAGAAGTGGGGGTGGGTGAGACAGAAAAGAGCCAGGAATATTAACTGCAAAGTTCATTAAAAATGAAAAATAAAAAATTATACCTATCTTAAACCCTAGGGGTTTTCATTGTTTGACATGCTTGTACGATTCTTGTTTGAACAGCTAGAAAAGTGTGCTAGAGCAAGCAATTCCACTGAGCACGCACCAAAACATTCACATAGCTGAAAGCACCAAGGCATGTATTGCATATTTTAGAGAAGTTACTCCTGGTATGTGGATGATAACAGCCCCGAACAGGCTCCCCACCTCACTGCTGGAGAAGGGCTGGTCTGGGCATCCTAGCACAACCCACTGAGTTCAGCTTCAGAAACTAAAGGACCTTACTTCCTACCATATTAGAGCACTCAGACTGCCCAGCTTTGCTGCCTGACGAGCAGTCCCTGGCACGCAAGCTGAATTTAGACTGCTTGCAAGCTACATGGAACTAACTCAAAAACTAACAAGAAGGCCACTCTGAGCTAAATTATTTCTGAAGCTCTGTGATTGATGACTTCTTTAGCAAGTGTTTATTTAGCAAGCGTTTGTACTAAACTGCTCACTTGTTCGATAGAAATGTTTCCCTTGACCAAAGAAAAAAAAGACTGTACAATGACAACTGCTCCTGTTCAAGGTCACCAGGTACCAAATTTATGAGTGAAAGCACTCAGTAAACTGGAGGCTGTGCAAATCAAGCAGTCATGTAACATTCCTCTCCCTTGGTGCCCACACCAGCAGGAAGAAGCTTCATAATTCATGTCAGGGCGCGAGGGAGGGTACGCTTTCAGCAGCAAGGCCAATCGCCTAACCCAGGCGGAATGCAGAGCTGTGCTCTTTCCCTTCCTGCAGCTATCGGAGGAAGCACAAGGGGAGGCTTATTTTTAGCAGTTAGGAACAAAAGCCAATTGCGCAAGAGAGTTGTGGGTGACAAGGTTGCAAGTCACCTGGAAACAGTTACAGGCACAAGCACCATTTTGAGACTATGTAATCTTTAATTCCTGAACAATGCTTTTCTGTGCTGTAAAAGACTTGCCAAAACAACTTCTGGAACAGATGTAGCTTCTGAGTGCCATCTGCTGGCTAGGCGGCTGCAGATTTGCTGGCCTCCATATTGGCGTAAATGACGTAGAAACAATGCCCAGGAAGGAAGCTATGGGTTTCCATGGATGCCAGAAGAGCAAGCCAAACTAGCAGATAAAGTGGTTTTCTTCCCTAAGAACGGTTCCTCCGCTAAGACTGTAGTTTATTTTTAAACGAAGAGTGGAAAGTTATGTTGGAACTGCTAAATACTCTGATGTATTGTAATGCATGCACTTTGTTGGTAAAAGACACCAAAGGAGCGTTCCTTGTCCAACCAAATCATTAAAGAAGATGATGTGAAACAGCATGACAAATTGATATGCTGCTGTTTAATAAGATCCACAGGATGCTTTTAATGCAAATTTTACTTATTTTGGCAAGTCTAGGAATTTTCCACCTGAACAGTTTTGCCTATGCAATCCATCTATATTTACTAACCAAAGTGGCAAGCCTGAATGATGATTCTATGAATGTAGAGGACATTCTCGCAGTTTTATTTTGCTATTTACAATCAGAAACCACATTTGCTTAATTCTTTGTAAAGTATTTATTCCAAAGTAGCATCTTTTGTGATTTAAACCTGCTGCAGACTTACCGCTGATTTATGATCGTTTGCTATGATGATCAGCTGTTGTGCCAGACCATTCAAAAGTCTTGTTCGAAGTGAGAGGTCCTCAAAGTCATGGCGAAAAGGAAATGCAATTCCATCAACTACCACCAGTCGGACCTAAACACAGAAGAAAAGGAAAAACTACCATTATTATTCTACAAACCCATGACAAAAAGCAGTAAGACCTCTTTTTAAGTGCACTGGAATGTTTTATATAACGTGATGACAGTCTTATTTCATACTCAGATGTGTGTGCCAGTGTAACGCCTATTGTCTCTACAAATATGAGACAACCAGCACTCCACAAGAGTGCAGGGCAAAGAGCCTCAAGCTCCCAGCACACCAGTAGCCTTGCTAAGCGCAGTACTGCATTATGCATAGATACTGGCTCAGACCAGAGCTGCACTAGCTTAAACAGAATGCTGCACTAAGCTCTCCCATTAGTTAACTCAGCACAGAGCTGCCCTTCTGACTGTTTCCCATTTCCAAGCTCTCTCACTTACAGCTGACTTACCTCTGCAGCACCTGATATGGAATACAAAATAATAAAGCTGGTCTTAAAGCCTTGCAGAAGAGAAAAACAATCATAAAACATGAGAATTGTACTTCATTCAACTCTCCACAAACACTAATTTATTTCACCTTCTTCCTCACGATTAAATCCAAACCAAAATTAGAACACATGCTGTCTGTAGTCACTGTTAAGATACCTCCTCTGATTCTAAGGCTCATATCAGTGATCTATCTTAGAAACATGGATTTTAACAGATGCTCAAAGATGTTCCAGACACTATGCAATGGAGCCGAGTGTCTATCTTGCCTGAAGATGTTTGTTTTGCTGAATTATTTCTTTTGTAGCAATCAATAGCTGAAGCGAGAGCACAATGCTGCCGCTGGCTCATCACCCTCAAGACACTATATAAACATTAGGGATTTTGATTTATTCTAACTTCATTTGTTGCACCTGTTTTGATGACCCAAGTTTGTCTGAAATACAGAAGGGAGATGGATAGTCTTACGGTGTCTGCATGTTCAGATGTCACTCAAATCCTAGGTTCTTGCATTAATGCACAAGACAACAAATTGGAAACAACATAAGAAAACGGATTTTCTGTATTATTGATTTAACTCATTACTGGGAAGTAGCTTTATGACTGGAATATACAAGCCTGCAGCAAACTGTGAAATTTCACTCTGTGAATGGCCCTGGGCCTCCAACCGAAAAGCAAATATCTTAATTTGGAAAAGATGTTTAAAAAGTTAGAATTAAAATAAGGTGTTCTTCTGTTTTCTCATTTTTACTCCTTCCTGCATATTCTTTTCTATAAGCCTGTACATCTTCCTTATGCATATTTTTTTTTTACTTTAAGAACAGTCGGTTTAACAGTATAAACAAAACTCATGCTAGAAAGGAATGTATACGTAGTTATATAACTTGCCTATCAGATGAGTGTGTGTCCAGGTAGGATGCAAGTTAGTTTATTTTCTCCCAGTTGCACTTGTTATAAAATAACAAACAAGTAGACTCAAAGTGTTCAAAAATAGGCTATATGGAGAAAGCTTGGTAACACAAATGCCTTCTCTATGTTTGTTTGTCTCTACTAGACCTCAGAGAATTATGTTTATTATGACAAGAGCATTTTCTAACAGAGTCTTTTTCATATTATTGGTCTTTCTCATATTATTAACAAGATCTCAAACGAAATCATACTACCAAATGACACTCTCTACAACTATGTATCTCTCAACCCCCCCGCTAAAAGCTAGAGGTTTCCTGTGGTTCCAGTCTCAGCTCCAGGTCTGCACAGAGGGATCAGACTAATTTTAATGAGAGCTGAACCACAATGAGCAAACTGTCAAGTCACTTATAGCCTGTCCAAGGAATCACCAGAAGGTCTTACGCTTCTCCTGCAACCTTCAGTATTTCAGGCTCCAGGCCAAGCACAGATAATCAGCACAGATGGTACCAGAGAACTGCAGCCCAATGTAACTGTGCTAATGAAGCCATGTACTTTCCACAAGAGCAAACACAACAGGGCACCGTTAGTACCTGGCAGAGAAAGGGAAATACCAGACTACACTAAGCAGAAGTAAGGCTCCCATCTGCGCTTTCAAGAACATAACAGCTTCCAAAAATGGAAATGATATGCAAAAGACAATCTAACTAAACAACACGGATTTGTACTCTGTTAGAATGAGGCACAAGTCATCTTCCCTGAATCCTGTTAGGGAGTGATTTGCTGTGCAGAATCTACAAGTCTGGAAGGGAGGTGGTGAAAATCTGCCTTACAATACCATTTCACTAAGACACTAGGTACTAGGAAACTTTTTGGCTGTAGTCCACCCAAGAGTGAAGCTGTAGGCTCTGGTTGCTTGTAGCAACAGAAGATGTATTGGAAAGAAGAAGAGTCACTCGCTGGATGCCGAGATGGTACAGGATGCTTCTGGTCCTCAGTGATCTTCTAGGACAACAAAAATGGCACTTAGCCTTTCTGATCCCCCTGCATCATGGTCATCACACGCACATCTGGCTCAGAGACTCTTTCGTAAAGCAGTTGCGTGATGATTCATAACCCAGTGCTTATAGAAACGTAACAACATGTGGCAACATAGATCCAGTACCCTCACCTGAATGCATGAAAGTGGAAATTCAGGATGACGGCAGCAGTGGGAGCAAAAGCAAATTACTCTCAAGAGTAATTGGGATGGGGGTGAAAAAGCTAAGAAGCACGCAAGTTTTACATTTGTACTCTATCATCAGTCAATATATCGCTGGCAAGCTGATAGGTACTAAGGTGTTACTCATTATACCAGATTAGTATCCCTGAAAATCTTTCCTGTGAAGATGAGTCATATCTTCTGGTAAGTCTGCAGTAACCCTTACCTTTGAATGCTCTGAAAGAAAGTCTGGGAGGAGGTAGACCTGTGCAAGAAGCTCTATGTAGTCACGGCAACGGAAGTAATATATGTGAGAAAGGATACTTTCAAGCGAGAAAGTCTCCAAAGCTTTTAGATGATCTGAGAACAAATAAATAGATGAGTAAAATGAGTCAGAAGTCTGTGCCAGCATATTGCTACTTTCATCACTCTACCAAACTATGCTTTCCACATATAGCAACAGCAAAGCCCCCAGAAACAGAAACAGTCAAGGTAAAGAGTGTGGGAACCATACCTTCCATCTGGCTTGAAAGTCAAGGTGATGAGCAGATGCTATCTCAGCATTTGCACTGAGATACACCGGAGCCTCCAAGGGAGTGCTCCAAAAATGAGAAATTTATTTTTGAAAAAAGAACTTTTCCAGTAAATCATTTTCAAGCCAGAACACCACCAGAGGACAACAGTGACTATTAATCATCCATTGTCTAATGTACAGGTGGTAGCTCATTTAATATGGTGTCTTTCTACAGCTGTTCAAACAGAAGTTTGCTGGATAAAATACTCTAAGAATAACATAAAAGTCTTGTCAGTATCCCCAACACACTGATGACATAGAATAAAACTCTTCATTAAATGCAACCCAGCTATATTGACCTTATGAAGGAGCTCAATTCCAGCTACAGTTTTACAATATGGAGCTTCAGCAGCAACATTGTCTTAAGAAATTCTGCCATTCCTTTTCTCTTTCCCCAGCTGCTCTTCCTGCCCCTGCGTTGCAGCATATTATCTCTCAGTTTTGCTGACAGAGTTATGTTTGGGTTTTGCTGAACATTCAATAATTAAAGTGATTTGTGTCAAAAAAAAAAAAAGAAAAAGCCCCAAACCCCACATACCTTAAAAAACTGCAAATCACCATGTAGAAAAAGAATTATTCTTAAGGTAGATAAGCTCAGTCTGCAGCATGGCTCCACACGCTAATGCAGTTCAGGGTATGATACATACAGGTGGAAATGAAAGGCTGGCAACAAGAACTCCTTAAGCCAGCACTGCTGCTGAAACCCTCAAATTGTAAAATCACAGCCTATGAGAGTTAGTTTCACTCAGATCCTAGCCTACTAGGCAGAAAGAAACAACTTAGCAACATACCTTCTTCTTGATGAGCTTCAGCAATAAGCTGGCAATGCTGCACACAGGCAGTTGCAATATCCACTACTCTGTCTACCATAAAACTTCCTTCAGTATCAATGAACACGGCTTCTCCAGCTACGCCCCCAAAGCATTCTGGGATCTGTACGTCTACTGCCAACTGCATACTGCCATGGGAAACAGAAAAAAAGAGAAATATTTACATCGCAAAGCTCTCCCCTCCCAACTCACTCCTAAAGTGACGTTTTTGCTGAGGAATACATGAACAGGAAGCAGCACGGCCATTATCATATTTATAACACTGTGTAAGAATCCGAGGTTACAGTAATGACAACAAGAAAAATGAACCCTCTTCATAGTTAAACTAAACAAAGAAAAGTGATTCTCAGTTGCACAAAAGTAATCTAAAAATAAAATACCACAGCTGTGTTTTCCCAACACCAGGCGCTCCACAGATCTCGGTGATTTTTGTTAGCTGCACACCACCTCCCAGGATATTGTCTAGTGCTGAACAAAAGGTGATGATGAAGCCCTGGGCTTGCTCTTCTTCCAGAAGTTCCAGAGCTGTGCACCTTCTGGTGGCGCCTGATGCCCCAGCAGTCCTTGCTGCATCCCCATGACATTCCTGCCTCACAATCTGTAATGCTTCCAGAGCCTCTTCTTTGGAGATTCCAATTTCTAGAAGAGTCAAAATCATGAAACACTACCTTATTTATATAAACAGTGATTTATTTAAAGTATGAAGAGGTAATTCAATTTATTTGACAGACCCTGATCATTCTGCAGTGTAACACAAAAAAAATAATCTTTTTAGTATAACGATGCACACAGCTTGCCAACATCTCTGGAACTAATGATGTGATTTTCAAAAGAACTCACAGCGATGATGCCCTGTGTTCAGAATTCAGGTGACAGTAAGTGACCTGCAAATAAATAAAATCAAAACTGCTGTTCATAGACGCGGATGAGATCTGGCAGAGCAAGCCACCTATTCTGCACTGAATGTGCTATCGTCAATTTCATCTGAAGCAAATAAGGTCCTGTAAAAGAAGTCAGGCTGCAGACTAGTGAGTGACAGTGACACCTACTGATGGTACTCTGAATTCTCAGGGATGAGCACCTTATGCGTTATTTTTAATTTGAAACACAGACGAGATACCTGTGAATAGCTGTGTACATATATACCTGTCAGTATCTAGCTACTCCACTTTGATCTTCAAGGCAAAACTACCACCACATACTATCACAGATAATAACACTACTGATAATCAAAACCATGATACACTTCTTACAAAGGCTGTGCAAATCTTATTTTATCTTCTTGACAAAGGCAAGTTTATGACTTCACAGCAAGTTTATTTTGTTTAAAGCATGTGCAGCTGGAGAAAGAAGGGGAATGAGAGAGACGGGATCCTCTGGTGGTTCTTTTTCTGTATCCCATTTACATCACTCAGTCTGAGACAGATCTGTTGTCAAAATCGTGGGGGTTTGTTGTGTACTTGTTTTGGTTTTTTTTGTTGTTGTTTTGGTTTGGTTTTTTGGTTTTTTTTTGCTTAGGCACACGTAAAAGTCAGCAAATATTTTCCTTTCCCCATTTCTCCAGACTCGCCGCGGCCTCGGTGAGGTCTCTGAGGGGACTGCCCCAGCCGCCTCG
>VZSZ01003197.1:116764-128359 GCA_013398815.1 Ibidorhyncha struthersii | reverse complement strand
ACTGCAACAGGTAGATGGGCTGAGGAGAGGCTGGGAGGAAAATATCCCAGCAAAGCTGCCCAAAGAGAAGCGGGGCATCCCCCCAAAATGTTCCGAGACAAACATTATCTACCCTACCTGCCTGTTACCTGCATCTCTCCTCGCAGTGATGCCACTGGGACAAGAGCCCAAAAGAAAAGAAAGATTTTATTGTCAGGACAAAATGGGGCTCTATCAACCCAAATAGACCGTGGCGCCTCTGGAGGCGTAGGCAGATGGGCGCTGGAGGATGTGAAATGATGCGGGGGGGGGGTGCAGGGGGGATGCAAAGCCATGCAGGGGGATGCACCATGCTGGGAGGCTGCATGGGGAACCGCCGATCGATGGTCTCCCACCAGTGGCACACAGCAAAGGGTTTAACCCAAGAACCCAGAACAGGGTGTTGGCAGCTGCTGCCCAATCTCCGCCTGCGTCCCAGAGCACGGGGACGACCCCAGGCAGGGCAGGCCGGCAGCCACCGCCTCGGCTGCGAGACAGCAGCTCGTGTGGGACCACGTTTGGAGGTGCTTAAGAGCCACACATCGTCCTCGGAGGCCGTGGGAGGGGGTGATGCCGCTCGGGGCACAGAGGGTCAGGCTGTTGGGGCGCACGGCCGAGGAGATGGGGCTCCGGTCACAGCATACACCGAGAATGTTAAAGCCAAAATCCCATTGCCTGATCTCTGCTCAGCGAGGGGGCACAAAGTGCTTCTCACTTCCCTCTTGAGGGCACACCAGGGTGGAAACTGCAAGTCTCCCGCTGCTATTTACAGAGGTAGGTTTCCCCTGCAAAACCCCGAGAGCCGGAGGGCAGGGCTGGGGCCATGGCTCCGGGGCCGTGCTCTGCCACGCTCAAGCAGTGCAGGCAATGCCGAAATCATGAATTCCTTTGCCGTCGGCTTTGACTCTGCAGGCGAAAGGGCTGCGGGCTCTGCCTGGGGCACAGCGCTAGTGGGACGAGTCTGCGCATGGACGGCCACCAGCTACGTGCGAAGGTGCATTTATCCCCCCCCCAAACTCTTGCACCACGCAAACTACACCACCCACAGCCATGCCTCTGCCTTCCTGCTCCATCCCAGGCCTCTCCCTAAGTCTTCCCAGTGGGAGACTCGAGCCCA
This sequence comes from Ibidorhyncha struthersii, assembly GCA_013398815.1. Lineage (NCBI taxonomy): Eukaryota > Metazoa > Chordata > Aves > Charadriiformes > Charadriidae > Ibidorhyncha > Ibidorhyncha struthersii. The sequence continues at coordinate 127,224 of VZSZ01003197.1, read as the reverse complement.
GCAATGATCCCATCCTTGGCATCAGATGCACATGCAGAGCCACGACACGCAGCCCAGCGTTGGTGCTGCAGCGTCCCTGTGGCCGTGGTGTGCCTCCTCTCCCCGTCCTCGCTCCAAGCCCTGTGGTCCATCAGATGGTGCCGGGGCTGGTTCCCTCCCTCCTGCAGCGACTGGGACACGATGGGACCCATCCAGCCGCTGCGGGGCCAAGCCACCACGGGGTTCTGGGTCTCTGTGCTTTGGGCTTTGTTCCCTGTGAGCAGGTTCAACCTCCAACGTCCCTGCGATGGACAGCGCGTTGCGCCCTGCGAGCGGCCTTTTGGTCTCTCTCCGTGCTCACCATGGTGATCTGCAACTAAGTAGGAGTTTTTGAACTGAATGGAAAAAACCTTGATGCTGCCTCGCTGGTGTTTATAGAAAGTAACAGGTATTGCTTCTTCCTTCCCCCTTCGGCTGCTTCTGCCGAAAGGTCCCGCTGGGCTGAGCTGAGTCACTGTCCTGCCGTGCTCCCAGCGCCCCTCGCCCCTCCCCGGCAGCACGGCCACGGCCACGGCACAGCCCTGCCCAGCACCTCTGCGGGAAAGGGGGAGAAACCTCCAGAAATAAATGCCCTGCTAGAGGAAAAGGCGGGAACCACTAACCGGACAGTCCGGCTTTGCTTTCACTAGATGTTGCCTATGGAGCGTCGTGCCACCGACCAGATCTACCCCATGTATTTTCCCGGTTGGCGGCACCAGGGCAGCCGTGGTGGCGATCGCAGCCCGCTCCCTCCTGTGCCGGCTGAGCGAGGACAGACGCTCTCAGCACTATGGAGTGGTCGGAATCCCACCTCTGAGGGACCCCCACCCTGGGGGGGCCGCCCGCCCGCTCCGTCACGGGTTTGCTGATCAAGCCCATTCCACACGCAGGGTGAGGTGAGATCTATAAATAAATATACAGCTGTACTCTTGGAGGCTGCCAGCAGCGCAGAGGTAGCTCTTTCCCTCTGTGAAAACCAAGCTGTGTTATTAATGCTCTGTGCCCCTCCACTGCCAGCAGTGAGGGCAGCGCCGGGCTCCGAGCCCAGCCGGGACCTTCGTTGCCCACGGAGGGCAGCACAGGACAGCGCAGCCCTGCGGCAACCCTCCTGCCTCCGAGGCATGGGTGCAGTAGAGAAAAGCGGTGTTTAAAGCATCTTATTGGGGCCCGCGAGACACTCTATGTGCGGTGAGCGGGAGACAGGTCACTGGGGTGGGCTGACCATCCTGCGGGCCGGGAAAGGATGGGTGCGCAGAGTGACGCTTGGTCCCGTCCAGAGCCAGGGTAAGTGCCATGTGGCATCAGCAGGATGTCACCCACAGGGCTCTGCCGGCCGTGACACAGAGCCCCAGGGAGGGGGACTTGCCCCTCTCCACCTGCAGCGTCCCCTTTCTCCGCATGGCCTCTTGCTCTGACATAGCTGCTCCTTCTCGGCAAAGCCTGGGAAACCAATAACTCACAGGGTCGCCCACCGGTTCTCCTAACCCGGGATAGCTCTTTACGGAGCAAAACATCCTTCTCTGCAGAAGAAAACCTCCCACAGCAGCCAGGCAATGCGAGGGCCGGAGCCGCAGAGCCCCCACCCCTGCAATTCCCTTGCAACGTGGCCGCCTGGCCCAGGACACCCCTCCCCGGCCCCCGAGCCCAGGGACACCCGGCGAGCCAATGCAACGCGCCGTGCGTGCGGCAGATTTGCATCGAAGGGATAAGGGGAAACCCCAGGAAACGCATAGCCCAGGCATTAATCAAATCTATCTCTAATAATAAACCTCCCGAGCTATGCGCGGGCTCGGGGCTGGAGCTCGCAGTGCAATGGCAGGAGCCGAAGGGGACTAGACGCCGCGGGAGAGTCAAACGTGAGTGACGCCACGGAGGGGCTGTGTGGGGAAATGGGGGCGTGAGGCTTGTCCGTGCCAGGGCTCGGGACCATGGCAGCATTTCCAGAGTGCTGGCAGGGAGCGGAGGGTCTCCCCGGGCTCCCGCTGGAGAAGCAGAGCCACCGCAAAGGGCTTCCACCCTGCTGCAGATGGTCAGTGCCATGGGGCTGGAGATGAAGCGGTCACTTAACGCTTTGGATGAAGGGTCCATAGGAGAGTTTGGGGTGCTGGTCCCTGGTGGGTGCAGAGGCAGAGGGGGAGATGTATCCAGCTCTGCTGGAAAATGTGTGGCTGCAAAGCTCGGCTGCACCATGCCGGGAGCACCACACGTGCCTTGAGTCTCCCCGGGGAGGGAGCAGGATTTGCCCGAGATGGGGCCAAACACGCGGCTTGGACCTGCCCTCGCAGCAAAGCAGCAGTGGGGAAGGAGCTGCCCCCCCGCCCCCAGCTTAGACGCAGCCCGAAATCTCCGTTTCCCATGCAGTTATCCCATGTGAAACTCCACCGTAGCTCAGGCACGACCAGGCTCACCGCCATCCGTGGGGTCTTCTCTTTCTTCTCTTTGGGTACAAAATATCTTCAAAGGGCATCTGAGAAGAACGCCAGCCTGAGCCTCGCTCTGCCCTGGGGAACGTCTTCAGTCAGCTCCACAGAAAGTCATTATTTAATTTTATAGCAATGTTAATTGAACTACTGGGACTATAAGGCCAGCATCCCTGTGCAGAGTGGATTTATCCCTGAGAACGGGGTGGGGGCTTTACCTGTGCTGCCCCAGGTAGGAGCCAGTCCACAGCAGGCAGCGGCGGAAGCCCATCCTCGGCCCTTCTCCAGGGAAGGAGCTGTGCGGGTGACGGCAGGACAGACGGACGTGCAAAGTGCCTGACAGCTGCACACTCCACATATTAGAGAGAGGGGGTTTCTATATGAAAAGGGGATTTTCTATGTAAGAAGGTTTTTTTAAAAAAAGGGGGGTTTCTATATAAGAAGGGTATTTTTTTAAAAGGGGGGTTTCTATATGAGAAGGGTGGGTTTTTTTAAAAGGGGGTTTTCTATATAAGAACCAAAGTTTGGCTTTGCAAACAGCTGCGGTGCAGAGTCTCCGGCCGAGGCAAGGTGCAGCCTTCGGGCACGCGGAGGCCAGCGCTGCGCTGCGGCCTCGGGCAGTTTTAAACCTTTCGGGTGCTGTCAGCACCAGCAGGAAGCAGCTGCGGCTCCCCGGCACGGCTCCGCAGGGGGATGCGGTTGTCCACGAGCCCTCTCGGTCAGCAAACGGCACATTTCCACCGCGGCCGCCCTCGTGCTGGGTTAGAGCTTCCTGCAGTTGCTCGGTTGCGCTCGCCGCAGACCCCGTGTGCGGCACAACATGGCACGGTCAGGGACTGAGACCATCACTTGGGTTGCCTCCAAGGCCAAACCCTGCGGTGGCACAGGTGAGGCTGCAGAGAGAGATATGCGGCACTCCAAGATGGGGACGTGCACCAGTATTTCAGCTGCTAATAAGTAAATGCTCATTAGCAAGCTAATTCTTAAAATGGTAAGTTGTCGGCTGGATTTTTGTGCTGCTGAGGACTGGTGCGGGTGCCTCGCTCCTGTGCCTTTGGCATCACATCCAGCCCGCGCCGGTACAGGGCGCAGTGTGGCAGAGGAGTGTGGGACGAAGGGATCCTCGCAGGGACAAGAGCACGTCCACCTCCAGGCGTCCCAGCTGGCACTGGTTAAAGCCGTGCTTAAAGCTCTCCCAGAGAGATGTCCCTCCTGCCGCTGCTTAGAGGAGTTTTACACATCAAAATCGGGTTTCATTATGATGCCAGAACACTGAAGGGAGATGTCAGAAATTACGCACAGGACGGCACGAACCGCCCCGACGCCACAGAGGAATTCAGAAGTTTCCAGAACTGAAAATCGTTTCAGAAGAGGTTGCCAGTGGTTATTCTGGTTGTATTTCTGTTATTTTCAGAAAAACATGTAGAGACGGCAGCGGTTCCCACTGCTCTTACTCCCACAGGCAGTTGTGTTCATCCCCAGAGCCTCAGGGTGCAGCTCAGGGCCACCTATAAGCCAGGGTGGTCGCCCTTCACATCCCCAGGGACCAGCACAGGTCATGCTCACGTAGGGTTATAATTTGAAGAGTTTGCTAAGCCTGAAGCGGATTTTGCTGTACACTCTTGCCCAAGCCTAGGGCGAGCGAGGGCTGGGGACACAGCCGGGCATCCCCCTGCGAGGGGTCCCAGCCCCAGCAAGGGGAGGAGGTGGCTGCAGGGCAGCCCCATGGTGGCCACCCCACACCTACTCACCTCCTGTTCCGCAGCCATGGATGGGACACACGTCGGGTGGGATGCCATGAACAACTGCACCGATGAGCAGTACTGGGACACCCTCGTTTACCAGTGCATCCCCTGCAGCGCCGTGTGCCGCCGGCCCACAGTGAGGAGGTGCGCTGCCCTGTGCGGTGAGTGCCGGAGCGGTCGGTCATGGGCACGGTGGGGCTGTTGCCTACAGGGATGGAGCGGGCAGCCACGGGGAGAAGCTGGGAGGGGAGATCAGGGCACTGGGATGACCCACAGGGCGGGCTCCGAGCCAGCTCAGCTTAACACAGCTTCAAGCCAAAACCACTGGGGAACGTGAGAACTTCCCAGCAATGGGCAACAGCTCGGCACAGCCCAGGATCGAGTTGTCCACATCTCTGTACCTCTCCTTTCTGGGGTCACAGGGAGCCTTCCCCGGGCTGCGTCAACTCTCATATCCCCCACTGGTGACACACCACCCTCCAAAGGCAGGGCCTGGAGACACGTCAGGTTCATTTGATGTGGCTAATTATAAACTCAAGCTGTACGTTCGCAAGGCTGTACCGCGAGCCCTGTGCTGGGGCCGGCACCGAGGTGCAGTGACAGTGGGTGGGGAAGAAAGAGGCAGATGCACCCAAACCCCGTGCGTGGCCCCTTCCCTCCCCGGCGAGCCGCCGTCCAGGACTGCTGCACCCTGTCCTAGGGCACAGGGGAGCCAGCCCTGCCGCAAGGCTGGACGCAGCGACAAGTCACGTCTCCCTGATGGGGACAGGCGATGCCATCCCCGGGGCCCCGAGCTGGTGCTCGGGCACGTTTTGCTGTGTCCCAAAAAAGCCCTGTAAGCCCCAGGGAGCTCTAAAAGCAGCAACCAGGAGCCTGTTGCCACTGCTGCAGGTGGGTACGGCTGCACACCTCTGGCTGTGTCCCATCCCATCCCCTCCCTGCACAGCTGCCAGCTCTGATGCCTTTCCCCAGTATTCATCCTATGGCCAAACGCCACCTCGAATCCCGTGGATCTGTCACCCTGCCAGCCCTGGAGAGGCTGTCAACACCGGCGGCAGCGGGCAGGTCTCGCCCTGTGCCCGTTGGAGCCGTGAGCTTGTTCAGGGCGGCCGAGGGCTCGTTGTCACACGAACCCAGCTGCCGGGGGCGGTGGGAGGGCAGCGGTTTGGGAGCTTTGTGCTCAAATGACCTGGGAGGAGGACATGCTCGGGACACTGCGTTTGTCTCCCTCCTCTCCCGCAGAGTCCATGGACTGCAACAGGAAAGCCGGCTTCTACTACGACGAGCTCCTGAAAAACTGCATCAACTGCACCACGGTGTGCGGGCAGCACCCGAAGCAATGCGCCCCGTCCTGCGAACGTAAGGCCGCGCGGGAGGGGAGGCAGCGCGGGGATGCGGGGCAGGGAGAGGAGGCAGGTTACGGGACCGAAGCTAGCAAAGGGGCAGGAACCCCCCCCCTCTTCATCCTCGGGGGCCGTGTGCGTCCTGCCATTTCACCGGGACCGGGGAAAAGGAATCCAGGGCACGTCTCTCTCATGTTTTCTCCATCATACAGTGCCTTTTCCCTCTTGCACGTCGTTTTTTTACAGACCTGCCCTTCACCTCTGCCAGCCAGGGGCAGGACGGGCAGTGGTGTTTCCCACCTTGCTGAGCTGCCTCCAGCCCTCGGGGAGGGGACGGGTTATTTTCCCTGAGATCTCCAAGTCCCACATCGGGGTTGAGGCGCGAGAACTGCAAAAGGAGGAAGGGTGGGAATGGGGGGTGGGAAGGGATCTCCTCTGCCTCGCCATGGAAGAGAAATGCAAGCAAACAAGCGGTGTATGGCTGCTTTCAAATTCTTTCCATGCGGAGCGCACGAGTGCTATTAGCAACACCCTTTCTCTAACAAAAAGTCAATAGCGTGAAGTATGTCCCCGAGAGGTCTCTAAGCATACCCATCTCTGCCTGGCCCACAGCGGGTGCCCTGGTGGCCACCCCCCCTCCGCCGGCCGCCCCGGTCACGGCCTTGCCGCCGGCGGCTGTGCTGGAGCAGAAGGCATGCGTGGAGCCGGAGCCGTGGCTGGTGGTGTACCTGCTGCTGGGGCTCTGCCTCTGCGCCCTCGTCTGCTCCCTGCTCCTGGGCTGGACCCACCTGCGGAGGAAGGGAGAGGTGGTCTCCTGTCAAGCCAGCCCTGGGACCTGCCACCGCAGGGAGGACTCCTCCAAAGGTGAGCGCTGGCTGCGCTGGGGGGACCGGGAGAGGATGGGGAGCTTGTGGTGGACAGGCTCCCAGGTACCGCTGCAGGGGACAGAGAGCGGAGCCGGTTCATAAGAGGGGTGGGCAGGAAAAGCAAAGCCAATGATGTGCAACACGGTTCAGTCCGAGCCTGGAAGAGCAGCGGGAGTGGAGCCCTGTGCCCCGATTCTCCACCGTACCCCTCTTCACAGTCACTCTTGCAAAATCACCGGCACAGCTTCCCACTGCTGGAGCTGCACCCTCAACCCGCAGCTCTCTGGTCTCCAGCCGGAGGCTGAGCTGTGGGGTCGAGGAGGAGTAGCAAAAAGCCAATCCTCTTCCAAAAACTGAACCACCTGCCCAAGGAGGACCCCGGGCTTCCGTGGCAATTGCAGCTCTGCGTTCCTGCGCTCAGGGCTGTGCTGGGACAGCTTTGGGGTGAACTGCTGCCTGGCAAGAACCGTGGTAACACGGGCTACTTGCTCCTTCAAACAGGCTAACGATGCAGCCGGTGCGCTGAATTGTCTTGCGGCATCAAACACTGAAGTTTTGAACCCCTGGAACCAGAGGGGTTTCACAAACCTTTGCTTTAGGGAGAATAGATAGGGAAAGGATAACATGCAGTAAGTCAACATAGAAAAGAAGATGTTTTTATTCTCCCTCCTCCTCTCCCCCCCTGCCTTTAAAAATAAAAAGGTCTGTTTACCTATTTATGTATACACATACATGTCTACATACGTACACTTCAAAGCCAGTCGTGCTGGATGTCAAAAATCAGAAAGAAAAAGCCCAGGAGCCGAGGTGTGCCTCAGAGTCACTCTCCGGCAGGACTGTAACTCAAACCATTCCTGTCCACTTTGGTCGAAGGACACTGTGGCGTCGAATGTTCAACTTTTAAGGGAAGCTGCCGGGTTCAGCGAGATTTACTGTACGCTCGTTCGTACGCTTAGCCTAACCCTGCCCATCGCGTCTCGGATGATGGACCAGAGCCCTTCGACAGCTAGTGACCAGCCCACAGCGGGTCCCTTGAACTGGCCCCGCTGCACTCGCTGGAGCTCCGGCACCATCCACAGTGCTGCACCATTGCATTTGCATATGCTACAAAAGCAGCGTTTAACGAAAAGACAGTTTACAAGTAATGTTGTAAATATTACAACTGCTTTAGCGCTAAACCTCCAGCTTTCCTGCTGAAGGCACTTCCCGATTTCCCCCTCAGATCTCACCTCGCGGGGTGGCGGGAGGAGGCGTGAGCATGCAGGCGATGCACCGCACACAACACACGGCGCCCCGGGCTTTATCAAAGTGGCGGGAGGTGGATGTCCTCTCCCGTGCCAGGACTGGCTCTTTACAGACTCTAGTGCAGCACTGCAAAGCATTTCTTCGGTACAAAGTGCTCCTAAAAAGCCTTAAGCTGATACATGTGGTTCATTTGCAGATCGCCTGGTGGAAGCGGGCAGCGTCGGTGATGGATCCACCGGCAGCAGGGTCCCAGAGCCGGTGGAAACCTGTGGCTTCTGCTTCCCTGGACATGGCTCAGCTGTACAAGAGACCAAATCATGCCACAGCACCTCCTGTCACACCGGGGAGAGAGCTGCTCCCTCTCACACCGGGATATGCAGCACGGGAAGCGCCGGGGCCATTCCCAGCCCTGACGACGGCCACTTCAAAATCATATGTTCTCCTTCACAAGAGAAGACGCCCATGGCGTGACCGCAGTGAATGTTCCTGCACAGGACCAGAAAGGAGGCATGCTCCTTCTGCTCCCAAAACACAGCTGCTTCCCCCTCTGTTTCCAGTGACTGTAACGGCTCCTGCCAGGACGGGCGGACCTGGCACAGTCCTTGCCCAAGGGCTGTAGGTTACGGACAGTGCTGTTTTCTTCCACTCGGGAAATGAAATTCTCGTTATTCTCGTGCACTCCCAGCGACAGAAGTCGCTTCCTACTCGGCAGTGTCTTCATCCTCCGACTTGACCTCTGCAGGCTCCTCCGTGCATCCCAGTCATTGGAAGCGATGTCTCATTGGGGCTTTTCATCCTGGTTCCATCATCAGCATCACTTTGTCTCTGCGAAGGGTGTTGATGCAGAGTCAGGCTCAGGCTGCGGTGTCCACCGGTCCCTGTGGAGAGCGCACCTTTCCCTGCTTGAAAACTCTACCGTGTAACACAAGCGATTTACAAGCAGAGCTGTAAGCATCTCAGCCATGGACTCAGGCCCAAGAAGTTAGTTGTGCAAGTTATAATGTTGACTGAACGCCACTGCCATACTCTCAAGAGTGGCGTGTTTTTTTGACTTTTAAATTTCTTTACAGGACAGAAAATTTGGTGGAACACAATGGGGGAAGCTCCACTGCCAGCTTGCAACACTGCTTGGAACAGGGGGCCAGGTCATGGGTGACAGCGAGGCTTTGCCTCCTTACAGGACACGATGCGGCACAGGAGGAGCTGGGACAGGCACCAAAATCCCTGATGGAACTGGGTTTAAATGCGAAGACTCGTCCAAGGCTGAGAACTTCCTAAAAGACCAGATTTATGCACATCTGGTCTGGGTTACTCAAAATGGCTGGTAAAAGTGAGGAACCAGCTAGAGATACAGCTGCTGTGAGGGAAGATTTTTACCTGACCCAGCTTTGCAAGCTACCATGGACAAATACAGGTTTCAACATGTAACTTGAAGTTCTCATTTTCACTAAAGGAGAATACAGGAGTTTTTACTTGGTGAGAAATCACTCCTGGTAGGAGCTCATCCCCTCCACTTTCTCAAACTGGAGCCTCAAACTTGGAAGAATAAATACGAGTCAATATATGCACAAGTTGGTGCTGGGAAAGTAGACAGGCAAAGAAAGCACAAGCAGATAGTTATAATGGACTCTGTCCCCTCTGTATTATGTATTTCTTTGATGTCAATGTTTTCTTATCACTAAAGGTGGCACCACCCCGGTGGTGACCATAACAAAGCCCGTGCCATGAGTGATGTCCAGTCACAAAGCAGAAAGGCATTAGGACCACATGAAACCCATCAGAACTAGAAAGTGCGAGAGATGGTTTGAGGTGAGGACTAAGAGCCCACGCGTTGGTCCACCAGCTGGTACGTGGGGCAAAGTTTTGCTGTCTTGAATTGCTCCAGGAACCAACCTGACAATTCTCCATCTGGTTATCCTTGCGTGTTGCCTTTCGTGTCTTCCCTCGGTTTAGCAAAGTCCTTCTCGCGCAGTACGAGGGACTTTCGTATTGCACTGCATTTGCATCCGAGGGGAGAAAATAAGCCTTTGCGAAACTTCAATCTTGTTTTACTCAGATGGGTCTCCTAAACACGGTGGGTGAGCCCTGAAGGCCACCACCCCACGGTGCGATGGGGGGAGCAAGGGCTTACACACGCATGCAGAGAACAAAACACACATGCCGGCCATGAGCAAGCCGCTGGTAAGGCACAGCGACAGCAGCAGCCTCTGCTGGCTGGGCCTCCCCCTGGACCTCCTCCCACTGAGCCTCTCGCACTCTTGTCACCTCCCACCCTCTCTCAGCGTCCACAGTTCAGGGACCTCCCACCCTCCCTTGGCCACCAGCCCTCTCACCCTCCGTATCTCCACCTACCTCTCACTCTCTCAACCTAAAGACCCTCTTGGCCTCGCACTCCATCTTGGCCTCCCCCCTAGATCAGCCTCCTACTCCCTCTTGGCATCTCCTCTACCATAGTCATCCCCCCGGGGGCCTCCAACTCCACAGAATCATCTTCTATGGCCATAGCTCCCGTTGTTTCCCTCCTGTGGAATCTGCTCCAATGGCCTCTGGTCTCATGGCGACAGTTCCTGGCGTCTCCGGTCCTGTAGCCTCCTGCCCCATGGCCTCAGGTCCCACAGTCTCTGACACCATGGCCGCAAATACCATGGCAGCGTTAGCATCCCAATTCCTCTAAACCTCCAGAAGTCTTTTGGCCCCAGAAGCCACCTCAGCCTACAGGCACGCTCAGCCTCAACTCTTTTTTAGACTCCCACCCGCTTTTGACCTCGACCCTTGCTTAACCTCAACTGTTCCTCAGAGTCCCCCCCACTTTTGACCCCCACC
>VZSZ01003197.1:19127-116722 GCA_013398815.1 Ibidorhyncha struthersii | reverse complement strand
CCTGCCTCTTCGCACAGACTGATCTCTGCAACAGCTTTTCCTGCTCTCTTGGTTTCCATTCCAGCTTGGCCTTACTCTTTTTTGCCCTCCCACCCCTTTTCGGCATCTGCTCTTGCTCTGCCTATACCCTTTAGTCTCCCCGAGTCTCCACTTGCATTCCTGCTCATCCTCGTACTCTTCTTCCACCTCCCTCTGCCTTTTGCCCTGCCCCTGTTCTCCGCCAGGCTCCTGTTCAGGCTCGCCCTCCCAAAGCTCCTTGGTCCTCACCCTCCACTGCTGCTCAGTGTTCCGCTCCCTCTACAGCCTCCTACAGCATCACGTCCTCCGCTCTCACTGGGCCTCCCACTCCTTCCTGGCCTCCCCACCACCTTGGCCTCCCCCACCACCGAGAGCGCTGCCTCTCCTCCTCTTCTTGCTTTCCCCTCCCCGCCTCTATAGGGTGAAGGGGTTTTGCACTTTCCCAGGGGTGTCACCAGCACATCCCCCCAGCACCAGGGCTGGGAGAGCCCCCAGCCCCGTGTACCCCTCTGCCCAAGCACTTCCCAGCGAGGACGGGGGCTCCGGGAGAAGGAAAACCCTCCTAAGCAGACACGGCACCTTGTCACGCTGCCCCTTCCCAGCACGGAGCTCCCACAGGCAGCGCTGGGGACATGTGGCTTCAGCCCGGCTCCGGTCCCTGCAGACATTCAAGTGTCACCTCCAGGGACAGGCACTCGTCACCTGTGGGAACCCCCGGCCATGCCACTTGTGCAAGGAGATTCAGAACCTTATTTAAAAGTAGGATAGAAATAACTGAACATGTGCCACCGGTTTTTGCAATTAGGGCATCTCTTGAGGATCAAGAGGCATCAATTATTCAAACGAGAACGCGTTTGTGCCAGCTAGCACAAGGGCTCACCCTGCGTGGCGCTGGCAAGCCGCAGCTCCTGCTCCAGCTGGCCCAGGAGGCCACTCGCCTTCTCGCACCCAGGTAAAGCCCACGTTGGGCTGGGGCTGTCCCTCCCGTCACCACACAGCCCCAGGAACGGGGGAAAACGCTCATCAGCAGCCGAGTCCTTCCCTCCAGCCCCGGTACGCAAGAGCGAAGCATTCCTCACCCTCCTTCAGGGATGTCACTACTGTTATCGGGATAGAAAAGGCAACATGGAGCAACTTGAAGAAATCAGCCGTGAGAATAACAAGCAGATTCCCAGACGCATCCCTTAGATGCTGGAGAACCAAGAGGGATCAATGGATTTGGTATCACATTTGCAGCCCCTGGCCAACAGCCCCGATGGAGCACAGCTGGAGACATCACTTTGAATATTAGAGGGACACTGTAAGTAGAGGACACACACGGGTACAGCTGGGATGAGTTAAACTACATGGAATTACGGGCACTGATTCTGAGCAAGAGCATCCACCTGGGGGTTTAATGAGTTCTCACATTTCTGCTTTTGCTCAGGTTTTCATTGGGCTCCAGCACCAAGTAAAGCTTTAGCTCCAGTCAAGCGGCTGAAGGGCAAGAAAATATTATACCGAAAGCCACTTTCTGGCTCTTTTTGTGCCCCGTGTAGAGCCGTGGTCGTTGCTGGGAGGTCACCGAATAGACACCCAACGCAAGCCTGCGTCACCACCCCAGCCTTTGCTCCCAGTGCTTTCTGCAGATGCTTCCTCACAACAGACCAAGCTGTGCCGACACAAAACCGCACCTCAAAATAAACGAATCGACCCCAAACTGCCCCCCAAAACGAAGAGGGGCAGAGCAGCCGAGGCTGCGCCGTCGCCCGTCCCGGGGAGGCAGCCTCTCCGTCAGCACACTGGGGAGGCATAACTTCATCAGCTATTCGTTAGCGTCTCGCTGCGCAGCGAGGCATTTTGCGGTCGGCGTTTTCTTAAAGGTGACGTTAAGAGAGAGTTCTGTGGAGAGAAAGCTCCCAGTTCTGCAGGGGATAAACCCAGCGGATGAGCTGCGCGGCTATTTCTGGAGAGCTGAAGGGTAAGAGAAGGCTGTGTTTGAGGAAAAGCATCACGAGGGGCAGCGCTGCTCGCATGACAGCGGCTGCTCTTCCCTTTTTACGGAAAGAGGGGAAAACGCTCTCCTCTTCCAACCTGTGCTGGTTTACTGGCGCTGGAAATAGAAAGATGCCTGGTACGATTGTGGGAGAGACACAAGGGGGTGGGATCGCATGGGGAAGAAATAAATAAGAGCTTTTAATACACCAGGAATTCTGCTTTTGAAATGAGGAATGAGAGCACTGAAATCTCCCACTGAAAACCATCTGCGCCGGTGCAGTTGCACAGCCCTCTCCAGCAGCCTCAGAGGGTGGGGGTGGTGGGGGGACCCATTAAGGCTGATTTATATGGCTGGCCTCGTCCCTACACAATTTGTTTCTAAAGGATTAACAAAGCAGACTGCATTAGCTCCGGTGGCCAAACGCGTGCTAGTGGAAAATCAGAATTCATTTGTTCGGGCTCCAGCATCGAAAAAAGCAGCAGCCAAAGGCTCAGCCCTGAGCATCACAAAGCGTCCCCGCTCCAAGGCCAGCCGCCGCGCGGTGGCACTCCTCCTCCAGCAACGGGACAAGGTGGGGACCAACTGCAGCAGCCCTGGCAATAATGAAAGGCTGATTCTTCTCTTCCTCCGCAAGCTTGCTGCATTATTAAAAGGTAGCAGAAAGCGTCGCGCCGAGCATCTGCACGACACCGTGCCCAGTTCGGGGAGGGGGGGGGGACACACACACAGACGACGACGACCCCCCCTTTTCCTGCGCCATTCATCTGCATTTCTCCAGCCATTTCTCATTTGCGACACGAATGCTCAGGTTAAATCCTGCAGCACCCAATTACAATTGAAAATTATTTCAAGCATGACGATAGGGAGAGACGGGTTACAAAACCGGAGTACGCTATCGCTTGTGCGGAAAGGGGGCTGCCTGGGTACCCCCCGCACCGCACGGTGTGTTTTCTGTGTCTGGTTTGGTATTCTCAGCGCTTCAGTTAGTTGCTCCTTCTTCCTTCCCCTTTGCGAGCTGTCGCAGAAATCTCTTGATGTACGAAACTGCCTCGTACTCCTCCAGTTTGTGTACAAATCAAATGCAATTCCACCTTCTTTTGTTCAGCTGCTCTTGTAAGACGCTCATTTAAAGAACAAACAAACCCACTTCCCTTATTTTCCTCCTATTTCTTCTGCTCATCAGATAGCTTTCACCTGTCTCAGGCAGGTATAGACACCTGTAACTCATTTCTGGAGCACAGAATCTAAAATATTACGACACAGCCATGTTTTTAACCGCACTAGTGAAGTCGAGGACTGGCTGTCTGGATACAGACACCGAGTTTAATGACCTTCTTGGTGTGGCTCTTACAGCAACGTACGCAGTGCCTAACTCTTACACAGAGCTCCCGATAGGTTCCATAAGGAGGGGAGAACAAAGCTACTTTTGCTCGTTTCAGCTCCGTGTTCCGAATGGTTTCTCTCCCAGGCTGCAATTCAAGCCGCAGCGCAGCCTCCCGAGAGCGAGCCGCAGCACACCAGCGCTCACTGCTGGCATCTCCGCAAGCCCAGGAGCTGCTTTAAAAAGCCCAGCGGTGGAGGGGGAGAAAAAGAGCAAAAAAAACCCTGCGGTTTGCGACAAAGCAAGAGCAAGCTGGTGCACCAAAGTGCTGCAAGCTAAGGACACCGATGCAGAGGCTGCGATTCCGCGAGGAGACGAGTACGTGAGGAGTTAATACATGTGGGAGGATACAAGGACCCAATACCAGCCTCGCGCATACCAGGGAAATGTGGTGTTTACTTAAAACCCCAGTGCACTGCAGAAGTGCTCAATAGCAGCAGATCTATCGCTGGATGCTGCCCCCAGCAGCAACCGTTTCTAACAGATGGTACATTTTTCACTACTGAGGTTCTTTCAAGTGTCACATATACGCCTTTGGAAGGCAGCGGGGGGGGGGGACCCAACCAAACCCAGCAACAACAAAACAAGCAATTTTGAGAAATTCAACCTTATTCACAAGATTTAAAAAAAGAACCAAGACCACTCTTACAGTATAAACACGCCAATTCATTCATTTTTACTGATGGTTGCATTTATGAATTTCATTCTCGTGAAAAAAGGGAATAAAAGGAAAAAAATTAAGAAAATAGCTATTTATAGAAAACAAAACAAAAAAGGGCTCAAACAGAAAAGACTCTGTGCTGATGCTTTTGATGAGCAGTCCGATGGCGTTAAACATTACCTGTGCAAGCAGGCATGCTTGAAAACCTGTCTCAGTACTGTAGCTTCAGTTCCACAATCCAGGATTTCTTTTACGGTTGTTGGAAAAAAAAGAGCCTAATAGTTTCATACTGTATTTATTTAATAACTAAAATTCACAAATAAAAAGATACTTGCAAAGTCCTTTAGTTGTGTCATCCCCTCCTCCTCCACTCTACTGCTTTCAGACCCATATGCATAAAAAAATGGGCTTGGATTTTTAATTTTAACTGTTATATGATTGGTCGTTGGAGCTGAAGCACCAAATGGAGAAGATGCTTTATGGAGATGAGGGTATAACCCTTGCCTTCCCACACACATGTTGGAGGAACATAGGAGATGTACCAGCGCCCGGACTCCTCTGCTCCCATTTCCCCCACCCAGAGCATTCCTTTCATTTTATATTTCCTCTGTTAAGTGACTGACTGTAGCCTCTTTTTTTTTTTTTCCCCCTTTGTCCTTGCGGGACCGCATACGCGTTGGACATTGTTCATTTCTTACTCCGCCAGGCTTTGAGTCAGTGTCAAGTAGGTCCTGTTACAGCTCAGTGCTAGTTGTTTTTTAATGGGTCTTTTCATTTCAGGTAGGTTTGTGTGTCGATTCAGAAGGCTTGCTTATTTTCTTCCTTGTTTATATCTGACAAGCTGCTGGATAAGGCTATTCATACTCCAGGAACTGTTTGTGATAGAACAGCAAATATCTGCAAGAAAGCAGAGGTACAGTTTCAGCTTTCTGCTATGCGTCGCAGCAGATTAGTATTTCCATTGACGCGGTCATAAAAAATGAGGACTATTAATTTTGTTTTTCCTTTCAATTTGAAGCGATTCCAGGGACATGCCAGTTCCCCGCAGTAACCGGGGAGGAGGAGGAGGGAAGCCAGCTGAAATAATTTTACCAGCAACTCAGGAAACTGAACAGTTGTACATCAAACAGTCAAACCTTCTTGTCGTACGATCTACTCGGAACCTGAAAGCTCCGGAAGACTGGACCGTGTTGGTGCCCAGACAGGCAGCATCCATTTAACACTATCACAACAAGAGAGGTGCTTTAAGATGCAACCATTGCTTTAGAGTCACATTACCAAAGCATCAGACACTTGGGATTATTGCGAACTGTCTGCCATTTATTGTTACAGGAGCAAAAGGAAGAACCAGGCATGTGGGTGAAAACTCACGTGTCCCAACCAAATCCAACTCAAATATCTAATGTCTCAATCTGTACTCAAATCTGGTGTTTTAATAGGATGAAATTCCTCCCGTCCTTAATTACTTTATGTGTACTGCTACAGAAGGGAGCCCAGCCCTCAAGCAGTTACACGTCAGAGGGGAGCGGACTCATCTCTACATACTCTTCACATGTCACACACCGACAGGGTCACTACATGACTCTCTTAAAATGCTTCAAAGCACTTTTGAGACTTTCCAATTATTATTGTTCCATCTCGCGCCCTATGGAGCTTCCCTTATAAGAACGATGCAGATCTACTCAGTGTCAGCCTTCACCTGAACCAGGGAAAACCGATCAGAGCTCACACCAGCCTTTAGTGAGGCGCACGGGCAGCAGTTGCGTCGCGCACCCTCTCCTCCTTGCCTGCGGCAGTTTCTCCCACAGACATACCGCAGCTGAGGGCCAGAGGTAGCCACTTGTTATTGAAGAAAAAAAACACAAACTCATTTTTCTGCTGACCTAAAAGCACAAGGTACCTTGTCAAATCATTTAACACTAGAACTCAGATATTATAGATTTTTTTTTAACTTCCTGGTTGAAGTCCAAAAAAATGAAAAAATGGGAAAATTTGTTTAAAAAATATTACAAACTGAACATCTGCAGCAACCCACAGAGATGTCAGGAATAATTAAAACAAGAGCAATAAAGGCTTATTCTTTCCCGTACCAAGTCCGTGGTTGAAAATGCAAAAAGAAGACTTCAGATTTTAAGCTAGCTTATTTTTGAAACATATACCAGTCCCCAGTGCTTCCCTCAAACGAGGAACACCGAGATGCTTCCCTGGCAAACCGCTCCTCTGCACTCCCAGTGCTTGTCTAATGCAAATATCTGAAACCAACGTAAAGCCATGAGCTAAGAAACAGCTCATGTTCTATACCTGCCTCCCATATAGCCTTGCCGCTCTGGTTCACGGTATTTTCTTAATGGCGCTTCTTCCCATCTTTTACACTCATAGTAATCCAAAGGTTCTGCAAAGACCAGATTGTGTCACGGAGGGAAATGCTGCTCCTACGTTGGATGATCATATCACTTTGGTTTTCAGAGTCCCTTCCATTAGCAAGCAAGAGTTTGGACATGAGCACCAATTACAGACACTGCAGAGTCAGCTGATGTCCCTCATCCTTCCCCTCTTCCTTCAACAAATCCAGGATTATAAAGCCACATTCTGAAGCACTGATACATACACAGAGAGAGACATTCGATATTCAAAGAGAGAAATTAAGTCTTCTCTATCATGACAGGATCTTTTAAGTGAAAGTAAGGAAAACCCAACAAAGGTCAAAGTTTCCCTTCCTTTCCACTTCCCAGTTCACAACTTACCCTTCACTGTCTAGCACATCCTTAATGCTAGCCTTGGTGATAATGGCATCATCACACTTGAACCACTGGTCCTTGTGCTGCCGGATGAAGCTGGTATAGTGCCCACTCTCCAAGGTTCCCTGGTGATTAACTACTGCAAACAAGGAATACCTGGTACAGAAAAGAGTTAATGAATACGTGGATCAAAAGGGGAAAAACAACTGACATTTTAGACAGGCAGAAGCTTGTGTTCACAAACGTGCATAGCACTAGTAAAGGATCTAATCCAACAATTGAGCATCTCTTAACGTTAACTAGGAGGAGGACATCCTTGCCCAGGGAAAAGAACCACATTTTTCTTTTCCTGTCTTGCTATTACTGCAACACTCCAGTCTAATGACAGCCGTCAGCTTTAGCAATACTGGCTACCAAAGACGACTCTTCTAAAATAGATCAGTATTGATGCATTCCTGAAAAGGACCGCTGATTATCTAGTTTGACCTTCTGTTTCCCTGAACTAGTTACTCTAGTGAACCAGAAAAATGCATTTGAGGTATGGGTATGGGGAAGGAGGTAATCTTAAATATAGCTAACCTTAAATATTTCTAGTGATAAATTGCTGTAGTGATTAATTGTCCTTAAACTGGGAAGTCTGTACCTATTTTGAAATACTAAATACATACCCAGCCTGAACTTCCAGCTTTCAGGTGCTGCTGTGCATTTGCCTGCTAGTCTGAACACTAGCAGACATGTCCATTCCACAGAAAGATACTGGTAGACTAATAAAGTTGCTCTTAACTTTTTTCCCCCCTTTTCTTAAAAAGGAGAAGACTGAAGTCCTTGGCTGTTTTGCTCTAAGACTTTATTTCCAGTCTTAAATATACTTGCAGCTCTTTTTCAAACGTTCTCCACTCTCTTTAACTCTTTCTTAAAATGGTATTCTCAAACTGGGATACAAACACAGCTGCACAATGGTTAAAATAATCTCTCTAACCTCACTGGGTACTGTTCTTCTCACGTTCAAAATTCACAGAGCTCTCTTGACACAGTGGGGCTGCAACAAGGCACCTATTCAGTTGAATGTCTACAGAGCCACCGATTTATATAGTCACCGTCTTCCTAGTGGAGTCCTTTAACCCAACTAGGACAGACACCACACTCTAGTCCTAGATGGAGGGTTCTAGGATTGCCTCAGCTGTTTACTGGCATCCAGTTTACTAAGCTGCTCAGATACTTCTGCTCACATTACCTAATCCTCTTCATTGTTAACAAGTTCTCCAACTTAAGCCATGTGCAAACCTCAACAGTGATCAGTTATGTTTTCTTTCAGACCTTTGCTAACACTGTTGAACACCATCCCATCTAATGAATGGGAGGAGGGACTTTTTAAAAGGGCATATAGCGATAGGACGAGAGGGAATGGCTTTAAACTGGAAGAGGGGAGATTTAGATTAGGTATTAGGAAGAAATTTTTCACTCTGAGGGTGGTGAGGCACTAGAACAGGTTGTCCAGAGAAGCTGTGGAAGCTCCATCCCTAGAAGTGTCCAAGGCCAGGCTGGATGGGGCTTTGAGCAACCTGGGCTGGTGGGAGGTGTCCCTGCCCAGGGCAGGGGGGTTGGAACTTGATGATCTTCAAGGTCCCCTAAACCATTCTATGATTCTACGAATCAATCGCTATAGGACCGCACACAGCACCCACCTGGTATCTGCCTGTACGACAACTGCACTAAGACCTGGTTAGCTAGTTTTTAAATCTACCTATTGTGTAATTCCAGTTTCTTCATGAAACTTTTAGTGCCAAATGAAGTGCCTTGAAGAATTTAAATATACAACATCAGCACATGACTGTAGCATCCAAAGTTGTAACCTTATTTAAAAAAAAAAAAAAAGATAAGGTTTGTGTGACCATCTCTATTCCCATAAAGCTATGGATATTGGATTCAGTTACACTCCCTTTACATTCCTGAGCAAGTCCATATCAGCCCGTTATTTATTCTGGCTGAAATCAATACCTGGACCAAGAGACCCCAGAATTACTGGTGTCATCTACTTGGGGCTTCAGGTGTCAGTGTTCTATAAACTTTCTTTCGGTCCTCTGGACCTCTTTACTATCGCAAGAGAAATCGGATTATTTAAAGGAAACACCCATCCCTTTTAATACTGTAACTGTAGCTTTTAATTTTGCTCATAGACTGATTGTTGGGGTTACCACCTTCAGATCTGAAAGTCAGCTGCCACAAAACCATGAAAGAGTAGGCACCTGTAATGAACGAAGCTTTATTTTGCAACAGTTTAGACTTACTGTGCTGTCAAATATGGTAATGCACTTCGCACTGCAGGATACACCGCAGACAGTATATCCCCTTCTAGAAACCAACTACCTTTCACAATAGGAGTCATGGAATGTACCACTTACTTATTATCATTGTTTAGACTATCCGTCGGCTGCTGGTATTGCCCGTTCATTCTGCTCTCTTTACTGCAACACACACACAAAAATCCGGTCACTTAAAGCAGTGGCTTCCCAAAACAAGGAAATAGGTTTTACATGACAGCCCGTTTGCCGAATCCAGGTCCTCATTCAAAAGCACAACACTGCTTAGCAGCGGAGAAGGGCTGCTGATTAGGATGCTAAAGATGCTTTATTTGTTCTCGCAGCAGTGCTACATAAGAAACACCATTTCTCCTCCTGGTCAAGGCTTCAGTGCTGCAAATACAGATCTGTTTACATCAAATGTCCTATCCAAAAAGCTTAAAAACGGGTTAAGAAAAGATTTGTATTTTAAACCTGGAAAAATATCTGATTACATCAATCCTTTATCCTGTGATGGGTCAATCATCCTAGCTCTGACTTGTAAATTCATTTTGTGTTTTGACAGCAGCAATAGGATTATGCTGTTGATTTCATAGCCGATGAAATTTAGATTACAGAGTTATGCCTGCTGATTATCCCATCTATATTCCATTATGCTTGATACCTTTCATCAGCAGAGCCTGTTCTATCCAGGGAGAATTCACCACAGAGGAACGGGGAAGTCTCAAAATCTCCAGAATATACTGGAATAAACCATATATTCTTAATACAACACTATTTAACAGAGCTTTAGGGCTCTCCTTTCTCTGCTGGCAGAAGCATCTACTTTTCTTTTTTTTTTTTTTTTTTTTCGGAAGGGCAGGGGGGCGGGCGAAGCTTGAAATTACTAGTAAAATTTAAGCACCAAACAGTGCCCCTGTGTTAAGAGATGTCACGTTTTGGGGCTTTCTGCATTGCTTCAGATATAAATTAAATCTGGATATCCTCTTGTATATTTGAATGGAATACCTGACAAATACTCATTAATGGAGCTGATTAAATTCCTTTCATAAAGGTATATTTATATAAATGTCATGTCTTTTGCAAACCTGGGAGGTGGAAAAAGCCTTACTGTTTTTGTTTAAATACCAATTAGAAATACCTATTTTAATCTGGACTACGTTTTTTCTTCTTGCAGCGTTCTCCAAACAGATGTTGAAGGTACAAAACAACCCCCCCCAGATTTGCATGTGTGCAGGATTAAGGAGGAAGGATTTTTATAACTTCAGAAATACTAGGTTAGGCATTAGGTTATGTCTAGTCTGGCTAATTACACAAGATGACCGGTGGGTGGGCACTCAGGTGATGGGACCAAAGCAGAGATTTGAAGACACAATGGGTCTGAGGCTATAAATTTAACATGCAACCAGAAACATAACACACATTAATAAAAAAAAGTTTAAATAGAAAGCCTTTTCTGGCAACAAAACTCAGTAGTTTATCTAAAAACTAGTTTAGCAAAAGATGCACATTTCAAGGAGAAGCTTACAGCAGAAGTATCGTTATACATACTGTTCTATAACCTTGATTCAAGGATGTTCCATGTTTCATGATGCACATGTATGAACTGGTAAACAGTTCTGTCCAGGTCTTTGGGGGATTTTGAACTTGGTACACACCTGGAAGCCATGAATGGTGTCATGTCCAGCTCCAGCGGAAATGAGACATACGTAGTGATCTTTCGCCTCAGTTTGGCTGAGTGTTCAAACCGCTGGAGACAAAGTGGAAGAATTTTTTTTTTTTTCTTTAGAGAAAGGCTAAGTTTTCTGTCTTTTATAAAATGTCCTAAGCTTAGGAACAGTAACATGAAAGCATATTAGCAGACAGCATCCAGGGACATACCCAGATTTTTATCTACCGACTATCTGAGCTGGGAACCCCTGTGTAAATGCTAACACATGTCTACCAGGAAAATAAACCACTATTTGTGGGGAGAAAATACAGTATGTATTAGATTGTTTACCTTAATATCTATACATACAAACTTATTCCCAACTGACATTAAGAAAAAATATATTAAACAGACAGCACACACAGCCTTTACCCAAACCAGCGTTCATTTGTACTATGCACTATTCAAATACATGGCTGCTGCCTACACTTGCACACAAAACTAGGGACAATGAGGGCTTGCCACCAGATTCACACACTTAATCCACCCATCCAATCATCTCAAGTGACAGGAGTCAAGCCTACACAGGAATACCAATTCAAATTAAGGCAAAAATGGAACGTGATAATAAAAAAGCCTTGTCCCTCCACCAAAAGGAGCCTGCAATACCCACCATCCTCTCCTCATCTTCTTGATTGAACATTAAATGGAAACAGGAACAAATATCAGAAAGAGATGAATGAGTTTCTATTTAAAGGAAGCTTCTCTCCCCATTTCTCAGAAATTCTGCTCTATTTACACTTCAAGTTAATTATTTTCCAATTGTGGTGCCATAACAATTCCCTAGCAACAGATCCAGTCGTGAAAAGCTGAGACTTCTGTAATTCTTATCTTTTGTGTTTCTTTTTTGCTTTAACACATGAAATGAAATTTGCATTTTGCACGGACAGGACAACACAATCACTTAGGAAAAGTAATTTATTTTCAAAAAAATCTTCAGTCATTCTGAATAACACAAATGCCGCACTGAGCTTAGAAAAGGGGTTGAGCACACTCACATTGCCTTGCCCAAGGAGCAGAATCACCTAGGTATATCTTGCCAACTACTCGGCACAGTAAAAATAAAAATCAAACAAAACCAGGAGCCCAACACCTCTAGAACTCCCCCCAAAAGCCAAGCAGCCAGCCAAGCACTCCTGAAACCCCAAGTCAGTCATGCAAAAACGCTCTTCAGGAAGACCACAAACAGCCAAAGAATTAAAAAGGAACTTTGCTACTATCTATTCCAGCCAGGCTCGTATCTTTGGCATATAACACTGCCTATCATCTTGGTTAATATTCAAGATGCAACTGAAGAACTGCTGGTATATGTGGGTGAACATCTGAAGGCACGGTTGTCCCCAGCAGTCTGTAAATTACAGAAGAGGGAATTCATTCCACCTGTAACACCTTTTTTCCAGCAGAAAGCAGAATCACTCTTTTCTCATGAATACAGACCTTCCTATGGCATTCTGTTTTCATGTCAAGAACTCTGCATTTCATTAACAAGCTTCTGTACAAGCCAGATTTTGAAAACAAATTTTAAATTGCTGCTACGCTGGATACGGAGTTGCTATGTAATTTAACAATTCCAAACTACAATCATTTCTTGAATACAGTCCGTGACTTGCTCAGTGAGACCATGACACTATAGTTACACAGATTATTAGATTTTCCAGTATGAATGTACTGACCTAGCTTAGAGGGGCTACTGGAAAATAAACCAGAAAAACTGCCGGCATGCTACAGCAAAGTTCAGCACACACTTTGCCATGACAGCCACAAGATAAAGGTCTAATTCCAACACTATTAAAGTTACCCAGGTGTTTTACCAAAGTCCAAATCCTAGAAACCATGTAAGAATTGAACAACTGAATGAAGTCTCCAGAGCGAAAGGCTGGATCGTGTGTTCTTTCAATTCACCGATCCCCAATTGGAAAGACAAGCAATACAAGCCTTCATTTGTACAGAGCATATAGGCTGCTGTTTTAAAATGTGTTTCCAGTCAGCACGGTCGTAGGTAAAATGCTGTTCTTCTTTATGTCGCTTATGTGACATTAGTATCATCATCAGATAAGCAGTTTCTTGAAACACTGGTTGTAGTAAGGCCTGAGGCCAGCGATCATCAGTCACTGCCTCGCAAGGAGGGGACTTTGCCATTCTGTCCCAGGAGACACTCAAGAACTTACAGGTCTGCATCTGAAAAGCTCAAGCAGATCAAAGATGCAGTTAAATTACTACGGTGGCTGTTTCTACAAAGGTCTGCGGCATCACTTTTCAAGGATCCCTTTGCCTCTTGACACAGAATGACCTTCATCTTCTGCGACAGCTGCCTACTTTGCACCACATCCACACTCTTTATAATTAAGACGTAAATTGTACAGGACTAAACTGAGTGCACCGACTATGACATTATCTCCCATCATTGCATCTTACATAATCTGGATTGGAAAACTTGAAAACTACATCACAATTAGGAAGGTAGAGGAAGCCTTCTCCATTGCAACTGACAACTTTTTCATGCTTTTCCTTCAACACAGAGTTCCTCTGTGGCTTTCTTCCAGTAGAAGTGTGGGGTAAAATTTTTACCATGTGGGATGAGTAAGTGTTATTGGAGATTGGTTTCTACGCTGGTTCAGGTACTGTACTAGCCTTCCATTTTGTTTCTAGACTCTGAGTAGTTAGGTTCCCACAGACATACTGCAAAGCTACATTACAGATAATGTAATACTATCTTAATAGAAAATCTAGCTGGGCATGCAAGCTGTTCTTTCTATTAATTTATATCATGAAAGATTAGTCAGAAAAAGCCAGAAGATATGTCCAGGAATTTAGCTCACCCTCTCAGAGAGGAATACACATCCTCTGCTTTGTCTGCCCCCTGTGAACTTACTTTGAGATGAAAACAGGCCACAATGGGTAACTTCTTCATAGTGAGTTGTTTGGTAGATTCCTGGTAGCTATGGCAACCACTACATTTGATTTTGGCACTGCTTCCTAGATGTTCTGGCCTTGTAAACCTGAAAAAATATTAAAAAGCAAAGGGATGCTCAAAACGATCAGATGATTTCCCACCCGTGCTGAGAACACTTATTTTACTTTTACTCATGGGTCACTGGCACCACAAGAGAGAGTTCAGGGCTTTTAAGTGTCATTTTGAAAAAAACCCACCACCTATAATAACGTAAAGTGCTCTGGTTCAGATATCCAAATCTGACATTCATCACTGCTCTACTTGGGCACGTTGCACTGAACTGTACCAGTGTCTGGGAAAGGAGCTAGATGTTAGTTCATCTGCTACAACAGAAAAGCTAATTTTCATATAGAAAGCAAAGACCTTTTGTTTTCAAGAACAGAAACACTGATATGAAGTTCCGAAGTGAGATGACATGACTTCTGTGCTCAGCTGCATGCTAGTCTGCAGGACACTCTTCTAGCTTGTAGCCCTCCGGGGCTAGGATCAAAGCTCTGAGATGGAAAGAGCTGTAAACACAAAGTTCTTTTCAAAATACAGATATCTTCCAAGAAAACCCAAGTGTTGACAACTGGAAAAATCTTTTTCCAAATTTTCAGACAGAAATGCTCAAGGGAGCTATAGGAAGAGCCCATTAAGAACAGGGAACTGCTTAGAGAAAATAAACTACCTCTATGTTCTCACAACACACTAAAGCAGAGTATCTCTCACTTTTTCAGACACTGTCAGCACAGAAAAGGCTAGGAGGATGGACGGCTAACTCTTTTCCTCCAAGTTTAGACTTCCACAGGGCAAATAAATCATCTCCCAGAGGCTGCTTTATGACTAGGATTTTTGAGATGAAATATTTTGAAATGTAATTTAACATTTTACATTAATGCACACACTAAGCAGGTGAGGGCAACACAGTATCAGCCGTCACTAACCCTACCTTGCCTCATTCTATTTATGGCCAACGCAGCCTCCAGCATTAAATGATCATTGCAGCCTCCTGGTCTCCCCTCCTGTTTGATTAAGAAGATCCCCTTTACCTAGCCTATGTACCACCCTTCTCTGTTTTTGGTTTTGTTTTTTTGATTTTACCCACCCCCCAAGTCTGTAAAAAGGCTTATAAATTTGTTATTAGGAATGCCTATGTCTTTCTGGGTTTTGTCACCTTCCTGCTCAATCCTTCCTTCTTCAAGCCAGCTTCAAGTTACATGGCCACACGGGCTGACATGAATCCTTGTTCGAATCTAATACTCAACCTGCTTGCTAATTTTTGGGTAAAAAATCTAGACCCAGCCTCTTTATCCGTTACAGTCCAACTTCTTTCCAAAATCCATACTCTTTGAGGGCATCTTCGAACCTGTTTTTCGTTCCCTATCATCATCTCTCTCTCTAATTCTACTAAGTCCCATGTTGAAGACAATCACCAAAATTCAACCGGTTTTGCCTCTTGATGCATTCCTGCATCAGCAATTTCTCATTTGTACTAATTTCCTTGTTTTCTTAAAATTATTGACCTTAAAAGTATCAAGAAGGTTAGAAATCAGATGTCAGAGGCTATGAATTTTTATTTCAGGGGGATTAGCTTTGGCCCAGGCTACAGGCAACCTCTTCCTCAGACGAGTATCTTAATTTGCCACAAAGAGAATGACTTTCAGATCTGCTACAAGATCCAAGATAACTGAACACAAAGCCATGACATCCTCTCCAGTTACCTGGTTCCACGATGCCTACGCTTCCTGCTCAGAATTATCTTTTCTTCATGAAAGCTCCATTCCTTTAACTCTTAATGCCATCCCCACGCCCAAGCTGGCAGTAGCTGACCCTCAGCTCCACTTAGAGCAAAATCAGATTCATACTTGGTGTTCTAATTCAGATTAATATTAAATGCATTGTGAACTCTTTTTATGTCCTTGCTTAGCTGACAGAACCACGAACATGGAGACAGACGCTAGTGGTTTTGAGCATTTAAAACCACATTGCCTGGCAGCAACCAATGTAAAATTTGTTTTCTTTCTGTATCACGTGGCAACTGGTTTGGATTGCTTATTGTTAAGCCTCCTGTTGCTCTGAGCCTTCTTTGCCTTCTCACTTTCTCTTATGCAAAAAACTAAAACGTGTATAAAAACGCTGTTTGGCGATAATGCCATGACAAAGCATCACTTACTCCCATTGTTCAGTGCCACCTGGAGAACAGAACGAAGCCAAATGCTTTTTACCCCCCCCCCCACCTGTATTTGTCCGGTTTCATACCTTCGCAAGCAGTCTGTGAGAGTGGTGGTGCCCGATACATGGCTTTCCCCATTTACAACACTGCCATCACTCCCTGGACTCAGTGGCCAGAACGGGGTGGAAGAGCCTGGCAAATCCAAACTGATGTCCCAAAATGGGTCTATCGTTGTGGAAACGCCACTGTGAAAAAGAAAGCAGTTTAATACATGTTTAGAGGAAGTAAAATTAACAGTCTCTCCCACTTTAAGGTGCACACCAGCTACTTACTTTTAAGAACTATGGGATCTACATCACCCCTAGAGGGCACTCAAAGATGACAGAAAATATAGTTGCTCCACAGCGTTTTCCCATAACTGATTGTTTTCCCGAATATTTAAAAGCCGTATGTTTTAGGAAATGTATGTGATGTACCAAATGCAAAATATATGCATTTAATATATTCTCCCACTCACCGGAGCCCTGTGACTCAAAGTGAGCAAGCAGGGTTACTCAGAGACAGAGGTAGCGGTTATACTACTGACCAGCATAAACCAGATACGATGACAGCTACGTGCAATCCAACTAGTTTAGAAGCATGGTTCTCTGGTCAAGACGTGGAAGATGGTGTTCAAGGCTACTGCGATAAGGAGAGTGCCAAATACTGTTGCTATACAGCAGTGCAGTGAATGAAGCTTTGCAGTTCACATTAGCATCTCTTATGGCATTTGAAATTTGAGAGGCCAAAGAATAAACGCATGAAGGAAGTAGTGTATGTTCTCCATCAGATTTCTCTAAAAGACAGCTGAAGACAAGCCAACAGCTAGACTGTGGAAAAAGCTTCCCAACTTGTATTGACTCAAATCTTTTCTTCCAGCGTTTACATTTTCAAGGGAAATCCAGAACTTCATGGTTCTAGGCTCCTATTTTGGAAGCATTTTCTGTATGTACTCGTTATACTCATTTTTGAGTTATCTCTTCCTCTAAAACTAGTGTCTTTCACTCTGCGATCTCATTAAGCCTACAATATTCTGCCTTTTCTTCAGCTTCATTTGTGCAAAAGTTGTCAGTTTTTAAAATGAAACTTCTTTTGTTACAGTTTCATCAATGCTAATATTGTGTCATAACACATCAAGCTTTTTATTATCATATAAGGATTCTGTGGCTCTACAAGCCAAAGAACAAAATTTCATATGTTTTCCTTACAGTAAGTCTTCTGCAAATCTCTCCAGGAAACTGAGAAAAAAAGCAGATCCAAACAAGCAGAGCACAACAGTCCATCTGCAGGACAGCGTGCGTAATTATAAAGAATGCAAGACAGAACAAAAAACAAGAACTCTGACTTCTGCACTATGGCAACACCAAACATCTTGAAAGAGAAGTCAACTTGCTCCAGTACACAGAGTAGAACAAGTACATTTTTCCTTAGTCTTGTAAAACATTCACGTGCTGGTATCTGAGATTATATTAGTATCAGCCTCTTTGAAACCTCTCCTGATGATACATGAGGCTCCGAACTGAAGTAAAATATGATTGTATATCAGAGTCTTCTTCAAATGCAGTGACAACTACATACTTTCAAAACCAAAGAGATCTTGGAAGTCTTTTCCTCGTGGACTTGGAAAAGAACAGTCCTTTACTAGTAAAAATTTCTGTGGGCTTTTAAAAAAAAAATTTAATGGACTTGATGTCCATAAGCCCGTGGTACTTTTTAAGGTAGCTTTTTCGGTACGCCTTAAGATATGACAGTTAACTTGTACTTGATTGCATTTAGCTGATGATGTAGTTAAACAGTTCTCTTGATGGAATTTTGCTGGTATTTTATCGATATTCAAGAAAGAAAAGATTCACTGTTGTGCTAGAGGGTGTACAGCTTCAAATCAGTTAGGAATTAACAGAAATTAGCATTTTATTTTTTTTTTTAAAATATTACTTACTGGCAGACTTGACAGGTAACATCAGACTGCAGTCCGCCTGTGAAGATTTGGTCTATGATGCAGTTACAGTGGTTGGGGTTGTTGGCCTTCTTCCCATTGTCATCACCTGGAGGAATGCAAACACAGACTCAGAAGTCAAAAATCCTCCTAGGGAACAACGGTTTGTCTTGGACTGTGACTCCAGTAACTCTTTACAACACAAGTTTATAAACATACTGCAAGTTCATATAGATGATACGGAACCCTGAAAATGTTGCGCATTAAAGAAAAACAAGGAAACCTCCTGTAGAGGTGAAGCTTTAAGCCGTCAGGCAACCCCCTTTTTCAGGGTATAGCCTTATCTCCCTTTACAGAGATTTGCTTTGCGCTCTCTGGTGTAAAGCTCAGTTCCTAAGATGAAGCAGTTGCCAAGGTGATTCATGAAAAAGACCATTTAAACTTCACTTAGAGGGCCACCGTGCAACATTTGTGTCTAAACAACTGGCCAGCTCTTTACCACAGAAGCACTAATTTCTGCTTAGGCAGAGTGTTCACTCGCACATTACTTTCCTAAATGAACACAGAGGAAAAAGCATCAGACGACACTACTTTTTAATTCTATCCCAGTCAACTTTTCAAGAGTAGTGAGGGGAGGAGGTTTGTTAAGACCCATCAACCTCCGGCCTGCCGTCTGCATCCGTCCTTTCAACATCAACGCGGACTTTCTGCCCAAGTTTTCACCAGTGAGAAAAGGAAAGATGTGAAGTGGGAAGGTAAGTGCTGTGTCTTCCTCCAGCTTCTTCAGAGACACGGCAATCCTCTAAGTTCCCAAGGGGCACAATAAATGCGTACCCATCTTTGAGGCATTATAAGCTGTCATTGTGGGTCTCAGGAGCACAGCAATTCATTTTTATGATTTGAGTGCTGAGATTAGGCCAATTCAGCTTTCTTAGACTAACCAAAGCATTAAATAACCAAAAAATTATTGGCACAGTTCTCAGCTTTAAAGCATACTCCTTCCATTCCCCATAGGCGAAGGAGGAGTGATACACTTTTTCTTTGATTTCCAAGACTGTACTGCTTATTTTCCTTGGGCAGGATAGATGCAATTGGTTTTGCTTTGTAAACAGAGATGCACAAACTGTTTCATAGCACCAGCTAGTTATTTTGTAAAGTACATCTTAAGATGTCTTCTGATCTCCTACAACAGGAACTGCTAAGATAGAATCAAGTTTTACCAGACTTCCTGGTAACTTTAACTTACTAGGAAGTATTTCAGCTTCAGAAATTAAATACCAAGATGCCAAGTCCTCAAGTCAGAGCTGTTACTCAAAAATAATTAATTTCTAGTCAAGCATGTAAAAAAAACAAACAAACAAACAAACAAAAAAACCCACCCCAAAACCACCAAACCACCTAAAGAAACTAAAAGCACAGGGCAAAACCCCACCACTTTTCTTGTGTCTAAGGTGCCCGGAGCTGGAGTCTTCTTCCAGCAGAAAGGGAGGAGATGATCTCCCCCCCCCCAATGAAGCTTTAGAAGTTTGTCAGAAAATATTATGTAAACTGACAAAGGCTCCACCTGGCACTAAGTGTGAAAAAGCAGACATAGGTGATGCCTACCAAGCTGCAACGGGCCACTTCAGTTAATTAGATCCTAAATGCCTCAGAAAAGCGCTCGCTCAGCTGCCCACTTTAGAAACTCCTGTTTCAATTATCAAGAAAAGCGTATTGTTTCCTTAAAAAGGCTCTTGAACAAAATGCTCTAAAATTAGATTTCAAATGTACAAGGTTCAAGTTGGGGGTTATCAGACCCGGTCTCAGACGTTTCTTGATGAGAATTTCAGCTAAACCTTACTGAACTTAAGATCTTTTTAAGGTCTCAATTATGCTAAGCTAACGAATAGAGCATACAGTATAGAGACTGTACAAGACAGTCTTCACCTTTGGAAAAAGATCACTTATAAGCTTTAAAGACTACATGTGGATTTTCAAAAAAGAATTTAATGGTTTTTATCCATGTTTTTAAAACTTCACTTTTTAAAGAAACAACATGCAACTGCCACATCCCTGTAATATCACCATTTGAAACATTATCTCCCTCCCTTCATTTTCGAGGTGGCAGAGGCAGAGAAACAGCGTCTAGAGATTTTGCCTGGACCACAGGTAACATCCCTGTTGGACACCTTTAACAGACAGCCATTTCCGCCTACGGGAGAGAACGAATACTCCCTTTTCAATTATACAAGGCAATTAGGATCAGTGACAAGAGGGTCTCAAAAGAATATCCTGCAAGCTTGTTCCCAACAAAACAGAAGGGCATTACCCACTCAACATTATTTCCCATGACATTTGGTTGGAGAAGAGGAAAAAAAATAAGTAAGATTACCACCTACTCACACTTGTCAATATGTAACAGACGCTGAGAGGAGGTATATTATGCAGCTGAGAACTAGAAGCTGCTAGATTGTTGTGCTCAAGTTACGGTTCCCTTCAACATTTCTGTCTTACCAAGCAGGTTTGAGTTTCATACATTTTGTTTGCAAAGCTGGGCATAATTCCTATAAGGGAAATCAGCAGCTTCTTGTAAGAGATTGGTCAGCACAAGACTAAAACCAAACTTGAAAACACATCAACGTATACACTAATGCAATTAAGAGAACGGCAGAAAGTTTGGATTCAAATTAAAAAATCTGATTCTTAAAAAAACCACAAAAGATACTACTGCATCTGTGCAGTAACTAAGCGTATTAACTTGTGTTCAAATATATAGGCATTTAATACACTACTAAAGGTAAATCATAAGTAACTACTGTAAGAACAGACAGATTAGTTTTTAACACTGCTTTTGATTTTGAGATAAAGAAGTTTTGCCTCCAACTTCCATTATGTATTTTAAATGAGAAAAAGGAATTTAAAAATTGCCAGATTTTAAAAGGGGCATTTATCAAAACAACACATTAAAGTTGACTTTTCTGCTTTACTTTGGCCCCCAGTGTTCCGAACACGTGCTTGTTATGCTTTATGACACAGCAGCGTACACATGAATTTCCATGCATCCCAGCAGATGACATGTTTCACAAGCATATGCTTTACCAGTTCCTAAGAATACCACGCAGAATTCACAGAGCAGGGTAGTGTTTCACTCCCAAACCTCAGCACAGCATTCTTTTCCTGTCATGATACCTAGTGCCAGGCTTCAAATTTGCTTTGTAGCAGTCCTTGTTAAAGATGAATGCAAAATGCTTCATGAAAACCACATAAATGAGGAATAATCAGCTTTAAAGTGCTACGCTTTTTTTGTTAGGCAACTGAATAACACCGGCTGAATAAAGTTTGGGATAAAAATACAGGATTACCTCAATGTTTGTCTTGCTTTTTGAAACTTTGTGTACAAACACACAGGTCTGCCACTCTCTGCTGCTTGATCGTTGTTGCTCTTGCAATAAAATAAAATTAAAAAAAAAAAAAAAAATACAGCCAGTGATTTCCCTGGGCTGAACATTGACTTTTAAACTGCAGTCTTGCACCAGCCAAGCAAATAACAATTCTGGTCTAAGTTTCTCCAAGTTTGAATATGTCTGAAACAAAGTTAGTAAACTACAAAGTGTTTGGATGATTGCAACCTCACTCTCATGAAAGTCTGCAGAATTAGAACCCTGAATTTCTTCCAGAGCTCTGTTAATTAAGATCTATCTGCCATGTTGACTAAGAGCTGACCTAATGCTTTACAGACCGGGCAGAAATACCCATTATTTACATTCCTCTAACAAATGAAGAGCCCTGGAACTGCTGAAGGATCCCACAGAAGAGCGGGGTATACTTTGTACTTGCTCTTCATAGAAGAGTCTAAGAAAACATGCAAACAGCAACAGATCAAGGTCTGATCATGTGCAGCATCTTCTATAATCCAAACACATTCACAGACCAAAACCCGAAGTTGCCATGCATTTTAAAGACGAAAGGCAATACATGCCGAAGTCCAGGGGAATGGTCAGACTGTAATACAAAGAAGGTGGCCATTACGGACACAGCAAGGCTGTTCATGGCATTAGTCTAGTGGAGAAGCTAGTACCTGATGTAGAGTAAGCTGTGAATGTCATTTGGAAGCTTTTCTGGTGAGAAGGACCACAAATGCCAATGTACAATGACACTGCAGAACTCTGAGCAGTATCAAACCACGGCAAGAGATGGGAATAGCACAAAACGCAGGTACAGCTTTAAATGTCATTTACAGTAGCGATGTTGGAAAAAGAATTCAGATTCAGGAAAGCTCTTGCTTTTTCAGTTGGAGTATGCATTTAAGGACAGACCTTGTACACTCTTTGGGTAAACGGCAGAGAAAGAGGAGTAATTAATAGCTTAGCTTCCCCCCCCGCCCCCAATGCTACTTTCCCCATTAGTCCATCCTTCTCCAGCTGTCGGAATGAAAAATAGTGATGCATAGGCATGACAGGCTAGATTCCTTTTTATTCAGAAGCATTTTATATTACTCCAGCAGCACAGAGGAGCCCTGTTAAGTGTCCAGAATATGCCCTGCACAGATGCCACAGCTCAACACAACAGTGCCAGCACAAGGAGAGGCACGGTCACCCCTGAGACATGGTCATCACACAGGTTATCCTGAGCTTCCAAAACTTCACAGATGCCACTAAAACAAAGTATATATTCAATCAGCATTAAAAAAAACCCAAACAACTACCTGGGCTAGCCCATATACAAATCTCAGGGCAGTTAATTTTATGCTTTATACGATGGAGTATTACAATACTTATCTTTAAATGCCCATCAAAATAATATATTTTTCCTAATTTAGGCAGTGGCAGATATCAAAACAAGGATTCACAGCCTGCTCTGACTTGCATTACGCCACTTCCTAGAAAGCAGAGTAAATGGAACAGAAAAGGGATAAATGACCAATGTCAGCCAAACAAATATCACTGGATATTTATACAGCTCTTAACATAAGGAACACTTTTGTTTAGCTTGGTGCCTCAAGCCTTGGTGATCGTGAATAATATCCAAAGGTTAGGGCTTTATGACAAAATTTTCCCCATACTTTATTTTACTTCACTGTGTGTTAATTGTAGAACTCGATTACCATTGACTAGAAGCTTTAAAAGCTTTTTTGATTCAGTAAAATAAATATTTAATATTGGCAGGGGAGGCATAATTTGCTTATTGTAGCTTTAGGACATACTCTCACTAGTAGTAATAATGTTTTTTACATATGTATA
This sequence comes from Ibidorhyncha struthersii, assembly GCA_013398815.1. Lineage (NCBI taxonomy): Eukaryota > Metazoa > Chordata > Aves > Charadriiformes > Charadriidae > Ibidorhyncha > Ibidorhyncha struthersii. Next base: position 93,633 of record VZSZ01003197.1, on the reverse strand, counting down.
ACTTCACATGTGTCTGTGTGCACGCATAAGCATGTAAGTGGGGAAGCTTTCTCATTACATAGCAAACTAGTTCATTCCAAAAGCTGTTTATCATGACCATACTTGAAATTCTGGTTTAGATGAACTGGTTTGGTTCCCACACAACTGCTCAACCAGTTCTTTTAAATTACCTTGATGTGGAATAGATTATTTATCGTAGTTTAATAAAAGTTCATTTCTTCAGAAACAGAAACTTAAAAACCTGGGTGGATAGATGTCCAGGATCCAGTGCTAATGCCTTCCCACTAGTAGCACTGCAGCAGCTCGGTTATGTCCATGCAAGTAGCTCAAACATACAGGTATCCATTAAATAACTGAATTTCAGTCCTTGTATTGAATGTCAATGGTACTTTTGCCACAACCCTAGACAGCTCAGTACTAAAGGTGCAAAAAACCTTAATTCCATTCAAGCTGACCGAAACCATTATGAAACTTGACACCAACGTGTAAATCAGTGCTTAATGCATCTGTAATATTCAACCAGTAGTAAAAGAATCCACACCCATTCACATGCTCTTTCCAAAGAATGTCCAACATGTAATTTTTTCAAAGTTTTAGGACAGATCCCAGTTTCGTTTTTCATCCAGGCCAGAGTGGCCAAACAGAACCAAGAATAAAGAAACTGTTGAGAAAGCTTCATTTTGTTGGTAATTCCAGAAGATACATAAGATAGATTCTCCATTTAAAGCCAAACCACACTTTAGCAAAAACAAAAACTAAAACAAACAAACAAAATCTTTTCAGATTCTTTATCAGTTTGAAAAGAGTGCAGGGACCTTTATTGTTGCAAGTTTTTTTCTTTACAATACTGAGACGAAAATACTACTCCTCCATGAACTAATCAGGAAGTAGAGAATAAATATGAACATCATTTTATATCAAAGATGGATTATGAAAAAGCTTCAAGATTTGTTAAATCAGAGGTTCAGAAACTTTACAGAAACCATGAAGTAGTTCTGTTTGCAGCCGAGTTTATTCAGTGTTAAGAAGCAAGAGGCCAGTATTTGGGTAGACTCTATTCCTTACAGTACTTCAACACTAGTTTCATCAGGCTTACTGAATTTCAGTCAGTGGTCGTCAAATGACAGATGTTAATAATCACAACAGAACTGTTCCCCTTCCCTTAGAAGCACCCTTTTTGGAGGACACCTATCATGAATCCGAACAAGCACATCTGCTACCATGTGAGACTATCTCGAAGATAAAAGCAAGACTTCAAAAAGTGTCAAAGCAGCCTTCCCTTTGATAGTCCCCTGATAAGCCAAACTACTAACCTCTAAGTGCTTTTTCTAAGAGTACTAGAGGAAAGTTGACTGCTTTAAAGCTTATTTTTAGTGACCAAGGATTTTTGTTTGTTTGTTTTGCTAGTATCAACCCTACTATTTTTTCCTTACAAGAATAGGAAAAGTTTCTGTGCTTAAGTGAATCAAGCTAGATCAAACACTGGCAGGCTGGGAAATTTTCAGTTCAGATTTAGTTAACTAACATGAAATACATCACATCATATTACCAAATCAATTCAAGACTTAGATACGTCATCCCTAAAAGCATGTCATTTTTATAGAATTGTATTTTTGTAGAATTGTGTATTTTTACATACAGACTAATAAAAGATACCAAATCCAAATACTAATGCTTTTTTCTTATTCACATTTCTGTAAGCAATTCGGCATCTTAAATACAGCAAAATAATATTTAAGCAGAACATCCATAGCCTCCCCTATGTTACTTTCATCAGTCCCATGACACACTGAGTAAGAGTTCTAACTACCTCAAGTATAAATAGAATTAAAATGGCAATTTAAAAGAAAAGACCGTGACTCACAACCAATAAGAGAAGAACACGATGGTGATTCAAATCAATGTACAGGCTTGTCTGCTTCTCACTCTAGGTAATTTTTGACAGTGGGAATGGTTTATTTATTTATTTATAAATCTTTTCCTTTAAGTCTACCAAACATTTTTAAAGGGATTTGCTAAGACTGCTGTACTGGAAGACACTACACTTGATTTAAGAAGAGATTTTTCTACCTCCTTTTGATCCAATATTCCTTGTTGATCGAAGACTCAGTACAAGCCTTACCTTTGCAGTGTCTGTGTAGCACATCTAATGCAGCAATGAGGAACTCGTGTGCATCTTGTTGCTCGTACCCTGCTAAATGCCGTGCATGAGTCCATACCAGGTGCAATAACCTATATGGAATGTGAGGAGATCGGTGCCCAGAGTAAAACTGCTCAAAGCAAAGAAAAGGACATGACTGTTAACAAGTTACACAGCCTCAGTGCATTTCATTATTAAAAACTTAAATGAGTGCAATTAGTCAAATAAATTTAAACCATTTAATTCTGATGGCCTTAATAATAAAAGAGAGACAGCTTTTGATCACAGACTACTGAAGTAGTGACCTCAGAACTGAGCACCTCAATTTACTCCCTTGAAATCCGTTCATTTTGTGATGGATTAGTCTAAAATAAATAAAAAAAAGGAGGGGGCACAAAAAAACACGCAAAAATTCCTTACTGATACCACTGGCTTTTATTACAATAGCCTGGGGGCGGGGTGGGGGGTGGAATTCCTACATTTTCAAGAGATCAGCAATTTCATTTACAAATTACATACCCCCCAAAAATCAGGACAAACAGTAAAGACGAGGGTATCAGATGCCAACGGCCATCCAGCCCCTGAACCAAGCCACGGCAACCCTCTGCATCCAATGGCTGTGCACAGCCATACCTTACCAAAAAATTCACCGGCAGGACAGCAGCCTTGTGCCAGCACGGGCCTTTCACTGTACAGCTACAGCAACACAAGGCTTTAGAAACAGCTTTATTCAGCACAGCTGTCTGCAGAGCTGAAGACACCACTTCATTCACCTATCGCCAACGTCAGCTGCCCGTTACCGCTCCTGCAGGGTGACACTGCCGGAGTTCTGGTCCTGGACCAGCTCCCACATCTGCTGCTTAATCTGCTTCAGTCAAAAATCTGATGAGCTGGCTACCGGAGCGACTGAAATTGCCCCAGGTGATTTTGCCAGAAGCATATTAGAGAGTGCACAGACAAATTATTCAGTCAGCAAATCCGTGATGTGAAACACCACTGCGGAGTGGTGACACACAGCTGGGGAGGTAAAGCAGCACAGAAGAGGACGGACAACTGCCTACAGAAATTCACATTGGTTTTTTGTTTGGTTGTGGTTTTTTTAAAGAAAACAAAAAAAAAACCCAAAAAAACCCAAACCAGCCAGGTCCCATTAAAAAAAACAACCAAACAAAAAAAAACCAAAACAAACACACACACACCCCCCCTCCAAAACAACAAAACACAGAAGAACACCAACCGCCCATCCCCCCCCACACACACTATGGGTCTGTGCTTCCCTGGGTCAGGGTTCAGCTCCTTCCTTTACCCTCTCCATTTCCATCCAGTGCTACTGCTGCAACTCTTCCACTTTCATCTTCCTGGGTCCTCACTCCCGCTCCCAATTCTGGCATTGAGTCTCAGACTAAAGCTCACAGTCCCCTCTCGAGCAAACTGCCTTCTGCATCTGTTCACGCCCCCCTGCACTGTGACACCAGCTCCAAAAGCGAAGCAGAGAGGCTTGTGGCGTCCCTGCGGGGAGCCAGAAAAGGTCCAGAAGAGGTCATGCACTTGGGCTTCAGCTTGTATTTAACGAAGTAGCATTTATTTATTTTTTTTTTTAATAAGTGAAAAAAATTAAGTCATTTTGCCTTCCCTAACCTTTGGAAAAGGTATTTGCCAGTAAAGGGTGCCTGTTATGTTTTGCCAAGATCCTATCAAATCGATGGCACTTTATTTTCAGTTACTCTTCCCAAACAAAAGACAGTAAGTAGCACAGATCAAAGAAAAGATTAGAACCCCCAGCAGTACCTAATTTCTCACTCTCACTGGAAAAGCGGGCTTCCTTCCCCAGCCCTAGGTGTCTCCCTGCCCCCCCTCCAAGCATTTTATACCAGTGCAAGCAGAGGCATAGTGCTGCAAACCTGCCTAGATAAAACATACTGTACTGTAAGGGACAGGTAAGCAAAAGGTAGTACCGTCATCTCATCTAGTCCTCATATTTGTAGGGTTTTCTAAATGGTTTTAGTGTATTTCCTCGCAAAGACATTTCTTTATTGCAAGCTCCGCTTTTTCCAAACAAGAAGATATACCTCTGCAGCTAAACAACACAAAATGCTTCTATAAATAAAAAGATCAATAGTTAACTCTGATGCCAACAGGAATGACACCAAGGGACTGGAGCAGTAGTATGGTAATTGAAATCTGCTGACGCAGCTGCTGCTCAATATAATTCAGGGAACTGCAGCAATAAAACTTCTCTGTTCTGTCACTCCTTACAATTAGTCCCAGAGCTCTCCGGTCATTTTAACCAACAGCACTCTCCGTAATTACTCCGCTGCAGACACTAGACCTGCCAGCAGATTTTACATTCTCTAGTGCTTCATTAGGATTAGAAGAATCTAACAAGAAGCTTTACCAAATTATTAGCTATTAACACACAGAAACTAGAAACACACCTAGTAAGAAGGCTGTTGAATGTATGTGGGGGCGGGGGAAACTTCGCTATTCTAATAAACCAAAAACAAAATAAAAGATTATGAGCACATTCAGTAGCAATATTTTAACCAGAATGTATAAAACATTCACCCCATCTCTCTCATTTCCTCGTTGCTGGGAAGAGCAGCCTATCGGAGCTGTTCCAATCCAAAGGAAGGAAAAAAGTCCATGTAAACTCTTACTCCATCACTATTATACAAACCTTTCCATTAAAGTGTGCAAATATGAATAATGATGTATTTACAAGCCATCTTTAAAACACTTCAATAGCACAGTTCTTCCAAACAATTTAAAACATTTCGTGTTTAAATTTGTTAAATTTCATTTCAATTCAGCTGTATCAGTTGTTTACGTTGGAGAGAACTAGCTCAAGCAATTTGACATTGCTTGGTAATACGCTGTTCAATTGCTGTTGCAGGGAGAAAAAAAAAGGAAAAACTAAACCAGGATTTGAAGTCTCCATTCTTACACACAACCCAACTAAGAGTAACTTTCTTTTTTTGCACTTAAAACGTTTGCTCTTGGATTCTAAAAGGAAGAATATACAGGGGATTTCAAGGATTCTAGGCTTTGTATTTTGCATTATTGTTACCAAAAATATACAGATACCACTCAGGTTAAAAAAAAAAACAACAAACCCACAACACACCAACTAAACACCACCACACACATCTGTACTTTTCTATTCCTCCTGCCAAAAACACATGCATGGAAGTTTCCCAGTTACGTGAACATACATACATTTGATCTGTTCTGCATATGTATCAACTGAACAGTCTCTGAGCTTTGTAATAGAGAATTTATAGGCATAAATCCTATACCAGGCTCCAGTCCAATTTGAGAAGTTAAAACCCCCTCTTAGAAATTTGTTCTTAATTAAGACTTTAAACGTTCTGAAAATTTACAATGGATAAAGGGAGTGGGTAATGCAGAAGAAAAGAACACCTACTGGAGGTTTCCCAACAAAGAGCAGTGGTTCAAGGAGTCAGAAAAACCATTTTGCTTGCATGCAGTCTGTACGTTCTATACTTATCTCAGAGGAGAGATTTTACTAAAACGGCAAAACTGTATTTTCCATTACAAAATGTGAAGCCTCTGTCTATGTAAAGAGCCTTAACTACTTTTTCTCCCTTGTACCTCTATTGTAACTTGTTTTATACATAAGCCATTTCAACACTGTAACCTCTTAAGATATCAAAGCCATAAATCATCTCATTCTTTTTCCTTTCTGTCCTCACTTCTCAACTCTCCACGTAGTTGCGCTGTGCACTTTGATAGGCTTACGAGGATGAGTAATGATGGGAATAAAGAAGGCTTTGTTCTTTACATCTCTGAGTGGATGCACTGTGTTCTGCTATATTCCCAGGTATTCTCGCTATTCCAGTCACAGAGTACACCAGGATACGGATTCGCTAATCCTACCATCCTGAATGGTCACTCTGTAAATTAGTTAGGTAAACCTCAGGGTATGGACCACCCTGAAATTAACTTTCATTGATGAAGCAAAACTAAAGACACACATACCAGGAGGTAAAAAGTAGTGCACAAACCCTTTCAGCCAAAAGGCTCAATGAACGCATTCTGTGTGTTCTGTCTTCCCCCCATCCAGTTTCACCACTATCTGTTATTCCCAAATCCTTTTCTTATGCAGTGTAATTCATGTCATGATTCTATTGAGAAATAGGTTTCAAGTAGCACAAATGTTAATTGATGCAGTCAGATATTTTTAAAACAAACAGATTCAATGCTTGGCATAGTCACAAGAAAAGCTACCAGGAAAAAACCCTCAATTCTGAGAACCATCTGACACTCATTACTCACCATCAACCTACTTCAAGGTAGAAGAACTTTTGTAGCTTCCTATTTATCACAGAGAAATCACACAACCTATATAACTAAATGATCTTAAACAAAACAAAGGGACAAGCGTCTTCTGTTTAAGAAGCAAAACTTGCTTATTTCAGTATTGGAAGTTTCATTTAATGTTCAAACCAGTCTCTTTCTCCTGGCATGCATTCACCAGATCCCCTGGCATTCCATTTGCCTAAGATCACACCTTCAGAAAGAAGGGTGGAGGGGAGATGAAGTTAACTCTTGTCCTGATCGTTTGTCACTGGGTAAAATGCCTTGGAACAACTACATCAGTTAATCCCGGTGGGAAAGCTATGTAAAAACAAGACAGAACCTGAACCAAAGTTTCCCCAGTAATTCAATTACAAAGGAATTCTTAACCATAGCACTGAAGTCTCCGCTGGTTAGTTAGCTCTCCTTTGTTCAGACCTCATCTCTGCAAAGACAGCGTAGGAATCTTCATCATAACCACTGCACATAGTTGGGACATGAAAGATAACCAGTCTGCTCCAAAAATGCAAGGTTTTGGTTTTAATTCTGAATGTAGAGAAATTCAAAGTCACTGGGAAACAATTTTATAATGAGTGCTGACAGAGCTATAAACACAACACGGTATTTATTGCTTCCAAATATACTGAGTTGGTTACAGACACTACAGTTTTGCCTGTGGAGAATTAAGCTCTAGTTTTACTTCAAGATGGTTGAGTCACTTTTTGTTGTCCTCCCACAGCACATAGCTGCAATCTTTCAACGTGAAATAAGGACAGAAACTACTGTACCGCTGTCTTCACAGTCTGATCTCACAGATATGGCTCTTCCCTCATATACCCCATGTTGCAGAACATTAACTATTAGAACTAATGCAAGTGTAGGCATGAATTTTGATTGGGGAAAACGAAGACTGAGATTCCCGAAGTTGTGTGTGAAATTAAACTTGATTACAATTGAAACTAATGTGAATGCTGCATTTAAGCCCCATTTTGGATAACAGCCCGTTCTTTGTTACATGCTTGTATGTAGTCTAGCAAAAGGCATCCTAGGCCAACAACAGGGCTCCACATACAAAAATGGAAATAAAACCCATTACCGAGACAATCTTGATCTTTCCCCCAGCCCCTCAATCTGTAATTTAATACTCATTTCCCTTCCCAAGGGATTTTTTTTAAAAATGCATGTGTGTAAACAGAATGCAGTGATATTCATCAGAATGAGACTTTATGCCACAACTTGATGAAAGGATATCAAGATTATAATAGTACCTTTTTTTAAATAGACAAATAGGTTTCTATATTAACAGTGTACAGAAACTGGTATTTCTATACCATGACTGATTTTTTTAATCTAGGCAGAGTGGTATTTCCCCATTTAACTGCACATCTGGTTTCAATAATCCTGCAGCTGCTACCTATCGGTATGCCTGCCTTTTGTTTTTACCTCCTTTCCTGATAGACTCAGGAATAATTGAAAAATAAATCAAAAAATAAGTATAACATACAACTAATGACTGGTAAGCAGCATGGGAAGCTGCTAAATCATGTAAGTGCTGAGTATGAGCAGAAAACCAACTTTGTACTCGAACGGCTAAGGAGGACTTTACCTTCCGTGTATGTTTAACTCACCTGCAATGGCCAAAAGGAATCGTCTCTGGTGAGAAAGGCACAGAAGTAAAATCAAATTGAAAATCACAAGATAAAGGTGAAGCTATTTTAGGTTGGTCTCAGTTTGAACCAACTTCCATGACAGCACAGACACAAGACGTGCTCTGCGTCCAGACATCTCCAGCTATCTCAAATGCTCTGTGACAGCAGGTACTGTACGTTTTGGAGTGGGTTTTTGGGGGTTTTGGTTGTTTTGTTTGTATGTTGTTTGGTTGTTTTTTTTTGTTGTTTGGTGGGTTTTTCTTTTTTCCTAAACTTACCAAGAAAGCAGATCTATCACTGAGGGAAAGGCACAGAGCTCTGTTTGTTTGTTTCTAAAGACTCATCTGAAAACTAAAAGCCCATGTCTAGCCATAGTCCCTGATGTGGAACTAAGATAGTTAATAAAGCTCGTCGACTGTTTATTAAGACAAAGACTGTGCCTGTCTCACACAGCACAGACGAGACCTATGAGAAAGGCACGCTGCAAAGCCAGCCACCCCAGCGAGAAAGGGAAAGAGGAGTAGCTCCTACACGGAAGGTACAAACTGTGCCAATGCCTTCACTGTTCAACATCCTCCTGACCATTAATGGATTTCCACGGAAGACATGATCACAAAGATGTTTCTGCCTGTGAGAAAGCCCTGAATCGAGATCTTTAAAATATTTATACAGACCTACATAATCCAATGCCTTAAACCGCAAGGCTATATACTATCGCTTTATTCTCACTCCCATTACCACCCAAGAGCCTGTGACATATTTTCCAGTTACAACTTGCACCTTTAATTAAAGCACAAGTTCAGCTTTAAGACTAAAGACTTGCCGATCAGTCTCAGAAGAGCGGGCAGTACTGTAATTATGTCCAATACCAGCGTTGACTAAACAAGGGTGACTTAAGAATAGGACTTAAAAGGCCAGTAGTTTCCTCTTCAGCAGTTAGGTCCCACTTTTGACAGGAGGGTCTCCCTCAACCTTCACTGCTCTGTTTTGCAACACCTTGAGGGGAAACATAATTTGCAACCCCTTTAGATTTGCAAGTAGTACACAATCCCTTTCGGGGTAAGAACCAGCCAGCATCTGTGGTGACGCTATTGTGGGAAACAGCACTCACCTCCTGAAAAAGCGTAGACATTTCACAGACCAGACATGAGCTGGGGCTTTGCATTTCACATTTGTGCCTGTCGGAGAGGAAGAAATCTCGCAGCAGTGGAGTGTGGGTAAGTGCCTGGACAATACAGTTCATAAAACATGTGTTCCCAAGATTGATTAGCCCTCGTAGACCTATAAAGACAGAAGGGGGAGGGGATGCATAAGCATTATCGAGTTAAAAAAAATGGTATATTTATTTGCATTTTTATATAGTTTTCACAATATTGCCACAGATTTATTGTCTATGCACAGCTCCAAGTACAGAGTTTTAGATTTTTTAGGTAGGCTATTGATTTTGATGTACTCAAGTCACAAGCTGACACAAACTTTCTGAACCATGCTAGGATTTGTTTTAAATTTCTCCGAAGAAAGTAAACCTCAAAGTACAGCAACACCAATAGCGTTATTTTGCAACAGCTCTTCTACTGTACACCATCAGAACATGCCCCATCCCCAAGCTGATACCAAAGTGCAATGACAACAACTGGTTAAGTCACTATAAAACCAAACCAATACATTGAAATAAATCAATAAGTAAGTTTTCAGATAGCTTAAAAGGCTTTCCCCTCATGCAGGTCACGAAGCTAGAATAAGGGGTTTGTACTGTTATAACGCAACCATCATTTTTCTAAGACAGGCAGCAAAGGAAACAGCCTCGACAAAACAAAGTCAGGCTGTGACATCCAATGCAGACTTTGCATATCTTTTTTTTTTTTTTTTTTGTACAAAACCCGGGATCTGAACAAAACAACCTTAAAGAGAATCTCTGAACAATACTAGTTCCACACTTGTTTTAGCTAAGTTAAACATCGATCTACAGTATACATCAAAAAAATTCAACTTGGCATAAGAGGATTCATCACACCTTAAGTCAAACGTTCAGTAATGCCCAGAGACGATTTCTTGTGCTTGGAAACCAAGATGCTTAAAGGAAAGCTCTTTTGTTGCACAACAGAAGAGAGGTTAGGAGTGGGGAAAGCTTTTCAGTCATTTGCAAAGTCTAAGCGAGAAGAAAAACATGCTCAAATCCTCGAGTATTCTTCCAAAACGTTAACATAATACCACCATACAGGAGTGCTAAACAAGAAAAGCATCAGGTGGACAAGAATGCTTATTTTTAATCAAAAACTTACTTCAAAACAAGATAAAATTCACTGATAGATACAATTCTGGTATTAATTTCAAATTAACATAGTCCTCTTCCGCTATAGAAATGGGATTACTACACAAACGGTGAATGAAAAAAACAGCATTACTTGACAGAGAATGAAGAATTTCCTTGCCATTCCAATGGGGGCGGGGAAAAAAAAAAATAAAATCAGCTGGCAATGCTGTGGTAATTAAAACTGGTGCAGTTCCCTCGCAGTACACCAGATAGTGCTCAAAGGGCTCTTTAGCATCTTTCAGCAGGAGGAGGTGTGGTCCAGTTGCTATGTTACCAGAGAGAAAAGGCACTGCATCAGCTTGAACTGCATACTGAGCTGTAGGCGACAGATACAGAGCCCTCTGAAATTTTTTTTTTCCTGTATCTAATGCAACACTGTCCCCCTTCCAACAGTTTCCTGTTGCTTCTGTTTACTCAAAGTGCAGGACAAAGTTTCTCATCATATTACAGTAACTTCTACTGGGCAGAAAGCTTACTGCAATTATTTGCTTTATTTTCATGCTGGGAGGCAACAAGTGTACGCACATAGCAAAGTGTTAAATAGTTAATTTGTTTGTAGCAGCTTGAAATATGGTGTGATGCTTCAACTTTGTACGCAATCCTATTTCAGTCCCCAGTCTACACGCCTCTGCAAACAATGTCACGACAGAAAGGTGTTCATGCTGTGCAAGTGAAGAAATGTTTGGTCGGTACCTCTTGCCTACCTCTCCCCTGTATTTTCCATTTAAAACTTACTGGTTTTATTTAAACCACAGACTGTGCAAACAGAAGCCCGTAAGATGCCTGAGACGCACCAGGGTATTTCGAGAAGCAGAATGGTCTCTCCCTATTTCTCCCTGGAAAACTCAATCCCCTCTGGTTATCACCAGAATTCAAAGTCAGCCTGTGCCGCACAGAAGACAACTGGGAAACCAGAAGTACATCTAGAGACTCGCCCTATCGCTTTTCTTCTTGGTATCTAATTGAGCAATCACGAGTAAAAGCAAACACATAAAGGCAGCTTTTTGGAATCATTTATTAAGCATCATTTGTTACATGCCTGTGGCTGGACCTTCTTTCCCTGTGACCACAAGAATCAAATCTTCCTCAAAGTTGCCACCAGAAGACTAGTTACAGGCGTCAAACTCAGAAGGCTCTCTTGGTTTACTCTACTCGCTTGGTCCTTTGGTGTCAGTTTTTCACGGGTCTAAACGGAGTGCTTCATATGCTATGACTTCACTTGAATGAACCCAGATAAAGTAACCTGCAAAACAGACAAGGCTGCAACGTGAATACTCCAAACCCTAATAAAAATAAGAAAATGGTGAATGTAGCAAAACACGAGAACTTACTTGGCTGAAAAGGGAAAAACGTAAAGGAGTATACATCAGCCTTATCCTTGAGGGAGCAATAACTGCAGCTGCTATGCTGTCTCTTGAACTGACGTTAGAAATGAAGCAGGTATGACGCACTGAACTACAGCTAGGACACTGCGTAACTAATTGCAGCACCTTGGAAAACATCAGAATTTGATGTACGTAAACTAAAGAGCTGAACGAACTCAGAACAGTATGTCCTCTTCACCTAACTTATATGGAAAAAAAAAAGACTTTTGTTGGAAAGAAAAGTAGCTAAAAATTAAAGCCTACACAGCATTCTGGTCAATAAAGTATTAAGAATGTAAAAGACTTGTGTGCGCCACACCTATTCCCTCCCCATTAATAAAGCCTGGTAATATTTAACTGGAATAGTCATCATTGCAACACATGGGTCATAAATTAACAGAAAAATAATGTGCCAAACCCCCAAATGCAGCAAGTCCACTTTTGCTAGCATCAACCGTCGTCTCCCCTAGCATCTCATCAGTGGACCGTATTTGTCCAGAGGAGTGGGCTAACTGTCCACGGATTGCCAACAGGATCCAACCTCTAGTAATAAAGCTGTGGTACTCTGCAAACTTCTGCTGTGCTTCATAGTGTTACCTTTACCTCTGTTTTTTATGAACCGTTTCTGAAATGAGCAAGAGCAACCAGTGAGATCCTTAATATGTTCTATAGAGAGATACGTGCTCTTGCGGTAAGTGCAGTTGGCAGAAAAGCACTGTTTTACTTCTGAACCTCGCTGATGTAAATATTGGAATAAATTAATATCGCTGTCATGACAAATTTGTCATCTATGGTATAATCATAAAAAAGAAAATACCCTTTAATCATCATGCATGGTCCACAGCCACTACTCGTGTTTCTGTCACGTGCTGGACAGGCAGGGCGTAAGCAAAGCAGCAAGAAGTCTACTTCTGCAATGCCCTGAGCACAGGTAAACCCATCTGGGAAGTTTTTCTGACATTTGGTCTCAAAACTAGGTTCTAAGCAGCCAGCTTACCTTTGTCAGCTTCAGTTCTTCGATCTTCTTCCAGTAACAGCCTTTGTTTTTTCAAATGCTCTAAGTAATAGATCTGCAATACTGGGCAACAATGCTGCTTGTGATGCAGGGAGATCCAGAACACTGGTTCTGCAAGTCCACCCACGCAGGCGAGATGAAAACACCAAAACAAGATAAGAAAATTCCACTTCTCTGTGAAATGCAACTGTACAGCTATTAAAGGTGGGGAAGGGGGAAAACGAGAGGACCACACACGAATACAAAATACAGAAAAAACAATTGGGTGCCTATCTCGCCCTCCTGGAAGGGGTTCTGCTTGTGTCAAACTAGGCTTCGCGCTGGGATAGGAAAGGCAGCAGACAAACCAGTCTGAACAAATATTACCACACAGAAACTGTGATTTATTTGAACGAAGGTTCTGGAAGCGAGAACACAGGTCACTGTATAATGCAACTTTGTGAGACAATCAGGGTATCATTCAGATGCACTAAAGCACAGGCAGCTTCAGATCCTTTTTACATTAAACAGGTTGGCAACACCTCAGAGCAGTTTTTTGTCCCCTAGCCCCAGCCCTCCCAGTTCCCCATCTGGTGCTGTTTCCCTGAAGCTCCTTCAGACAGTATCAGAAGTCAGTGCAAGCTGAGGACGTGCTCACTGAAATATTTAGAGAGTTCAACATAACCCTCGGAAACAAGCAGTGCAGCGTGGCAACGAAGATTTTTACAACAATGTGGAGTTTTCATCCTATGTTCAGCAACAAAAATTGCAACATCATTTAAGAAAGTCTTTCTGAAAACGGATTTCAAGGGAGAACAGCCCCACTTCTTAGCACCTAAGGTACCACACACTACCAGAATGTAGCTGTTACTAACACCGGCCCCCGCCAGGCCAATACACTACTGTCCCATTTTCATGCCAGAAGCAGCATAGTTTTGCTAGTGGGGTTAGTGACAGCAATTTTTCTAAAAAGATAATCCCTTTTGAAAGAAAGAAAGAAAAAAAAATCTACTGATTTCTGAAAGCAACAGTATGCAGATACATGAAATGACAGGTCTACACAGGAAAAAGCATGACATTCTGCGACACTAGTGATCATGGGAGTTACCAAAAGAAAAAAAAAAGAGCCATGCAGCTTTGGTGAATTTATTCCACACGGCTTCAGTTGAAGCATCCTTTCTCAGTGGTGGCATGAAACCCACATGTAACTGCAGAAGCAGAATACCGAGTCAAATGTATTAGAAAAGGTTTTTTCCAAGCTTTTTACAGAACATTTTTTGCAAACTTACCAATGACGCACTCAGGTATTAAATTATTTTGACAACAGTTTAAGGAAAAGCTACATAAACTTTTGCCGCAGCCAAGTTAAATGAAAAAAATTTCAACCACATCATCTTGAAAACTAAATTAACAATTCAATGTCTCTACCACCAGCAAACACACAGCATGCAATCTGCCATAAAAGAAAAAATAATTGGGGGGTTGGGGAGAAAAAAAGAAAGCGTTAAGCACAATCTGAGTTTCCAAAAATGTACAAGTTGTATTCTTTAAATTCAAACATTGTAAAGAATTAATTTCTTTTCCTTTGTTTATTCCTAAAGGGCGCAAGCAAATAGTCTGACCACATTAAGTTTGCATTTTAATAGGAAAATTTTGACATAAAATTCTCAAAAATTATCTTGAAATTCATGCAAGTTCTGTGAACCACGTCTGGTACTTTTCCCACCATCTCTAAGATACAAGGCAGAAGCATGAATTTATTCCTTCAGTAATAAGCCACCGTATTTGGTTATTATGTCTTCTTTATATTGCAGAAAGGTATCGAGACAGAAACCGGAGGGTTGGTTTGGCTGATTTTTAAATACTGCAAAAATAACATTCAAAAATGTCACAGACCCCAAACAGTTTTGATGAAAAACATAGAAGGATGGAAAACATTTATGTGACCTGGTACATGGCTGAACTGAAACACCGGTCAGCGACTACACTGTAATGCTTTGCTAGGAGGATGCCCGCAGCAACCAGGAGGGCTTTGCTACAGGCTTTGGTTCCAGTGCCCGTTAGAGGAGCACATACAGAATAAAAGTGTATGAAATGTTCGGGGACTTTCCCACCCCCTTTCACATATATTTCAAGAGTTAATAATAATGCCCACACAATATTCTGTTGGTTTTCAGGCCACATCAGCAGGACCACTTCAGGAAGATGTAGCGAGTTTGAGAAAAGAATTTAAGCAAAAAAGTTCTGTAAGTACAAACTTTGGAACACCTATAAAATTCAGAGTTATAGTCAAAAGCTACTAAAACCAACCCTGGAGTATGCTCTGCCTAGAAGCAATGACTGCATGGCAAATTACATACTTGCACACAATTTGCTGTTCAAGTGGAATGAAGGTGGTCTGTCACGACCCCAAGACTGAGACCGTACAGTCAGCAACCGCCTTGTGGGAGAACTTTCAACCTTGCGCTGAGCCTCTTAGGCACTCATAGGTAGACTTGCAGTTTTACTGCTGGTAAGAGGACACTTCAACAGACATTGAACAGAGTTCCTTCAATAAATCATTAATCATCATTGTCAGATGTTAAGGTGTTTCGGGTTGTTTTTTTATGATACACTTTTGACTGCCACCCCCCCCAAAGACATTTAATAGTGGACCTGTGAAATACCTACAACAGGAGTAAGCTACTGCAGTGCTGGTTAACATAGCTTACGTTCAAGAGAAAGTCTGGACCAATGGCAGAACTATTCTGTCAATCCAAAAGTATTTCCAAAAAGGGTAAAAATTTAGGAGATATGAGAGGCAGAACTAACTCGATAAAGAAAATGTACAATGCTAAACCAGTATGAACCACTCAAGACGCTGAGAAGTTATAAACTGCTGAGCTGCAAGCAAGACGAGATGTTTGCAAGAAGCTAAACTTGAAAACACTGTGCATCCCTACATTGAACCTTTCCCAGTTTTATATAACCACCAAGCTACAGAAAAACCCCTCACTAAACAGAGAAGGTAGTGGAAAGGGAAAATGGAGAGGTGGCTTTGGAAGACTAGACTATAACAATTCAGTTAAATGAATGAAAAAGATGTGGCGAGATCCAGATACATAAAAATATTGAACAAACCACAAAAATGTTCCAGGAGCTCTCGTAACAAGAGCAAACCCAGTAACGTCGCAACAACGATGAGACCACCCCCTCTGAGCGCTGCTGAGCAGCAGCATCAGGGACACTAAGGCTGCAGCACCCGGGCTCTTGCCACTGCATCTCCTCCTTTGGCCCTGACCCTCTCTCATCTGGCATCATCACCTCCATTGCCCACTGAAACTGCCCTCCCCAGTTCCCACGGGCTCCCCTCACCGGACACATCCCACTCTGTCCTGCAGCCGATCAGCACAAGCAGGTTGCAAACCAGACAGCTTATTACCACCCTCCTCCTCCTCAGTATTTAGGGATCCCCAGCAGATAAGTTGGGGCAACTGCTTGAGTAAGAGCTCTTCAAACCGATTCACTGATTCAGACTGGTTAATCAATAATCAGTAAGTCTTTTTTTAAACATAATATTTTTCATGGAAACAGTTGGCAATTGATTACATGACATATCAAAGAAATTAAGACGAACACTCAGGGCAATAATCTTTCCTCTTTTGCTCACTGCTGAACCAGGTGAAAATGTGCTTAAGTTCCCCTGTGTTTGTTTTTCTGTCTTGGCTCCTTTTCTCCAGTTACTCAAGGGTGCCAGGTTAGTCATAGCTCATTTTGAATCCTTGTAAATCTCTTCTGAAACAAACCACCCTTCTTGGAGCTATACCACCACCCCCACCAGCCTCCCAGCCCCTTCAAGCTGTTCAGTCACCGAGAGGCACAACCTGGAGAACTTCAATCGCTGTTTTGCTTTTACCTGACTTAAGTGAAGCCTTTTAAATCTCAAGTCAGAAGAGAGTTCTTAAGTAGTATTTCTTATAAAAAGAGACTTGTGATACATGTTTTCAATTTTTCTATCTATGTTATATTCAATATATTAATATAAGTATTTTTCTCTATTATATTATTCCATTATCTAAAACCACCTATTAAATATCATGGATATATACGTGTGTTGAATCCTGCATTCTGGGAGGTTGGGAGGATGACAGAGTACATTGTAATTAGATTATATTGTTAAACAAATTTGGATCTCTTTCCTGTTTCAATTCCAAACAAATATTTTCATTTGGCACAAAAGTCCAATAAAAAGCCCCTTCCACCAGAAGCCCCAAGAGACGCACACATGCACTCCTGTGCAGCTGGAAGATACATCCTTTAGTTTAAATATCTGACCTGCACACACATCATTTGAGGGAACCATAAGTTAAGTCCGTTCTGTAGAGTACTGGGACCAGACCAGAAAGTAAATTTATCTGTATTTATAGCACCGCTTACCCTATCCAAACACACAAGAGTGAGGTTGGTTTTTTTCCTTACGCATACTGACCTAATGTTGGCATGTTTCCCCCCACCACCATCCCTTCTGGGAAACTCTAACATAAGAACCAAGGTACGTAAGAAAACTAATTTAAAACATGGAAGACATGAGAACAGAACCAGTCAGTAAGAGACTATGAAGAACAACTCCTGTTAATAGAATGAAAATGAATTATAGCACTATTTTAGATGCAATGTGTCTAAATGCAGTGTACCATAAACTACAAGTTTACCCACCCCTACACAGACAGAAAGGCAATTACATCAGAAAAGGCTTTCTGGAAGGAAAAAAAATAAAATGTATCTCAGTAAAGAAATATTTGCATTCTAAATGAAACCCCGTATTTAACCTTCCAATTTCTGGCAAAAGGATTCTGGATCACTGCATTTTTTCTATTACTATTGAAATAACAGATTGCTCACTAAAAAAAAAAAAAAATAAATAAATTCGCTTATATGTACAAAAGGAAACTCCTTGAGTTTGTTTCCAGTTGAAAATCCTGGAGTCCAGCTACAAAAGATGGCACACTGGAGAAAAGAAGTATATGCCACGAATAGTACATGTATAGCAAAATCATTAACCGTTGAAAGGACCAGAAAATAGTAAGTATTCTCCTTGTATGTAGCACCAGCACCAGAAGACAAAGACTATTTAGACAGGTAAATCACCCAAGCCCAGAAAGTTCTCAGTTTCGGTATGTCACTGCTGTACAAAGTAGAATTCCTCCTCATTACTGATCTGTTTACCTATTGACACAACTTTACCCAGAGGCAAAGACGGGTTTGTTAGGCCATTTAAACAAATTAACCAGACACGGTTTGCTCTATACCTGAGTAACCGACAAGTCAAAAAACCTAGGAAATACATCCCGTGCACTGAATGCAAGCTGTGACCTGAACTAGATGCTCTGCCATTTACTTATTTTTCTTAGGGTACTCATTACTAGCCAAAGGTGATTTGCTTTTAGAAAAGAGTCAGTTCCCTGCCTTTCAGATTATCAAGTGGTTAAAAAAAAAAAAAAAAAAACACTTCAGTTCGTATTTCCCACTTTTGGTATAAGAAAAAAATCTCATGTTAAGTGTTATGACTTAAATGCAAGACTTAAACGCATGCTCAAGTACTTCATTTAGGTTCACGTGACAACTCAAAGTCTTTTTCTTTTATTTCAGTAATTTCTGGCATATTTGCGTGCAACTGTGCAGTTCTGCAGTGACCTCGACATTCAGAAGAGCCTTTCCAGATTTATCCTTTTTTATGTTGTATTAGGATTGCCATCAAAAGTCATTGGTTTTACTCTTTTTCTCCCTTAAAATACGCCAAAAAAACACGAAAGGTTACCAGTAGGTAACAACATACCCACATTAAATTCTCAGGACATGTGCAGGACGATGTTTGCAGCATCTGTTCAGCAGTAGAGACGAACATATTTTCTAGCACGTCTATGAGGACGATTTAGTTCACCCACACCACAATGTAAAAAGAAAAGCGCTGCTTCTGAACAGGCAAGATTAAGTAGTCCGGACCAAGCAACTGTGGTTGCATTCTTTATGCAACCAGATTTAGTGCCTCTGCACTGCATTCCCCAGTCCTTCTTGGAAGGCTCATTACCTCGGGCACAGCGCCACGCGAACATGTTCGTACTGTTTACAGACCCACGCTGACACTGCGCACATTCATGCTGCTCTGAAGCCTCAGCTGAATTTGCATTGACTCAGTGTGGCTCCAGACACCAATAATGTTTTTGCAGCGTTTAATTTGTCCCCACCCCTCTCAGTTAACAGGGAATTGATTGCATTCACTATTTTTATTCAATAGCTCCAGTGACATCACCTAATACATACTTACAGAAGGAACAAACTACATCGAGATAATGCCAACGTAATTGGAAGACAGAACAATAATTCAAGAGCAACTTGTTAAATGGGAGAAACTATCTGAAATCAATTAAATTCAATAAAAACAATTGCGAAGTGAGAAACAAGAAAAATTAAGTGGACAAACACAAAATAAGCAGCAATGGCTACAGCATCTCAACGTAAATGATTTAATACCGTGCTGTAGTTCTGAGACAAAGAGCATTTTGAAACTTAAGAGGAATATGAGAAGGCCTGGGTGGTAATTAATTATTCCGCCCTGGTGACAGGAAAACCTCAGCCGGATGATGTCTGGAACTGACCACTCATTTTAAAATAGATCTATGCAAACTGGGGAGAAGTCAAGGATATGAGTGAAAATTTGCCTGAAATTAATATTTGAGACTGGAGAAACAACTGAAGAACCCACTGGCTGAGTTAATTAATTTAAACGGATAGTGCTGATGGAGGAAGAGCTAGGCTGACAATTTTCAAGTATGTTAGAGGCCACTGCAAAGAGGACTGTAATTAACTCTTGTGGCCTACCAAAGCTATAATAAAAAAAAAAAAGAATGAGCTCACAAGAAGCGAAATTTAATTAGATATTAAAAATAATTGTCTCACAGTTAGAAAACATTGCAACAAGGGAGTTTGGGACTCCCAGTTGTTGGAGTGGTTCCAAACGCAGCTCTGTCAGCCATCAGGAGTGGCCCCGTACATTGACCCTGACTCACAAGAGGTGTGTAACACCCCCTCTGCTTTTTCACCCTATGACTGCTCACCCATCCAGATTAATATTACAGCGCGATACAAACCACAGGAACCGGCTTTGACAGGGAGGGGGAAGGCGAGGGAGTTTTCCGCGACAGCTAAGCCCATCTAACAGCTCGCCAATGCCAAAAGGGATGTTCCTCTCGCACTGGGCTGGCGTCTGCTTGACTCCGCGGCCAAACGGTTCACCTTGCCCGTCTGCCAGAAAAAAGCAGTCTTACCTTGAGGGGTTGAACTCATCACTTGCAAACAGTGATGAGTCTTTGACCCATCCGAGCAGGTGGACACGGCTCACCGCGGGTCAGGACAGAAGAGCCAGTGCCAGAACGAGGGAGGGATGCAGGAACGGTCGCTCGCTCTCCAAGACAGCCAGCCCTCATATCCCCTCCACTGTAACAAACTTCCAGCACAGGCAGTTGTCTAAAAGGCACGGGCTGGGGAGAAAAACAGCCATAGCCCTAATGCCGTTATCCCTGTTCCTACCACATGGCTCTGGAAACCAACATTAATTGCCCCGCTGTCACTCAGGAAGGGATGGAGAACAGGTAATAGCTGCCATTAGAATCAGGGCTGCTAACTATCCTCAGTGTCATTTTTAGACTACACAGGTGTTCTGCATACGAGCTTTTGCATTTGTGGCTCAATGAATCATTCATTCACTTTACTAATGCAAAAAAGAGTCACAGGCCAATGCAAAGCGATCACCTGGATCTGGTATTTCAGCTCATCTCCTTTGTGTCATACTTGCCAGTGTGTGTCAAGAGAAGCTCAAGTTTGCAAATATCAGCAGCGCTATAAATCAATTCTGGAGGAGCTCTGCAGCGTCCCTGTATCGTCTCTACCTTCAATTAAAAGCAACTGCATAACATTTAAACAACGCTGCACTAAAGGGTCAGCATAGGAGATACATGTTTGTAACTTATTTCAATAAAGAATTTCTAGTAATGATACGGAAATAAATCAGCAATAGATGGAGATGAGATTCAGGAAAGGTTACCCTTAACTTTGCCAGACTTGGGAGAAAAATGCACATCTCTAAGCACTGACGACCAAAGGTGGCTTTACTATGGATTCCTCCTCAGAGGAACAGATCGGCCTCTCCACACATGCTACTCAGCCCTGTAGTGTTGGAAGAACCTAAGGACAAGTGACATCCTTGGAGCAAACAGATCAAATGAGTTACCAAGAGTACGATCAAACACAAAAAGTGTAGCGTTTTATATTATTATTGCACAGATGAAACAAAACCCCCAAGCCAGACAATGATTCCTGAGTGTACACAGTGTGCCAGACACAGAAAGTACTCTCTGTACTATACTTACAATATGTACATCTTTGAACCAATTCACAAACTAATGATGGCAAAACAGGATCCGTTTCACAGCCCAGAGGAGCTCCCACCCTGTGCCACGTCCGCAGACGGTTTGCGAGTTCAGTGGTGCGCAAGCACCATGTGCCTTGACCCTCCACAACAGTACTGACCAATTACGCTTATTTTTATTTCTGTTTCTCCAGGCTTAAAGCACTTCAAACAAGGCAAGTGATCTCTTCTAACAGTGTGGGCAGGGTGAGCCAGGGTGTGAGGTTACAGCCTGTCATTTATTTTGCAGTAACAGTATGCTTGGGTTAAGACCAAGCACACAGACGAGGTAGGAGCACTTGACGTCTTTTTAAGTTCTCATCCTTCTGATTTGATGGTAATTGGCTCATGCATGCACACCCTCGGCCTGGTAAAATGAGTCAGCATTCCGAAAATATCCAGCAATACAAACAAACAAACCTCTTAAGTTAATTTTTCATATAGCCCATGTAAATAGAGAAGCTGTTTCAAGCAAGACAAGGGACTGCAGGAACTTCTTCCCTGTGAATTTATATTAAGAAACATGCTTCCAAAACAAAACAAAGTGAGTGGTTTTGACCAAACCACTGAAGAGTGCATTGAATCTTCCACTAAAATCACAGCAAACATAGCTGTAGAAGATCTTGAAAAGTCACCTAGTCCATCCCTCTACCTCAAAGCAGAATTAACGCTACCTATATTATTCCTGTCAAATGTTTGCCTAAGTTGTTCTTAAAACTCTCCAGTGATGATATCTTGCAATACCCCCTGATGCACTTGTATCCTAAAGCGTTCCAGTGTCATCTCGGTAAATAAATTAATGCAGAGTTTAAAGAACTGCAACAACATTAATATGGAAGATACACATACACTATGAAATCTACAGATAAGCTCCTCTACTGGTAGCATTAGAGCTTCTGAATTAAAACTTTTTTTAATAGTTCAAATAGCAATAGCTTTACAAAAGGTCCTAAAATGAGGGGGGAGACAACTTGTCCAAGATATTGCAGTATCACTGGTCTTCTCCACTAGAAATTTCTGTGCAGCGGAGTGAATATGGCCTGAGCCATTTTATTTCCTCATGTGCTTCCGCATGAGGAAGAGATAACAGCTAGACAGAAGCCTTCTGCGGGGCAAATGTAGCTAATGTGTCCCCAAATTGAGCACAATTATTGTAAAAAGGAACAGGTCAGTAAAAATACTTCCTTTTACAGTAAATATTTTGCTGTCTTGTAGCCACAGAGCAGGACAACAATCCTGATACAACCACACGAAGTTTCACGTGACAAGTCCACAAGGGCTGGGGTTTCACCTAGGTAGGATAAAACAAACAAAAAAAAAATCCAGAAGCAATTTCTCCTGGCCAGGATGTGAAGCTGAATTGTTCTTCCTGTTAAAGCAATGGCTGCCTTGTATTATAAGTGTAAAGAATAACCTGAGTTTAAAAAAAAAAAAAAGCCAGAGAAAGGACTCTTCATAAACTAAGGTGACATAGTTAAATCCACACCAAAAAAATGATTTTAAAGTATTTATAAATGTAACAGGCATCCATATGAATTTACTGTCTCCCATAGCCAAGTTTAAGTTTAAAATAAACATGGGGTGGGAGGGGAAAGGGAAGCTAAAAGCCAAGGATCTCTGCAATATGCAAGATTAGTTTTGAAATTTGGTAAGTCACCTAGCAGGGAGGGGACCCATAAGCACTCTGCAAATAAAGGTCTTCCATTTTTGGGGGGTTTGGTTTCCCCTCCCCCCCTTCAAGAGTATGGAAAATGTCAGGTTTTATATCCATACTTATTTTCAGCATTTTTACTGACCATCTACATCGCAAAATTGTTTTTCTCTCTCAGCTGTCTCAAGAAGAAACCAATGCATCATGTTCTCAAAAACAGAAAGCTATATAACCTGTAATCATCCATGGCATTTCTCTCCGATTCTCTCGGATGAAATGAGTAAGACTGAAAAAGACATTAAGTTCTGCAGCAGAACTTCTACCAAACTTCTCTGAATTCCTATCTTGGCATATCAAGACCCACTGAACGTATTTTGTCTGTCGTGCTTCAACCTGATCCGGTCTCTGTCAGGATCTCTCAGCAGTGAGTGAACACACTGGGGAATGCACACATGCAGCCTGGACCTCCAATTTTCAGAACATGCAATAGAAGAAAACATCTTTCATATACGGCACTGGAAATAATCACATAGTGCTTTGATACTCAGTAATAGACTTGATTATCTGATGCCTGTACCACATGAAGATCAATCGGCTGGATGAGAAAGATGGAACATGATGCACTCCAAGCACACGGCACATCCAGAGACAGAGAAACAAAAAGGTGCCATTTCTGCACAGCAGAAAATACAACATGAAATGCTGCATACAGGTATTGCGCAAAATGCTCTAGTTTAACATTGAATCCAGAGCCCTTACAACTATGGTGCTCGTTGTATGCTCAGATATAGAGCTGAATGGATTTACAGAAGTTGAATAAAGGTATGGAGAAGCTCCTAAAGCAACCACACAACTGAAATAAGAGCTGCCCTGTCTCACACACCCTACGAAGCATAGTTCAAGACATTAAAAGTCCTATGAAGCTGAGCATGAAAATAATGATTGATCTGATAATTGCAGGAAGGGAGAACAGATAGGAGACACCCAACATCAAAAAAGAACAGCAGTAGGCAAAGAACAGGAACTGCGTTTGTCAAAACAACTGCACGATGGATACGGAACGTTACGACAAGTAGCCTTTAAAAGCTAGTTAAGTTACAGACCCTTCAAGGTATTTTTATATGGCAACTTGATGGCAAAGAAAAAAGCCTTTATATAAAATAAAATACTTCAAAAGGTGGCACAGAATAAAATATTCTCTTTGCCCTCCCCCAAAGCAGCCAAACTTAAAGGCTCAGTGAGATCTTGCATGATCTGCACAGAAGCATAAGACTTACAGTGAGAATCCTGTGCAGATGGCATCTTTAAAGAACAAGAGGTACTCCCACTAAACTGACAAAATAAAATTCACACCCGCAGCCGTCCTTTCCCCCCAATATCACACCATATGCTGCCTACAAGTTTTTACCCTTCCTCAAAACAGATTTCACAAATTAATAACTTAAGGAGCAGGCTAACCGCCAGTGAAACTAAATGCATCCAAATATATTAATATGCACAAATTATTGTTGGTGAATTGGCACAGAGCTATTCCAACAATCAACAACACACAAGCCATGCCACATGCTGTTTATGCATATTCCTAGCTTCAGTATATACTGCATCTACCTTCTGTCCACACAAAGCCCGATTCTAGAAGCAGATATGAAAGAGCAGAATGGAAGGTCATAGTAAATATAATCCAAAAGCGAACCACAAAAGAACAAAACTGAGATGGAGATTGCTGGCCTTGTTGAAAATGCCATGCTCTCTGTAACGACACAGAGTTCATCAGGTTAAAATACAGTGGCAAGTCAAACTTTGTTACTTTGGTTTGGGTTGTTTTTTCTTAATAGTGAGAAAAAGAACCTTCTCATGCTAAGGGTGCGTCTCTACCCGTGACAAGATAA
Organism: Ibidorhyncha struthersii; assembly: GCA_013398815.1. NCBI lineage: Eukaryota > Metazoa > Chordata > Aves > Charadriiformes > Charadriidae > Ibidorhyncha > Ibidorhyncha struthersii. The sequence continues at coordinate 68,872 of VZSZ01003197.1, read as the reverse complement.
CAGACATGTTAAGACTGTAATCAGTGTAGCTACGTAGGCTAATTCTGAACTTCCTTATCTGGCTCTTAATTTAGAGACTATGAAAGTATCTTTGCATTGACTGCATCACTGTACAGCAAAAATATACCCTCCATTTCAAGAAAGGCTTTGGTTTTCAGAGGATCACTGCACAATACTGACAAAGAGGGCAACAGTCTGTAGCTTCGTGTAGTGTGGTCAAAAAAACAGGAGACAAACCTGCTGACCTCAGGGTTTGCTGTCGTAGAAGGGTAAGGTCTGCTGCTTATTCTGACACAGAAAGCCAAGCATTTTTAGCACATCTGTTTTTCTATAAGCATCCACTGTTTTGGGTTTTTTTTGTTTTTTTTTTTTTTTTTTTTTTTTTTAAGCCAGTTAAACACTACTTTAAAGAAGTGCCCTGATAAATTTTCTTTAATTTTAAACATCCAAACAAAAAATACTTTCTCTAAATAAAGGTATCTTGCTCAGAGATGCTCAGAATCAAATTCTGGCTGTATATTGCTGTTGGGTTTTTCTTGATAAGAAACCTCTCATTCCCATAAAAACCTGTTCAAGCAGACGATGACAAGTGAGCAACGTTTACTGCATTTTTCATGTTAAAAGCCTGGTGTTTTGACTGCATATTGAAGTTACATAATGACTTAGTGAGGAATGCACAGCACAGGAAAAAAAATTAACTACCATTAGAGAGAGACAGGTAGGACAAATAATTTGAGTCAGCAAACATTTTACACTCGAAAGTAGAATCAGCATCTAGGAGAGAAAAAAAAGGCTTTTTTTGTGCTGCTACTTAGCTGGATCCAAACGATGATGGTTCACCTGAGGAAGTGCAGAACACAATTTTAGACAAGTCAAATTGAAACACTGGCTGTAAACTAAAAGTTACGTGTATGGATCAGTACCAACCATGGATCCACTTCAAAGAGTCCAGAGGACGAAAATTAGGTTTGAGTTAGAAGTCTGGACCATGATCCAAGCCCTGGGTTAAGGACCCTGTCTTCTAAGGAATTTCACATTGCCAACACACACAGTGTATCTTCCTTTGTCTCAAATCCCCAAGAGCCACCTAGAGTTACAACATTAAAGTCTTTTCTGTGCAAGTAATATGAATGGCAATTTTCCAAGACAGGATAACAGAAAAATTCAACCCCGACTGCAATCTGCTTATTTCACATACAAGTGGTTGTAACTTCCTACAGTCTGCAGGGGTTGTATTTGAGGTAAATATCCCTGGAGATTAGAATTCAGGCTTTATGAACTTTGATGCTCACGTCAACATTTCTTCATCTGCAATATTTTATATTATTGCAGCTATGCATGTGCCTATACATTGGTATCCCTCTCTGCTTTTATTTCCCCACTAATAAAACATGCAAAACAAGCTTTACAGGGAAGGAAAAGAAGTCAAACCATTCAAAAATTTTTTTTTTTTTAAAGAATTCTAAAACCTGCATGAAAACCCACTGCTCCTCAGAGAGCAAATATACCCAAATCTTCTACTCAGCTTGCTATTCTGTTTTAAACTAAACTGCTCCCACACAAAGCCGTGCAAATTAAAACCTTCAAGCAGACCCTTGAACTGAAGAATCTCCTCCAGAACACATTTAGTGCATCACGGCAAAAGCTGTTTCCAATGCCAACCTACCACCGAGCGCAAGCTTTAAGGTAACTTCTCAAAATTGTTTTTGACATTTTGTTAATTTTTACTGGAAACAAAGTAAAAGCATGGAATTTATTCTATATTGCAAAGAAACAATCTCAAAATGTCATATTTGTAAGAGCTGATAAGAATACTTCTGATGTACAAAAGTTCGGTCTGGTGGTTTCCTCAACAATCCATACATTACTGCAAGAAGACCAACCAAAAATGCTGGGAGGCCTAACAAGGGCCAAAACTACCCACGGATTTCCTTGAATATATAATTTTATTTTCCCAGCTATTCCACTACTATTGCCTGATACTCCCTGAAGAAAAGATGTTAACTGGTTTATACTTCAACTTGTTACAGCATGGACTTGAAAGCAAGACTAAACCCTTCGGGGAGAAAAGTTCTTTGTGAAGGCAATCTGCATCCTTCATTCATTAATCTTTACAAGCTGAAAAACATGCCCTGCAAGTTTCAACTATTCCTCAATCATCAAGCAAAAGATGGGCAAACATTTTATCTCAGTTACTTCCAAAGAGCTCTTTTTTTTTTTCTCCTCTCTTGGGGAGGATGGACTGTGTATAAAGGCTGAAGAACTGTGAACTTTGAGGTTGCCCATATACACCACAGCGGGAACAGTAAATGGCATAAGACAAAAAGGTCATTTAGATTTCAGCCTTACTACTGACTGATTTAAAAAAAAAGAAGTTGAGAAATATAAGATAACTGAATGATTTTAATTCCTTCTTGTTTTCTAAGATTCTAATATAACTATGTAATATTTACTTATAGAAATATTAAGCTAAATGTGCAACAATATAGGCCACGTTATCACTGATGCCAGCTTCTCAAAGAATTTGCCTTCTTCACATGGGATCCTAAAAAGCTTGAAAAGTTTATTTTCTGTTTAAAATTGACTTCCCGCTTACTCTAATTTCAAGCCTTACTAAGGTGACAATCCAAGAGCAGTTAATCTTTGATGGCTTTGCTGTAGACAAATGAAAGGACAGGAATTAAGGGGAAGCCCACACAAAGGTGGAGAGAAAAAAAAAGGGGGGATTGTCCCCTGATGGAAGAAAGCCGTCTAACTCAGTTGTAGCATTTGTCTTCACCCTTAGCAGGTATTAGAGAGAAGTATACTACTAGTTCTTTTGTTTAAAGCGTAGCGTCAGCGTGGAGGCAGGGGAGATGGAAAGATAATAAAAGTCTTACTGCTTCCATCAGAAATGCTTTTTAGAGTTTGGTTCTCTTAATGTTCATTAAAGAGTACACCCCATAACACCACGACACAAAGTGAAAACAAACAGGGCAACTCATATACTGAAAGACATCAACTTATGTTCTCTCTGAAAGAGGGCCTAAAATTCAATCAGATGTTGAGGTAGTAAGAGCAGACCCCCCCTCATTCCTCAGTGAAGCTAGCCTGGGATCAAATAAGCATTCTGAGGAAGTACTGTAAATTAGTTAACTCTTCAAACGTGAAGGTTAGATGACTTTTCTATTACAAAAAGTTCTGCATCAAAAGTTTGCTCACTCTAGGCACGTATACGCTGCAGGGACTTCAGTGATACTGTGGCTGTCCCTAAGCTGACCCAGGAGCAATGAAATCATCAATAACTCAATCAATGACTGCTGTGAAGATAAACCACACCAAGTGATGTTACAGCAGTGATGCGAATTGCTTTCTGGCATTAGCTTTGGAAAATTAGGTGACGTGCTCTTAGACAACAATCAATACACAAAAAGGCTACTGAAATATCAAATATGGCATTTCTTTTCACAATACGTTTTGCAGAGGAAAGCTTTGTATTTTATATTGTTAAAGAGCTAAACTTCGAAAGTCTAGCAAGACTTTCTGAAAGCAAATCTCTTCAAACCTCAGCAAGTAAATCACAGCTTGTGTTTTACAATTCTTAAAAGATTCAGGCCCCTCGAGTTTTTCTTAAAATTCCCTGGAAGCTTTGAGAGGAAAGAGTTTTTAAACTTATTTTTACTATCAGGTTTATCAATTTTAGACCTAGGAAAAATATTGCACAACTCAGTCCAACGGTCAGAGCTCATGACAAGGTAAAACAGGAATAGAAGGATCTCCCTGATAAAAGGTTGTATTAGTAAAATCAAAAAATGCTACCCTTCTAGGAAACAGATTTCCAACCAGAAATTCTAATTATGAAGTTAGAGGAAGAATTCTAATTATGAAGTCACAGAGGAAACAGTCACCTGAGTAGTCTTAAAGGTGGTTTTCCTTTCCTTCATCACACAGAAGTCTAAAAAAAAAAATTGAAGAATCAGACATCTCTTCTAGTTGCACTTTGTGTGGTCACAATTTCAAATATAAAAGTATTACTGCTTACAAATCAATAACTTTTAAGTTACAGCTAAAAATATGGTGCTGTACCAAACCATGTTTTTCACTCTGCTTTTCCATTTGCGCTACCGTAAGTAGCATTCAACTAGAAAAAGTACACCAGAAAGCCGGTACATATTCCCAGAAAACTTGCAAGCACTAACGTAGCCTTCAACACCTTCAAGTTACTGCTGCTTCTACAGAAGTAGACACGCTCCTGGTAGCTTGTCTAGAGAACCAGAAATATTTCCAGGCCACTGTTCCTCTTCCCTTGCCACCTTTACGTGGGAGCTCTGCTGCAATATTTATTCCGCTCATGCTGCTCTCCATCACACCACACTGCTTAGCCTCACACAGCTGCAAAAACCACCTGCTACTCCCATGTACCTCTTGGTTTTTGCCACCTCCCCCACACCTCATCATTCTTTCTGAAAAGGATTTGCTCATTCCCCAATAAAGGCTACCCCCTCTGCCTTTTTGCAGCGCTGCAAATGGGAATCCCAGGTGGCTCCTGCTAATTACCCGTGTGCCTTGGGAGTCTAATTCTTCCCATTGTTAATATACCAATCTTTAGCCACAAAGTCACTTCATATGCTAATCAGAGACCAGCTGATCCCAAGCTAACACTCCGTGTTCCCGGGAGAGCTGATCTGCTGGGGGTATTAATGACAGCAGAGCAAGACGAGGTTTGGAAAATAGTTCCCAAAAGATACTGTATTACTTTCACTTCTACTGCAACCCCATAATAAAACATTTGCTTGTGAACTTGGTGCTTGGTCACCACCCTCACTTGCTGAGGGCAGCCACCTCACAGACAAGAAGAGACTGAAAAAATTAGATTTTCCTTTTACGCTGTCAGAATCTATTTTAATAATTGTTAAATCTCGTCTAATTTTCCATATACAAGTTTTTCCATATACGACATACATACACCAGCCTCAACCCAAAATCAAGATGAGCATTTCTATGAACAGAAATATGAATAGTCTAGGCCATGATTCCGTACTGCTGTGCAGAACAACGTGACAATAGCTTAGGAAATGTCTACCTTCCACTCACCTCTGCATTCCCACAACGTGCCATCCCTTCAGCCTGATCTAGATCTGAACACAGCTGTGCCAGCACAATGAAAAAGGCAGCGCACTATAGCACCTGGGGCACGAGGTCTGAGAATGTCTTGAGCTGATACTGCTACCAGAGAGCAGATGTTTTTGCTCCAAGTAGACCACACGCTCTTCTTGAATGGCTTGAAATACAGAAACACCATCAACATTTCAAGCCTGCCACAACATCAGAATGTGAAATGCCCCACAGAAAATCCACGCTACGCGAGGAATTTTCATGATGGCTCCTTGCATGCAGACAGCTCAACGTTTTCACCTGGTTAACAGTGTGTTCCATGACACTCTGAAGATGTTCATGTGCAACACTGGGAACAGCCCTTTGTTTATATTCCCAAAAGGCAGGAATCGGCACAGGTTCTATAGCCTGTAGCAGTGCCTGATGCAAGTTTTCATTTGAAGAGCAATCTGCTTAATGGCAAAATAGTGATTCAAGCAAAGTTACCTAATCTGTCTTCTTACTGGCTGGAAAAGGATCTCTGAGATGGAAACACACACTGTTTTAAGAGAGAGCCAAGCAAAATTTATGGGGTTTTGTTAAAGTTTTTGTGTTTCATTGTTTTTTGCCGTTTGTTTTGGGGTTGTTTTTTTTTTGTTGCCTTTTTTTTAAGGATGTGAACAAGTTCCTTCTTCAATGGGTTTCAAATTGTCACATTAAGTGAAAACATCATTTCATTTCACTAAATCAGAAGCTAGGAGTTCTGCACAGTACTTCTTCTAATGAGCTACCAGTTCAGTCCTCCATTATAACACATTCGTTTAATGACTGAGCATTCTTCAGATTTAATTTATGGTGCCAATGACAGACAACGGTTCCTGCAGCTGTATGAAAGTCCAAACAGCTCAAAAAGTAGCAGACACATCCAGCTGTTTCAGAAGCATCACGCAATTGCTACGAATCTGGAATAAAAAAATCCCTTTATGTACAAAGAGGGTTCTGCCATAGAGTAAAACATTCACCTAAATGTGTGTCATGCAAATCATATAGATGTAACAGGAAACTACAACAAAACATATTTTACCACTTAAGCGTGTTCTAGATATGAGTAACATCAAGTCTAACGTATTTTATTATTAGAGCTCAAAATCATATGCAAGCCCTTCCCACACAAGTCAAACATATCCTTTCAAGGCCATGCCTGTCCAGGTTTCAGAGTATCGTCCCACCTACTTTAATTATAATACTAATACACTTGTCTCACACAAATGATGAAACAGGCATGGGCACAGTAACCATTGCAGAAGGTCACTGCAGAGCAGTTAAACATGCCATCTCCCAACCGACATCGGTGTATCTCTGCAGGTAAGACAGAAAACAGCAAACACCCAGTGTCTTCCCGTTAAAACAGCTTTGCAGAGAGCATTTTATACATAAAAGGCAGCTGGTTATGCTTTAACAGACTCTTTTGTAAACAGAGCTGATCAACAGATGTGCGATGCTTATTATAGGTGGTTACCAACATCATCTCCATTTTCAGAACCAATAAAACTGGACATTACGCCTATTCTGAGCCACTTACCTACCTCAGAAGAGAAACTGGATTCACTAATATCTGCTATGGGATTGATAAAAACTTCATGGCAAAAGAACTGAGTATTAGAAAAAGAGAGAAATGGGAATGTCCAGATAATTGCAGCATTTCAGTCTGCATATAGGCTCTTCACTGATCTGAAACTGCAAACAGACAAGTCAATGTGAGGAAAGTGAAGGGAAAAAGCCTCTGAAGCAGATATATATTTAGCAGCAGGTTAGATGGAGAGAAAAGGCTCAAGGACAATGGCAGGTCTTTTCTTCCTTCAGCTAAACCCCCAATGTATTTTTGTGAAAGCAAGCTAGTCTTCTGCTTTTAACTGTAGCCCAAAACTGCATTATGTCTCCTGGGTGCTTTGATTTTTTTCTCTTTCTAAATCTCAGCACATAGACAGCTCCAGGGCTCAGTAGGAGAAATTATTAAAAGCATGCCTGCAGAAGTAAAGAGATCAGTCATTTCCCTTATCCCCTGTGTTTCATGAGCGCTCCCCCGCCCATGCAGCGTTGTATGAGATTTCATGCAACCAGACATGTCCTTTTGAAACAGACTGAAAAATTTAAAATCCTTTAAGAGTAGGCATAGCATTCCTTCAAATTGGAAAGAGAAACACAGAAACATGCTTCAGTTCTTCAGAAAGGTCACATTCACCTTCAAAATTCTATCAAACTTCCCCCCCCCCTGCACAGTTCTGTTAAGTAATTTGTAACAGTCTTTACAAAATATACTGGATTTCATAAAACACAAAATGCCAGTGTGAACATGATGCAAGCAATCTTTGCCTGGTTATTTTTTCCTAGGCTGCTTGACATTACCAAAGTCCAGATGTTTTTCCAACTGTCTTTCCTCTTCCACTATTGCATATGCATAGGTCCCTTCTTTAGAACTACCATAATATACATCCTTACATTCTTGTCCTGGTACATGCATTTCAACTTACCACAATTTACTCTGTGCTTCTGAGTCCATTCTCCCAAATAAATATACACATATTTTGGATTAGAAACGTGACATTAGAAAGTTTTAGCGATTATCTTCAGTGTATTTTGACAAAAGTAAATATGTGTTTAAAGTGTGACACATTCTCATAAAACAGTACGTAGCTTGAAAATTAGGAAGGAACTTTTTAAACAGTTTCCTACTTCCAATGTCTATAGCTACATTTCTGATCTTGTACCTTCACCATTAAAATGTTACTGTGCATTTAGAAGTATAGGAAAACGCCCAACAATCCTCATTAGAGCTTTTCAGGAAGCTGGTTTTAAACCCCCTACTCTGCCAACCTAAAGACATGAGAAAAAAAACATGGAAAACATCGTTCATTTTCATCACCCTTACCCAAATACGCTCCAGCCGTAAGTAGAGACGCCCACATTTCAGAGTTCTTTGCTCCAGACTACTGAACTCTAAACATTAAATGATATGCATTTCAAAACTGCTATTTGACACACACTGGAGAACTAAATTACATCTTTTCAGAGTCAATATGAAATTGAAGAGACCCTATTTAGAGTTTAGAACATGAAGCAGAAAGACATCACTGTGCTTATTCCGTCTGCTAAAAATGGATTTACCAATAGGCTGCCACGGTTAAGGATACATCCGAACTACAGGATTTCCCTTCAAACACCTGCATGGGATCTCTGATGAAGACTGAGTTGAGAGAACATCACTGGTTTCTGCTAAAGTCTTTAAATGCATATTGTCAAAAAAAAAAAAAAGTTCTGTTTTGTAGCTGTTACACAGATGAATCATCATCAGTACCTGAAGTGACAGAGCAGATATCCTTCTACAGGGAGAAAGAGGTAGTGTGAAATAAATTTATTTTGTTAGCCTAATGGTTAAGGAAATTGACTACAATTACCTCGGGGTACAAATATTTCTGGAAAACCACCACAAAATTTTGAACATGCAAGTGGCTGGGAATCAGCTTCGGAAAGGATTTCTAGAACTTACCTATGGTGCAGTTTGTGGTTATTTTTCTCCGCTTGGGGTTGTGTCGTAGCAATTCTAACTCTCGTTTGGTTGGCTCCCATGTTGAATACTTCTCTCCAATGCCTAAGCAGACGAAAAGAAAGTTTCAGGAAGTTGTTTAGTAAAAGGATTAAAAACTGTTCAAGTAAAAACTTTCAAAATGCTGTCCATTAAGTCAGATTTAATCTATGCACAACTACAAGAGACTGATTTGTTTTTACCCTTCCCCCCAAAAAATACTGTTTAGAAGGATCTCAACCAATCTTCCAACAAATAAGAACTAAAAGAAGAAAAGAACTTCTTCACTTATAAAGAATATCTAGCTCAAATAAACTTTCAATTATTGAATTACAATCCTCCTTTAATTCCAGCACAAGAGTAAATCCACTATTACTCAGAAATGCATTTATTTGTGCTCAGAGGAGGTACGCTCAAATGACAGGACCACCCTATGATTTCAGGAGAAGATAGAGGATAAACAAGAAACCTCATCACCCAACTCTGACGAGTTATTAAATAAATCAAAACTGACCCAACTTAATGGACAGATACCAGCTTAATCTTTACAGATGAACAGCAGAATTTAGTAATTCAATATGCTGAACACAGTTACTACATGTCTTAGGACATACCATTACAGAGTATGACCTCTCCTTATGACCATTGATGTAGGACTGGATATTAGCAAGTTCTAAACATTCACTTTACTGACATATCTAGTATTTCCTAGAAATGCAATTAGTAGTAGGTTTAAACATAAACCTCCCCCCCCCAACCAACCCAAACTGTCCAAATACTTAACTACCCTTTCTCATGAGCTGCAGCTAAAATCTGTCATTATTCTCTTTAAACGTCAACACTATTTCCAATACATTTCTTTTGTTCCAAGGAAAGTGCAGTAGAAAAGAGTCAAGTAAGTAGCACGTAGATGTGAAGTACGCACAGAGTTGTGTTCAGTGTAAATCTGATACAAGAAAAACACAACAGTGAAGACTCATGTGCTGACCAGCCAAGTACTGCTGCAGCATTCCACATAGCACAGAGAAATTACTCTGCAAGTTCAATTATAGCAAGTCACAAAAGCATCTTGGCATTAAAAATAAAGAATAAGATGACAAGCAACATATTCCAAAACTGAGGATTAAAGTCAATTAAGAGTTATTTTTCAGTATGCATGGAGCAGAAACGGTGCTGTGCTACAGAAAATAAATTATAAATCATACATATGAAAAGAAGGAGAGTAGAAAATATAGCTACAGGCTTACACATTCTGCATAATATACATTAAATTTTAATAGCTCTTTGATCTTCATTTTCAGAAATAGCTATGCTTGTCAGAAGCTACCCACCCAAAAATGTTCAATTTATAGTTACTACTGACCCTCCAGGTTCTAGTAATAAAAGGTCTCATTTTCAGATTCTTGAGAACTAGAAAATTCTTATTTACATGGATGCACCCATCACTCACTTTATTTGATTCAACAACAGATTATGCAAGAAGCATAAGAAAGAATACCAGAATCATATAGTCCCTTTCCTTTATCCAAGGTTCAGCATCAAGCTACACACCCAGGAAAACAGAAAAGGAAACTAATTACTGGGTAACAGATTGATGAGATAAAACAGCTGCAATGCTTTGAATAAACTATACAGTATGCATAGGCAAATGAATGAAGCAACTTTAGAGACGCACATATGGACAGTTCACATATGACAGAACATTGGCTTGCAACAAGTTTTATATTAGATGTCTTCAGCAGCCCTTCTCGTATTCGTAACACTCCCCTAGGAATTTATATAAATTGGTTTGTAAAAGAGCTCAAAATAATTTTCACCACCAGGTAATTGCACTGGTCAGCTGTTAACTTGAACTCTTGCATTTGGGTTCACTGTAGTTTAAACATGGCCAAACACAGTTAGTATAATCTGACAATGGGATGAAATCTCATAATAAAATAAAAAACCCCAACCTCTGATATGATTAAATCCTGGTTTAAATGAGATATAACAAAATTCACACCTGGAAACACATGTGCGCTCAACTGTAGGCATGCAATAGTGCCACATATCAGTGGGACTATTCATATATATTTTTATATATATATATAATTATATAGCTTAAATGCTTATAGAGGATGTGGACCAAAGCATTTCACAAGAGCAACTCTTCAGGTAAAGTTAAACAGGACAGGCTGGATTACTTTGCAGGATTCTGGGTGAATTAAATATTGTTTAATTAAAAAGAAATTAAACCAAACAGAAAACCGTGTACAGTTAATGCCACAACAAACACAGAGCAAAACAGACAGAAAACTTACTCACAAAAGCCTTTCATTAGACAGAGCACAATTTAAATCAAGGACAGAAATTAAAAAGTGTTCTGTTCCAGCTATAGAATTTAACACGAATATTGAGGTTTTATTACTCTTGAAAATTTAGAAAAAAAGATAAGACCATTTATTAGGAACGGTTTGGTGTTTAAAATTTAAAAAAACGAACAGAAAACCCAAAAAACAAACCCCAAACCAACAAAATACACAAAGAAGGAAAAAGATGTAGTAAAAGGTTTAATAACACCCACAAACATGCCAGAAACTCCCACATAAACTACCTAAAACAAGGACTTGCAAAACATGCACAGGTTACCATTTACAATTAAAGGAAAGTAGCGTTATAGGAGTGAAAATTCATCATTTTAAAAATGATGCAATAAAGCAGCCAGAGATTCAAGTCAGCATGTGAAATCTCCATCCAAGAATTAATTTTATTAGGTAAAATACACAAATTGTCATTTTTCAGAGACTTTATCAAGGACACACGGATGAGTGAAGGAAAAGGCAATGAAGGCTCTAGTTTATAAAAGTCACAATTTTGCAGGTAATAATTAATATAGATTGTTTACTTTGCTATACTTCAGCAAATCCCCCTTTTTCCCCTCCCAAAGATCCAAACATTAATTAGAATGAACAGCTCCGTGTATTCTCACTTCCTTCGTTATTAAAGAATACTCAATACCATAGAAAAAAAAAATTGTAGAGTTGCAACTTGTTCAGAGTTATATCATATAACCCTGAACTACAGCTGGACATGGGAACTCATCACGCTAAGAGTTAATATTACAAAAGTATGAAATGAATCTCATTATATTTGGGGTTTTTCTTAAAGTTTTTTCTCCAGGCATCATGTTGTTATGTGAGCATCTAATAAAGTAGATACTAATACCCTTCAAGCACTGTGGATAGAAGCTTGAAAATCTACAGCTTTGACACTTCGATTTTTAAGCCAATCTCGGTTTTTGCAGACTGGATTCACGTCTTAAGTTCTTTAAGTTGGCAATACTATCTGAGGTAAACTAACTCTGTGGTAGAAATACAAAACTAAGACACTGAGTTGGGGTTTGTACTAATCTTGACATTCAGTTTGAAGGAAGAAGGGTTTCCTCCCCCTTTATACTTTATAATCTTACAGATAACATGAGTCACTATGGGAAGGAGGGGATGGATTGAGGCAATAGAGAAAGAAGGAAAAGAGATGACATAATTCTTCATTATTTCTTCCATGTATCTCCCTTTCTCTTTGCTTAGATAAATTTGCATGGAAACACACATCACTTCACAGTGAAAAGCCGTAAACCAAAAGGTCCTATGTGGTGACGTTAAAGAAAAAAAAATGTCCATACTGTGAACTCCAGTAATTTAAAGTGTATTGTTGTCTATTCCTTCATTTTATATCTTCATTGGTCATTGCAGATTTGTTCTCCAGGGACAGGAGATGCAATGTTCATATTCATATAAATATGCATTCATATATATATATTTAATATGTTGTTCATTAGTGAGTTAACGAGTACAGAGAAGGTTTTTCTGCCTGGCAGTTACTCTCAGTGATTCTTCCCTTCACTGTGCAACTTTGTGGTCCAAGACAACAAGATGAACAATCTTGTAGCTGTAATTACCTTAGAATACAAGCTATAGCAGCCTGACCTCCAAGGAGGACAAACTGGCTGCACCTCAGTCCAGAAGGCACAAACGTATCATTTGTTAAAGGCAACATGTTTAAGAAGTTGCTCTTGGAGTTCACATATTCAAAGGATAAGGAACTGGGGGGGCCTTTCTCCTCTCTAGCATCATGAAGAAGGGTTATGTTGTCAAAGTTGATTAATTTGGTGCCCAAACCAAAAAAGTTTAGAAAGGTCCAAAGGAGTTTTAAGAAGAGGTGCATAGCCTAAATGAAAGGTTTAAAAACATGTTCCCATTTTGCCTTGCTTTGAAAGCCAGTGCTTTGTGCTAAAGCATTTTAAGCTGTATTTTCTTGTTCTAGGAGTCGCTGGCAATCTCACTATCCTCCTTTCCTCTGACTCAATTCCTTCCAAATGGGGAATAAGCAGAAAGTCGAATGGGTTCTGTAGTAGGAACTAAGTAAAAGCAGCTATACTTTTGAAACGCCATCAGAAGAGCTCTAGTTAATACGATGTTAGCTGCTATTTTTAAAATTGGAAATGAGGTTAAGAATGGTTTGAAGTCATATCAGCCCTGACTAAGGCTGTCACATTGAAACAGGATGCCATGGATTCAGTAAGAGACATTACTAGACAGAAGTCATCTGTCTTCAAATACAGACTTTCCCACTTTAAGAAAACATACCCCCTAGAGGCCACTGGAAATGGACGATGACAAGCTTTTATAACTGATGCTTAAAAACTACTCAGTTAAATGCTACTTCCTTTCCTTTCCAAAAAAAAGGAGAAAAGGTTTGTTTTGGAGTAGTTCTATCAAGGAAAGGGCATATGAAATCAAGTCTGCTGAAAGTATTCAATCATTGGAACATATCCAAGCAAGAGGAAAACAATTTGCACGATAAAACTGGCATTCTTAACTGTGATTCATGTCTAAAATGGCAGGATAATCAGCAAAGGGACGCTTGTTAGTGAAGTGCGTCGCCAGCCCACGCCTCTTACCTGTCATTGTACACTGGTAGTGAGAAACCACTGTTGGGGTGAAGGCTAAAAAAGAAAAAATTAGGGAAAGCAAACTGAATAAAACAAATGTGTGTACATATATTTGTGTGTAAATATTTCTACATAGATACTGTGCGTGTACCATGAAAGCACAGGTGTGTAAGTAAGCTGGCACGTTCTATTAAAAAAAATAAAAAAATAAAAAATATCACACACAAGGGTGGCATTTCATGTGAGGGGAACAGATTTATCACCTATATCACCTAAATTAGCCTAAAGGAGCAGACTGTTACATTTTCTACCTAATACAGATCTGACTCTGATATTATGCAAGTTTGGCAGAATTAATGTTAGATAGTTCTAGGTTTTTTTTTCAATTAAAAATAAAATATTTCTGATACAATTAGGTGTGGCGCACGTGTTAAACTAACAGTCTAACTCCTGGAAAGTAACAGCTACACATCTCTCCCAAGGCCTGCACTACTACGTCTAAAGAGCTCTTTCTTCCCCTTACTGTTTTTTGCCATTGACAAATGGGAGGGACAGGAATGATTAAAAACAGAAACAAGAAATTCAGGCAGGAAAACCAAACCTTGTAATTTCCAAGCTTTTCGTTGTTCTTCTTTGGCAATTTGTTCCATGTCTTTGTCGTATATGTAATCTTGACACATAAAGCAGTATATACCCCCATACAAAAGGTCTATGGCTGCAAAACAGAAGGGAAGTTGGGGAGGAGGAAAAAAAGACGTGAGTTCGTAAACTAGAAGACATTTTAAAGCAGGCTTCCAAGTGAGGCACTCTTTCTTCTCAGCAGTCCACAAAAAGTAAAATCTGTACCTTAGAATCTGGAGGATAAAAAAAGAGAAAAAAAAACAGGGAAATTTTTCCCGTTACAGTGCGAGTTATTCAATCGCTTCTGGCACAGCAAGAAAACTGTGCAAGACAACAAAGCATTAGCTGCCTTCAAGTTGTTTGTAATGCACAATATACCTTTCAAAAACATAAGTAACCAAAAGGCATAATTACAGTGACTGACTAAAATACATGCAGAACTAGTACTATAAGATTTGATATGTAAGTTTGAGTTGTCTTTTTCTAAGACTTTGGTAATTTCTACTCAAAGCCATTAAAATAATTAGAAAGCACCTATCCACGTGAAGGCTCAAACAGAAGACAGCACTGAAAGCTCAAAGATACTTGTGCAGGGGAATGGTTTTCTGGAGTAGTTTATTCTACAGGTTACACGTCTCACAATTTCTCTTGTTTCACATGCCCTTTTAGAATGGACATGTGACCACTGACCACCCTTAAAAATATTTTTCTTACACAACCCTAAACAAAAGAAAGACAAGAAATGAAATAAATCAGCTAACTGGGAAGTGACGTTTTGCTTTAACATATACCATGGAAGAAGTAAGTACAAACTAATCATAGCAAATGGCTGATTTGCAGTACATAGATATGGAAAAAAGCCACAATCAAAGTTTAAAGGAAAAAAAAAAAATCAGTTGGCACAAACAAATTCTTAGCCAGCTACTAAAACACAATCTGCATCTAGCAGACAGCTGAGAAACACATCACCGTCCTCCCTCGAGACTGTATCCTCCATTTATTTTATTTCCAAGTTCCTTTTATTGCCAGATAAATAGCATTATTAAAGAAATCTCAGTACAGTGGAAACTTGTTTTAAACAAATGAAACCATTACCACATTAGGTGGCCTGCAGGAAACAGAGCTGAATTACTCTGAAGTCGTAAATCAGCCGAAGCGCACGCCACGCAGCAGGAACTCTGCTGTTGGTCTCATCAGGCAAACAAAGGTGAAACCTTTGTGGTCTGCCCTGTCCGTGGGCTGGTGGCCTGGGTAAGGTTGGTAAGCTTGGAAAGGCTTCTTTCCAACCACATCTCATGCATCCTTCACAGCCTCTACCCCTCTCACTTTTACTCCTTTACGCCTTTACTCCTGTACGCCCTTTTTTTCCTCCTCCTCCTCTTTCAAAATCCCTTTTTCAATGATTCTGTCAAATTGTTTGTTAGTTCTCCTATTATGTAATAAAGAGAACAATTACTCTAAACCAGTTTGCATAATGTCTATTGGCTGTCATCTTGCTTATATGCTTCGTTATTGCACTCTCTTGTTTTGTCTATTTGGCCCACCATCAGTTTGCGGAAGAGGGTAAGGGCTGCTTGCGTCACCTTGGGCGATGTCCGAACACCAGAATTTTCACCCTGGTGCCCCGAGGACTTAATAAACTCCTTTAGTGAAATATCACAAAAAGGGGTTAAGAGTCTTAGCTGTGGTGGAGATCAGTAACAAAACACTATGCCCTGGAGGGGGGGGATTACAATTAAGCTAAGAGCATTAGAGTTGTGTAATATTTACTCCACTATCTATTGCAGAGTTTTCAACAAAGAATGGCTGAAAATCCAAAGTACTGGTCTCAAAAACACAAAATCAAATATTATTCTCCGTATATTTTTGTAAAGATCCCACAAACAGCTCCCCCCGCCCCCAAATAACAGAACAGGGCTGGCAGAATATCAAATAAATAGGCCCCTTATGTCAGCACTAGTACTTTCAATCTACCATCAGAATGGGTCGGCATACGTTGTGCTCGGAGGATTCCTTACTTTGCCCAGCTTTCTGGATTTACATGCATGAGTGATGAAGTATAGATGTCAAGATCCAAACCAACAAGAGACCACCTTACACAAACCACTTGTTCAGAGCGGAATGAATTTCTGGTGTAAAGAATCAGAAAGTTTAACAGAAACACTGGCGGAGTAAAAGCCGTAATTGTCCAGCGCCTGAGTAAGGACTCTTGAGGAAATGCCCTCTCTCCAGCCTACTTATGTGAACAATACAGTTGTATATATGCCAACACTTTTAATGGCATTAAAAAGCCTGCAATAGGTTTTGGACAAATTACCTCAAGCACCAAGCGACAAGGCGGCCACACGGGCCTGATTACAGCACAAAGGAAGGGCAGGAGTTTCTCGTGAAAGCCAAAACACGGTTGGCTGCTCAGATTCAGGATCCTAGGAAAAGAGCCCACTCGTAAAGTTCCTAAGTTAATTGTTTCAAATTAGGATGCTTTGAATCTTCCCCTTGAAATGTACTTTAACCTTCTTATTCTGGTCTTCTTGAGGTGAAAAAGAATGTTTTATTCACCACAAAGTGCAAAATATCCTCTACCGAGTCTCTGGTGAGCCACCGCGCCAGCAGAGCTGGTCTGCAGGGCTGGGGTCCCCAAGGGAGGAACCCCCAAAGGGACTGTCTTACTGACAGAAACTCTTCCAAAGCAAGCAATTCGTTAGCACTAAGTGAAGTTACACCACAACAAAAGGACAAAGTCCACACAAAACTTTCTCCCTCAAAGGATTTGGGGAGGAACAACACAAACTTCGCCTCATTGTTAGCAACAGCCTAAAACTTTTTTTTTTTTAACTAAATTGCTGTGAAGCTTTACCCCAAACTGAGCCACTTGACCAGAAAATTCAATTAAAAAAATATCATTGCGAGAGTAAAGTATGAGAACGCGCATGTAACAAATTTCAGCATTTGCATTAGTATTTGGGGTTGCAAAACTAACAGAAACAGGCCTCAAATTCATAAACAGTTTGGGAACTACTAACCTAGAAACAAAACCTAGATGTTTCGGACTAATCCACTGCCAACTCTGCCATGATGCTCCACATTCCTCATGACAAACAGCTCTTTCAGCTGAATGGCTGCTGCTTCCACCTTCCCATATCTGGTTTTCCTAACACTAACCACTGCCCGCCTTGGCAGGGGGTGGGGGGTGAAATCAGTGTATTTTAACACAGTTTTATCTTAATGCACATACAGAATTGATTACACTGAAAAAAAATATACGTTCAGTAGAAATATACTTTTTTCTTTCACAGGGAAGAACCAGAAGAAGTTTAAAAGAATCATGTCACTTTATTGAATTTCAATCTAGCTTCTTTCAGGAACTCAAAATACCTACTTGTGGATCACTGGCAAAATAATTTAAGAATAAAAAGGCCTCTTGGAATGTAACATTTTTTTTTGCTTTTATACCTTCTATGCTGACAACAGGCTACCATTATTTTAAAGTCATATCTCGTTCCACTTCATATACAAAACTCTAAACAGCTGTAAGACAAGAGAGAGAAAGTCAAAAGATACCTCATTTTTCATTTTAAAACAAAGCTATCAGCAAACAATGAGGCATCACAAAAGATCATGTGGGAATGAGAGCAACTTTATCTACTGGTGCAAGTGACAGTAAGTTTCAAAAGGCAACAGCTCAGGGGTGAAAGTTTAAATTTAGGCAGCAAGAGGTCTTCAAACTCTCCATCTGGGAGCCAAGTAAAGTGCTTTGTTTGAGCCTGAGTGCTTTACTTTGCCAAATATATCCACTGACGTCCTTGTGAAAATGTTAAGAGACCAGAGATGATGGGAACATAACAACAATATGTAAAAAAGCGGGGAAGCGTGCCACATCCAGAGTGAGCGGGTGCGCACGTCTCGTCCACTTAAGAAACTTGGGTGTTCAGTTTTCGAAATACTCAGGTGAACAGAACTAACGCAAGTTCCTCAGCTGAAAAATGGGATACTTGGCCATATTATACAACAGCCTTTTATCAGATACGATGTATTTGTGAATCATGCTTTGGTATCACCTTCCTTGGAACAGTGGCCACATTAAAGTGCAACAAAACAAACAGCAACACAGAATTCAGGTCAATTTTTACCTCTAGAATAATTCCTCTGCAAATTTCTGTGACTCAATCTTGGCACATCATCAACCCAAAAATCAACACATACTCATATTCTATGCAAGTCACCTACATTTTGTTCACCTTCTGTAACAAAGGAGACTAAATTGGTAATTCTTTTAGACAGTATTCTAAGTCAACATCCTAGGCTAATTCAGATTGCCTAATTTCTCACATCAAGCATTAATCATTAAACCAGTTCCAGATAATAGTCTCAAGTTCACAAGTGACTTTCTAAACTTTCTAAGCCAGCTGTCCACTTGTTCTTCTGTCTGATATATTAGCACAAAACAATTTATTGTATTCTTCCCATTTCCCTAGCACCTGGAAACATCAGAACTTCTAAACTGATAAGATATTAAGGTTTACTGATATGAGTAAGAAAATCTTACTAATCTCAATAAGGAAATAAAAAATAAATTTTAAAAAATGCCAAAACAGGTGAGCAGACTCATTTGAGGCATCGATCGGCTTACATATTCAAGTTTTTGCCAGAAACTAGTGAGCAGACACATTAAAAGCTATTCATTCTTTTCCCTTATCTTTTCAGTCTCTATCAAGGCGATCACAGCCTTATCAACTCTACAATTCACAAAAGAAGTACACTTAGGTTTTATTTATTTATATAATTAAATAAAAATAAAAGGCTAGTCCTGCTAAATAGTGGTCCAAACCAACTTCCGCTGAAATCACTGAGAATCACAGGTACTTAGTTGCAGCGTGGGGGGAGGGAGTGGAACCCCAAACTTCCTTTTGTAGCGCCAGATACCCAATCTTTTAACACAAGTTAAAAACAATTAAAAACAGTTAGGTGTTATCCTTCCCTCCCACATTCAGGAGAAATGGCATTTTCTTCTCCCAACGCTTGAGATAAACCCATTCTATAAGTACTTTTTTTTTTTTCTTTTAAACCAGCAGCCAACAGGCAAGTGTTTTTGTGGGCTGTGCTCTAAAATCTCTGAGATGGCAGTTGGCCCGTAGGGGTCTCGAATTTTAATGTTTAAAGGGACTGATCTGCTTGCCATCCAAACACAGCAAGTACCCAGTACTATGCTGCAAACCACTCAAAACTAGGAGCCGAACGTCCAACCTCTATGCTGTACACTTGCCTCTGGGAGAGTTCAGAGTATCGTCCTACATCAGCATGTGAATTCAAGCCAGGAAAGAGGAGATGTTCGCATGAAGGAAAAACGTGCTAGCATCCCTGTGGAATCTAGATACCAAAAATGTTTTTAACTGTTAATTTAGAGGAACCAATCTGTCAAAACATTTTATGTTTGTTTATTATGAGCAGCTCCTCGACCTCATTAAGAAATACATGTATCACACACCCACACTAGTTACATACATGTGCGTGCATCCAGTGTACTACAGAGGAGTATGTAGCATGCCTACGCTTAAGTTTCCACACACTTCCTATTATAAAAGATGTTTTGCCTTTTGTCAGTCTTCTCCCTGCCCTCCTCTGACTCTACAAACTTTAACAGTTCCCATGTTTGTAGCAAACCTTTGAAAAGTGAAGTGTTAAATCCTCCTGGCTAAAGCACCTTTTCTTGATCCCACAAAATATTATTCAGGTTTTAAAGGAGAGAAATTGTTTAAACAGTCCCTACTTAATCTTGTTGTTTTCTTCAGAAATTTGGGGGCAGAATCCCAAAATCACAGCCACCAAATTTTGAGTTGTTCCACATGATGTGATGCAAACTGCTTATACTCATCTGCATGTTCTCATTTGATCAACAACGGAGAGTTACCTTTGAAGCATTGTTTTCAATAAAAGCAGCAGTAAGATCCAGAACTGCATGGAAGTTAGTAGTTGGGTCTGAGGCAAGCAGATGCACGCACAGAGCTGGCAATATGCAGCTAAATGTTCAGGAGGCTGGCTTTCTGAGGGCTAAGAATATTCCAGGTGTACAGAGAACTCTTCAGGAGTCATTTCTGATACTGAGAGAAGCTTTTGAGAGATGGCTTTTGCAGGAGCTCGTCACTACCTGCACTTACCAGAGCAGCTCCTAGCAGAAGACAACAGCAACGAACAACTGCCTGCTGCCTTCTTATCAGTTCAGTCTGGCGCAAAGTTTGACTGAAGCTGTAGGAACGCCATGCTGCAGTGTGCACCACATAAGCAAATGAGAATTTGCCTGCAGTACTTCGCACAACACATCCCAGAACAGCAGGTATTTTTAATGGCTGTGAGGAGTATTGGAGGTTCAAAGCCATACCCTGTGGCTGACCTGTACATCCAAAACGCTTTCCTTCTCCTCCGCTTCCAATCAATGATCCTCTGATTGCCATCACAAGAATATTAAGTACAAAGCGTTTGTACTTTTTACCATCAAATTTCATACCACTTTTATTACTATAGTCAATGAGGCTATTTAATTCTTATCACAGACCTACCTACCGCTCCTCAGTATAAACAATACCTCCCAACTTTGTGACCATCATGAATTTCATACACAGATAGAAGTTCCTTCTCTTCAGTTACTAGAAAACAGCAGTAAACCAGGACTGGTTCTGCTAGTAAAGTCCACGCATCCTACACGCTCTGCTTTCAGTTTATTCATCGTCAGACTCACTTTATCCTGCCTCATATAGACCACAATTCTTATATCAATCCCTGTCATTTCTACCACGAGTAATAATTTCCAAGGGTGTAAAATGTCAAATTCTTCACTTGATCTAGACGAATTAAGTCCAGTGTATTTCCTTTTTCTAAGAAAATCAGTTATATTATCAAAAAGACATATTAGTCTGACACAATCCATCTCTGACAGAACTATAAAACACTGTATCCTGTTTTCCGTTTGCCTTCATCTCCTGAACAGACTTTTCTCAACACCCACACCAAGCAAAACATTAGAACAGAATTCAAATTAAGAGGCTGCTAAAATGCCCAGATGACCTTTTCTACCCCTCTCTGAGCCTAAACACAAAAGGAAAAACCAAACTGCTACTCTAGCACCGCAATACGCTGTGCTGAGAATTGCTTTAATTGCCCCGTCCACATAGGGTATA
Source organism: Ibidorhyncha struthersii (assembly GCA_013398815.1). Lineage (NCBI taxonomy): Eukaryota > Metazoa > Chordata > Aves > Charadriiformes > Charadriidae > Ibidorhyncha > Ibidorhyncha struthersii. Next base: position 47,493 of record VZSZ01003197.1, on the reverse strand, counting down.
ATGAAAGTCGCAGCTGTTTACAAGAGAACTCTACCTCACTGCCATCATGCAGAATTAACAGCACAGTCAATACCTTCCAACTCAAATGAAATCTAAATAACTTTTACTGCCATTCCTTTACATAAGTCCTCTGTTACTACATATTAAACTTCAACAGACGGCTATGTATTAACAGCAGTAACCAGATTCTTTTCCTTTGACCAACTTCAAATATAGAAACCAACTTTTTGCCATGTTTCCTCTGAATCAGACGAAAAAATGCAGTTATTTGTTTTCTAGGGGAAGTAGAAGCTTTTTAAATTCTACCAAAAAATCCCCAACTTAATCTATGAACATTATTATTATGCTCACCCACCCAGTTCCTCTCACCACTAATGTATTTACTGGACTGAACCTTACGTGAGCATATACTTAGAAAAAAAACAGTTCCTCAACAAACAGTTGGTGATATAATAAATAATGAATGTACTCCAACAGGACTAATTCTGAAATCAACTGGTTGCCAGTCTCCTTAGAAACTGAACGGTGCTTCAGCCTTCCAACTGTTTCTTGTTCAATCTTTTAACCACTGAACCTCAGCCCTGCTATTTCACCTACCTCTACTCTTTAACCCCAGAACAGGGCCTTGGAGCAGACCAAGACTTCAACCACAAACTGTATTATGTGCCATTTCAAAGATATTACTTGTGCTAAGAGTGCATCCTTAACAGACAGAAGCATGCATAGCATGGAAATGCACGAGTTGGCTCCTCACCAGGGTGTTTAAATAGGCCTACACAGAACTTTGATGCCATAATTGAACTAATCTAACTCAGAACGGTTATCTGTAGCAGACTTTCCTAAGCCTCATAACAATGATTCTTCTTGCAGCTAAGACACTCTGTGTGTGTATATATGTATTTATAAATAAATATATATCTAAAAGCACAGGGGGAGAAAACTCCCAAGCAAAGTTACATGAACACTCCATTCTCAAAATCATTGATTTTGTTTTCTCATATGACAAACCTCCCTAAAAAATTTTAATCATTACATAATAGAAACAGAAAATGTTCACTTAGAGAATACTAAAACTTCATTTGGTATCTGCCTAGGATTTTCAGTCCCAACCAGGAAATTGAGGAAAGAATAACTACTACAATTTCAAAATGAACTCTCTCTACAGCACCAACCTCTCTTCTAGAGCTACAGTTCACAAACACCTTCCTTCTGCTCTGGGACTACGCCACTATGTATTTTCCTTCATTGAGCAACTGTGGAAGAGATAAGGAAGGGACTGTCAGTTTTTACAAGGACAGAAACCACCAGGAGATTCCCCAGGTGCTGGAACCTGATTTGGAAAGATTACATAGGAAGATGACCAAGTATGCTGAGGGCACACATTCATTTAAAATAATCAAATCTGAAGCTTGCAAAATAAGCTCCAGGAGGATTTCATGATACTGAGCAAACAGGCAATACCACCGATGGTGAAAACTCTAATCAGTGCCAATAAGGTAGCAAATGAGTAACAATTACTACTCAGGAAAGAAGTTTTGGAGTCACTGAGTAGAACTCCTGGATAACATCAGCTCAGTGTTGAGCAACACATTAAGGAACACAAAATAGAAGTCACAGATGTATAAACTAAGAATAAGAATCATTAGTATAGTAAACCATATTAATCCAAAAACTTGTCCACACAAAGGAAACAAAAAGAAAAAAAAAAAAAAAAAAAAAAAAAAGATGAGGCTGTTGAGAATCATGCAACAGTTTCAATACGAAAAGCTAAAAATAGTTCAGGATCCTACAGGTTGGGAAAAGGAAACTTCTGACAGTACCAGAGAGATCAAGGACCCCAGAAGAGATCAATATGGATTTTTTTACTCACCATTTCTCAGTTCCTCAGAAAAGAAATAAAGATCGAAGTTATAAGATCCATTATAAAGCAAACCAGAAAAACATGCATTTTTCATACGGCTCAGAAAACCGTGGAACTTGCTGCCTTCGCGTGTTGCGTGTGCCAGGAAGGAACCAGGCTTTAACACCGGGCAGGCTGCTGGCAGCTACTGGAACACAAGCACCTAGCAGCAGTCTCCTGTTTGGAAAGTTTTTGAAGAGCTGAGTAGTAGATAAAAGGAGAGTAGAACAAGGGGAAAAAATGCTTTATAACTACACTGCTGCCTGTCCTCTAAGCTACCTCTGTTAACCACCACCAGGCAGAAGGCTGGATATTTATGATAGAGCTTCAGCCAGTACAACCATTTCAAGGAAGCAAAACATTTTTTATGAAATTGGGAGAAGGTGAAAAAAGGAAAAATTAAGGTTTCTACATTACTAAAATGGCAACAGCAGAAACTATTTCCTGAAGTAACAACATCCACAGACTAGATAGCCCTTTGCTTAGGCTGCTGATTTCAGATCTGTAGCGTCTCTGATCAGATATCGGTTACAGTGACTTCTTCAATTAAGCACCTCACAATTCCCAAGGAGGGTATGGACATTCAGCCCTGCCTTAATCTGCTCCCCACAACTCCTTCGCATGCTACGTATTTTGACACAGACCATCTCTGAGCAGCCCTAGGACATACCCATTAGTTCTTATAACTGATCCCATTTTCGTGTATTTGGAGGGGATGAGGGATGCCTACACAGTGTGAAAACAGCACTGAAACAGAACAGGAAAAGGCTAGTTTGAATTGTCCCAAGTCTTCAAAGTCCTGGAACAGTCAGTCTTTACCTCTTTCTAAAGGTTTTCACAGCTGTGTAAGAATATTACATTGCATTAACGATTCCCAACCCAGTAGAAATACCAGACTACCACTGTGATCAGCTAACAGAGGCTGTGCAATGCAGAGCGAAAAAACAAAAAAAGCAGCTCATATAGTTGATCTTACTTCACCTACCCGTCACCCACATCCACAACTCAAGGAATATATTAAAATGAGTACAGTATTATTAATAAACACTGAATAGGCAAGCAGATGCAAGAGCACGGGCATCACTATAAGGTCACAGTGTGAGCGTCTTAATTTATATTGCTCAGGGAAGCAGAGATAACAAGGGATGTATTTTAAGAACACTCTGGACTACAATCCTGAAGCCTCCTGAAACATATAGCAGTTAGCTGCAAAAACATCGCTTCCAGTGCTCAGACAGCTGTTACAGCTGAAATCTATGATATTTCTTAGAACTGTGATTAAGTGTGCAGTTCCTGCTAGTCTCCATGGAGACTGATGTTGGCTCAGCAAAAAGTCACCAAGTGTTTTAAAATAATTCCTGTTCATTTTGAAATTTCAAAGCACTTAACTCGTTTTTGCCTATCAGATATTATTTCCCCAATGAAAACTGCAGCAGTAAAAGCAACCAGAAGCACTAGGCAAAACTACAAAAATATTTTTACGGCTCATTTCACATGCAGATGGAAATTAAACACCAAAACATACATTTAAAAAAAAAAAAAAAAAGAGAGAAAAGGCATCTCCAAAACTAAAAATCAAGTAGTCAGTTGTACAATCTTCACATTATGTGTATTTGTGCACTGAGTACATTATATTTAGCTGCAAAAGAATCCTTTTGGGCATGATACAATACTGTATTCTGTACTTGGGACTTGTATAATTAACTCTTGCCCTTTTTATCTAAAGGCTATTCCTTTTGGGAAGTACCTTATCTGACATGTTCTTAATTGTCTAGCACCATGACAATAACTAGAACAGTCTTCAAGCAAGACTGCATCTTCAAAGAACCTCCCTCCTCTGCCTAGTTTTGTTTTTCCTTTAAAGAAACAGAAGAAGTTTCACTACAGCAGAAAACATCGAGTTCTACCTTGCATAAAAAATAACTTAAAGAATTTAGGCTTCCCAAATACATAGATAAACAGCAGCTTCCGAGATGTGCAATTATAAAGCTCTTTTAATAGGTTCTCCGTAAATCTGGTAAGTTTTACCACTAGGTAAAAATATTAGTGTTTACCGTTTCCGCAGATAGACGGTATTTGCCTGTTTATGATCGCAATTTAGCACTTTTTTTAAAAAAAAAAAAAAAAAACCAAAAACTTAAACCTGGCCATAAACTTATATTGGCACAAAAGGTTTTTTTATACATATATACACTTTACCAGAAATCCTTAGAGAGAGTTTCCTTAGAGTAATTTGTACTTTTGCATTGGTAAAGCTTCCCAAATAATTTCGCCTAATGAATTGACTTCAAAAGCTCTTTGAGATTACACCCTGTAAAAAGCAATACAAAAAAATTGTCATACAGGGTTGATTTCTTCTTCTCGATTTTCAAAGAACGGCTGAGGTTGGCAGGGACCTCTGGAGGTCACCTTGTCCAACCCTCCTGCTCAAGCAGGGCCATCTAGAGCAGGTTGCCCAGGACCATGTCCAGACAGCTTTTGAGTATCTCCAAGGACAGACGTTCCACACCTCTCAGGGCAACCTGTTCCAGTACTCAGTCACCCTCACAGTAAAACTGTGTTCCCTGGTGATCAGAGAGAAACTCCCGTGTTTCATCTTGTGCTCGCTGCCTCTTGTACAGTCACTGGACACCACTGGCTCCACGATTTTTAACCATCCTTTCAGACATTTGTAGACACTGATGAGATCCCCCTGAGCCATCTCTCCTGTAAGCTAAACAGTCGCAGCGCTCTCAGTCTTTCCTCATAAGAGGTGTTCCAGTACCTCCACCATCTTTGTGGCCCTTTGCTAGACTCCCTCCAGTAGCTCCAGTCTCTCTCTCACCAGCTAGCCCAGAACTGGACAGAGGATTCCAGATGTGGCCTTATCAGCACCTACCAATTTCAGATGTCTTTGCATACTGTATGTGTCATTCTTTTCTCCTGAACTTATCATTTAAAGTACAGCTATCTCTGCTTCAGTTAATACTGAATATTGCTGCCTACCTTGACATCAAGAATTATCATCGTGTCACTCTCAAAGACTAGCAACTTCAGAAACATTATGGATATTCAGTACTATTTTCCAGTATTCTACTTTTCAAGGCGTTTACAAACTTAAGCTATACCACTACGGAGCCTAAGTTTTTTCTTTCTTCACACATATGGAGGAAGAAACTATAACGATTTTTAAGCACAGGAGTATACAGCACTGTTGGCCTTCTAGAGCATCCTTGTCTTCATGGAAAATAAAGACAGTTTGTACTATAAGCACTTAGGATAAATTAAATGAGAATGGTGGCCACACTGGTCACGAGAAAATGTATTCCATGAAATAATGCATTTTTCCTGTTTCTTATATCACTCCACCAAGAACGTGTTTTCATTTGAAGAAAAATCAAGTGTTCTGTATACCAAGCAAAATTATATACATCCATTTTGACGTAACCAGAATTTTAATATAATACAAAATCCTTATTTTATAGCTCTGAAGTGATCTAAACTATAAGCAGTTAAGTAATGTAAAACAAAACTGAATGCTTTCGGGTTTGAACACTATGTAGCACCAAAGCTCACAGAAGAACTTACTGGCACTTTACCAGCATTTTTGAGGTAGTTGAGGGAAAAGTAGTCCATATCTACATCTTTAACATCTTTGGCAGCAACATGGACAGTAGGATCGAGTCCACCCTCAGCAAGTTTGCTGGCAACACCAAGCGGTGTGGCGTGGTCAACACGCTGGAGGGGAGGGATGCTATCCAGAGGGACCTGGACAGGCTTGACAGATGGGCCCGTGCCAACCTCATGAAGTTCAACAAGGCCAAGTGCAAGATCCTGCACCTGGGTCAGGGCAATCCCAAGCACAAATACAGGCTGGGCAGAGAATGGATTGAGAACAGCCCCGAGGGGAGGGACTTGGGGGTGTCAGTTGATGAGAAGCACAACGTGAGCCAGCAATGTGCACTTGCAGCCTAGAAGGCCAACTGTATCCTGGGCTGCATCAAAAGCAGCATGGCCAGCAGGTCGAGGGAAGTGATTCTGCCCCTCTGCTCCACTAAGGTGAGACCACACTTGGAGTACTGTGTCCAGCTTTGGAGTCCTCAGCACAAGAAGGACACGGACTTGTTGGAGTGGATCCAGAGAAGGCCACAAAGATGATCAGAGGGCTGAAGCACCTCTGCTATGAAGACAGGCTGAGAGAGTTGGGGTTGTTCAGCCTGGAGAAGAGAAGGCTCTGGGGAGACCTTATAGCAGCCTTTCAGTACCTAAAGGGGGACTACAATAAAGCTGGAGAGGGACTTTTACAAGGGCATGTAGCAATAGGACGAGGTGTGATGGCTTCAAACTGGAAGAGAGTAGATTTATATTAGATGTCAGGAAGAAATTTTTCACTCTGAGGGTGGTGAGACACTGGCCCAGGTTGCCCTGAGAAGCTGTGGCTGCCCCATCCCTGGAGGTGTTCAAGGTCAGGCTGGACGGGGCTTGGAGCAACCTGGTCCAGTGGGAGGTGTCCCTGCCCAGGGCAGGGGGGCTGGCTAGATAATCTTTAAGGTCCTGTCCAACCTAAACCATTCTATGGTTCTGTATCAGTTAAACTGTTTTCTTATCAGTTAAACTGAAGCCAAGACAGGAAAAAAAAAAAAACCTAAAACTTTAAAAGTTTAAATAATTCTGATTGTTACTTGATTAGTCTTCTTTGTGATGGGAATGATGCTTTTTTCCTTAGCAAGAACAAAAAAGTGAACACGACCTCCTGAAAAAAAGTTCACTGAAGTAAATGCTCTAGTTTATTTTTCACACTTAGCAAAACAAAAAATGTTTACACACATTTTTGTTATTTTTCTCCTATATATGACATTAATTAATAAGCACTAAGATACTAAACAGTAATAATTCAAATGTTAAGTTATGAACAAAAACTTATCTGCGATGCAGTGGAATCTTAAGCACCAAGTTTCAAATAATGCCACTAATCTACCCAAAACGCAAATAAAATTTATCTCCCTGTCTAATGAGGTAGCTACAAGAACATACCACCTCACTGGCCTGGAATTGACAGGGATAATAGAGCAAGTTAAAAAGCACCGGTGAGTACAGCAGGATGACATCTTACCTAAATTGTGTCGCTTTGTCTTTGCGTGCTCGTGAATATGTTTCTTTGTAAAACAGCCAAAGAAGACACAGTAGAGGCAAGAGTGGAGTCTGTTCAGGTGGGCACCACACATATGACAAATGCACGACTTTGCCTGAAATAGAGAAACAGACACAGACTATGAGTGACAGAAACGCGTCTCCCAGTCCAGCTGAATGGGCGTAGAGCTAACTGCTACCTTTCCCTTTTACTCGGTGCCTTTTGAACACTGCAGACCAGCAGGGGAAACAGTTCTGCCCCCATGTGACAAAACCACCAATTAGACATATTAACAGACAAAACTCTTCCATCCATCCAATACACTTCCAGGTCCTGGTAGGGAGCAGGTCTTGTCTAAGGACAGATGATAATCAAGCCAACTCTCAGCCTGCAGTTTAACAAACATTTCAAGCCAGGGTAAGCAGGCACTGCGGCCAGAATACACAGTCCTGCTATTCCTTCACTCCACCTGTGCATTTCTCTTCCCATACCAACCAGGTACCAGCAGGATGACAGCACAGCCACGTGCTTAAGCTGGCAGACAGATGTGTTTGAAATGAACCTGCCACCCCCCCAGATTAACCTGTATCAATCAGTTCTTCTGCGCAACTCACTATGAGCCGTGCAAACATCCACTGCTGGTGCAAAACCTTTGAGCGTTATGGCTAATATAGCACGGGCTTAACACTACAGCAGTGCAGATGCTAACTACCAGGGGAGCGAGGTCTCAATGCATCCGTCCTTGCTTGCTTCTTCAGAATCTGCCCCCCTGCCCACAGTCCCTACTGTGAAGCAATGGGCTGTGCTGCCCAACAGCCCCTTCGCTAAGCTGGTTCAGCTTGCTAACCTGGAAACTGAAGCTAGACTAAAATTAATCCTTTGTCAGCTTAGTAAATTTGGGGGGATGAGGGGAGATGGAGTAGACTCGGATGAACATCAGAGCTCAGAGAAAGCAGATGCCCAGCAGGGAGATGAAAGGGGTGAAGAGGCAGGAGGTTTTGGGTGGTGGGACCACAGCACGAACTCTGCTTTTTCACAGCACTGGGCTCCTCGATCCACTCAAAAGCTGTAATGTAACTTAAATGTTAAAATGTTTGTGGGTATACGGCAGTTCATTCCTCTGCTGGGAGATTCTGCCAGATGCATTCATTAGATTTCTCCATACCATCCCACAAAATAGTGGCACATCATCAAATCCATACCAGTCAAAGAGTGGCAAAAGTCACTTTTGCCATTCTGAGACTGGCTTTGAATCAAGTTTGGAAAGCAATGTACTGTTACCCAGAGCAACCCAAAATGGGGTGAAAGTCACCATGATTCATTAGAAATTAATAAGCGTGTAAGCCTGATGTGATAGTTTGCATTCCTATAATAACAATACATTTTAACAAGCAGGCCTGGAGGAAAAAAAAAGAGGCAATTAGAAGGTTAAGTAGACTTTTTGACTCTCAATCATATTTGAAGCACTCAAGCCAACAACACCCAAACCTTTTAGCATTAAACTCAGGTACTTCAACAAATCTTCTGAAGAGTTACCCTGTCTATTGAGGCTTAAGAGAGTTTGAGGGATAAGTCTTTTGCTCAACAACACCGAAACCAATTCGAGTCCAATACCACCTGATTGGAAAATACAGACAAATTCCTCACAGTAAATTCACTTTTCATCTCAGACAACAGCAACTGCATTCAGACATGTTTAAGAGTAACTGAATTTCTGTAACAGCTCAGAGCTACAGAGATCACTTATGGAGGTACATCTTTATTTTGCAGAGTAAACTGAAAACACTATTCCTTTGCTTGTCAATACAGNTTCATATTACCCCCCCCCCCAAGAATCAGATTTACTATACACTAAGCTATCATCTAACCCAGGCAGTGCATTTCCTCAAAAACAACCCCTAAAGTTCTTCAGTAATGTTTGCCCAGTCTGCCATAACTTAAGATTAGTGCTGAATAAATGATGCATGATCCTGTTCTCTAGTCTGGCATTTTTTCTTTCAGAATACTTATGGCTGTTAAAAAAAAAAAAAAAATCAAAGCCTGCAGTATGCTGCGCTGTGCAATTATTTTCAAGCTTCTACAAATTAAGACTTAAATCCTGAATCTCACATATTGTGTATTCAAAGTTCTCTTAATTTCTGTTAGATGAAAATAGGTTGAATCAAACTCCACACACCTACAGAAAGAAGTATTTTAAAGTAGGACCAAAAAATTCACCACCAGCAGCAGAATTTCCATCTTTAGAAAAATACTGCAGAACTGTCAAACTGTTGCCTAACGGTCGCTCTTTGCTAAATAGGATCAGCCTATCTGTTAAGATTGCTGCTATGACAACTCTAGCAACTAGCTACTTTACTTAGCCAGCTAAAAATAAATCTTTTAGCATTAAATGTATTGTAAACAGATGACATAACAGGCATATAAAAAAATGATCTTTTTTAGGCTAAAAGGCAGAATATTCATACTCTAAGAGCTTTTATTTCAATGAAAATTAAGAGAAATCAAAGAACGTAAAAAAACAGTGGTAAGTTAAAAGAGAAGTTCAATCACTCATTTAAAGGGAGCTATTTTATCCATATCCTCTATTTATTCAGTATAGCTCAAGACGTTTTTTCTAAAATTACAAGAAAACAAAAAGAGCGAAGAAAGAAATCAATAATATCAAGAAACATAGTGGCTATTCTTAACTAGATTAGCCGTCTCCTTTTCATCTGTCTGCTTTTTAAACAATTTGCTAAGTTAAAACAAAGCTGCCACCCTCCCTCCCCCCCCCCANGAAATCAATAATATCAAGAAACATAGTGGCTATTCTTAACTAGATTAGCCGTCTCCTTTTCATCTGTCTGCTTTTTAAACAATTTGCTAAGTTAAAACAAAGCTGCCCCCCTCCCTCCCCCCCCCCAAATAATCAAATTACTTTGTTTCATAATACTCCCACCCCTGCTCACATCTCTACAGGCTACAGTCTAAGACAAAACAGAATACTGCAAATGAGTAATCAAAATCAGTCAGATCCATACTCTTCCTTTAAAACACAACTTTTTTAAAAAGCAAGTTAGGCCTTGCTTATGGTCCGGATGGTTTAGGGAAGTCAGACAGCATTTCAGCTGCAGAATCAACCTGTCACTTCTCTTTTTCTCCGGTATGTCCTCCCAGATACAAGAACACCCCTTCCTTATCCTAAGACATAAATGTAGAGTCTTCCCCTTCTTCCATACCCTCTCCCATTATTATTCTGCTCCCCCCATCATTTTATTCTGTTCCCTGCTTGCTCCTCTCCTTTATTCTCCTCACTCTCAAGTACTCCACTCCCCATCTTTAACCCTATTCTCTCTCCCCACACGCTCAGTCCCTCACCTTATGTCCCCAGCCAGTCTTCCTTCAGTCCATACCGAACCTGTCTGTCTTAATATTGCTTTGATAATCAAACAAACTGAGCACAGAAACCAGAAGAGGCCCTGAGCGTTTCCTTTCTGGAAGATTATAATCAGTTTTTTAGATGATAGAAAACTGGAAGGAACAGTCCTGCACAATATAAACTGTGCATGCACACACACAGCAACTGACATTTCTGACAAAGCTGCAGGAGTGAGCAACATTAGATACCCAATTCCCTCGTCAGTGTTTTTTCCTCTACTGATCTCTTTTATTGCTACTAAGACAGCGGTTCACACACCCAGACCCACGACACACAAAAGGGAACTGGTTGAAATCACCTGTAACACAGGTCAGAGCCCATCTCTAAAAGGTTACCTGCTCTTAATACTGTTAATAGCTATCATATGAAACGAGTTAAAAAGAAAGCAGCAGGCATCAGCAGGTCAAAAACTAGACCGCTGACACTTCAAGACTTCCCAAACTGTCAGAATAGCTTATTATTAGTTTACCATCCTACCATCAAAACAGTGGTGGAGAAAATTAATGCATCCAGCTGGCGTTGTTCTACCCTAGCAGTCCTCTGCCCAACAGCTTCCGTTCCTGCTCTCCTCTCCTCCACCTAAAGCAAGAAGGTCACACTGGGCACGCAGCGTCAACTGTTCCAAGAACCTACAAACCTGTTTCAACTTCATGTAATACTGGCGCCTCAAATCAACCAGCAGCAATTTCAAGTGGTAACACGCTATCCCTGCAAAGCAAACTGTGCAGAAAAAGCATACAACAGGGCTTAGCTACCACAAACCATCCTTCTTGGGGGGTGGACTAGATGATCTCCAGAGGTCCCTTCCAACCCTGACCGTTCTGTGATTCTGCATTTCCAGCTATTTCAGAAGTAGCTTTAGAAACACAATTTTTATTTAATTGTACGTGAGTGGAAAACACCTCTTTAGAGAACTTTTCCACTAGGGTACTTAAGGAGTCTTGCCTCTTATGCTCACACTAAATATATCAAAGCACGTTCAGACTAGAGCTGTTGCCAGTTACAAGCTTATACGCCAAAGGCCTCCTACCTTCCCCAGTCTGCAAACCATATTCACCGCACAGGTTCATGGGCAAAGATGAACTAGGCAACACTAACAAGACAGTGGGAGGGTTGGGAGGTTAAGAGATCATAAAGAAGCTGTTGCCACGCTGTACGTGTTCACAAGTGACTCAAAGAAGCAGATTTTTAAGGTACTCTTAAAGCACATAGACTAGCTATGGGTCCCTGCAAGCCTTTGATCATGTACCAATCCTTAGCATCAGGAAAGGACAAGTTTCCCAATACAAGTCTACTTCAGTTTCCCCACCTTTTAAAGGAAGTTTTTGTGTAAAACAGACATAACATTTAGACACATCGGAAGCAAGAGGAGAAAGTATTTGATTTTCTAATATGCTACCATCATTACTGAAAGTCTTTGGAGGGGTACGCTTCACTTTCCAGCCCAAAATCAAGTCTAATTCTTCAGAAAAAAAAACTTTAACCTCAGTCTACACAAATTAAGGTCTTTGTTGTGCAGCTCTAAATATGCCTATCTACAGAAAACAGACGTATGTGGGAAATTCTCCCTCCGTGCATAAGTTTGTCACCATAAACTGCTTTATTTCCAAGGAGAAGCATTTGTGCTCCCGAAGTGTTACTTCAGCTCAGACAAACCACTCCTTACAAGGTAGTACTTCAGTGGACCTGAAAGAAGGTGAACTCCAGACACAGGGAGATGATGCTGAGGAGTCCCACCCACTCGTGGTCGTCAAATTTTGCTGCAGAATTTCTGTGAGAAATTGAGAAACCTATTCCAAAGTTAACCTTGGCACAACCACCCCAGCAGGTATTTAGGCAGAAGTTGCTAGCCCTAAAGCCAAGAGGCAAAATTTAGCAATGCTATGAGATGCCTGGAAGCAGAGTATCTGTAATTCTCAATACTTTCTCTCCTGTTACGATTTTATGTTTCTATGTCTAAGCTTGCTTTGAATTTGAACTAGATATTGTGAGATAAACAAATACATCCTTTCAAGTCCCATCCTCTTTTCCTGGTGATGCTTCCACACGCTGCTGGGAGAGGAGCGTAGGAGGAAGCAACAAATGAGTGTCCACTTCCCCATAGCCTCAGGAACCCGTGACAGCTCCTGCAATAAAACTCTGCTCTCTTGAAACCTTAATCCCTCAGACACGTGAACAAAAGTGAAGAGACCGATTTAAAGTTTGCAGCGTTCATTAGTTTAATAGCAGAATAAGGGAAATTAAAAAAAAAAAAAAAACTTGAAACAGAAAAGTCAGAGACTTTTGTCTAAAAGTTTTCAGATACGAAGTGCAAATGCGCTCACCGGGCCACAGATCAAGACATTTAAGGGAAATTTTTTAAACATTCCTCATATATTCCGAGTTCCTGGTCTTAATATGCACATTCTATGTACAGACAATCCTCTTTATCAATTTTACCCTCTCTTATTCACCTTGCCACATCTGGACCATAACCTAGGCACAGACTTTTTTTCTTATCCATCCGTGTTGCAACCAATTCTTGTCCAAATGTAATATGGATACAGCAGCACTTGTTGAGTGACGAACAGCATGCTTCCCTTAGCCTATTTTTTGAAAGAAAAAAAGGACACAACCACAAAAGGTCACATAGCCGACCACTGCTTCTTTCTTCGCTGAAGATGGAGATCCTACGGCTATCTAACAGTGGTGTTTCTTCTGCCTTGTGGGAGGAGAAAGCCAATATTAAACCACAGCTGACAAGATTTATTACTCTCGAGTACTCTCTGCACCTCAAGAGTAACAAATTTAGGTCAAATCTGCCTTACGACATTTCTATCACTTCTTAGTCTACATTTACTTCACGATTCACTGTACTGCCTTCCTAAGGTAGGCATGCCGCAGACCCATCATCCATGAGTAGAGTGGCTGGGATATTTCATAAATTTAAATACTGAAAACTTCAAAGGCATGTTCTTAGGTTTCAAGAAACAAAAAGAGGGAATTGATTCCACAGTTCTCCATGGTATGGCATATAAATCACTCCTCCACATGCTGATAGGATGATTCAGAGTTACTCTGAGTCAGTGCACATTTCTGACACATCAGCTTAAAAAAAAAAAATCAACTTAAGTATTGTTCACTCATTTCCTGCAACCAAGTCTTAATTATGATATTGTCTGATTAAAAAAGTCAATTTTTTTTTTTAAAAAAGAATATTCCATCAATACTGAAAATTTTGTTTCCAGCCCCACTAAGGTTGAGGTACTAGAAAAGGTTTCATTAGTACGAGCAAGACTGTGTGCTAGTTACAGATTTTTGTGGTTTGGTAAGTGTTCAGGAAGTCACCTTAAAAAAAAAAAAGCCAAGTACAGGTAACTTCTTAAACTTGGTTATTCTAAATGTTTGTTTAGACAACAGCAGAAAGAGTTAAGCATTTCAGCTCTATTCAATGGCAAACATTAAACCTAAGGCGTTTGCTCTGCACCAGTGTATTTGCTGGCTCCCATATTACCTTCGGGTACGACAGAAAATGTCTACACCACTTTCCTAGTCTGTGACCAGCACGTTTGGCTCTGACCATCTGAGCACAAGTTTGAAGACAACAATATCACAATTTATAATTAAAGATGAAATAGCCTAAGTTGTTAAACAACATCACAGTTCTCAAACTGAGTGTAAATAAAGTATACCATTATGACCATCTGAGCAGTTTGCTGTCCTTCTGTAGATTACATTAAGCCACGGCTAATTCCAATGAATCCTACTTCTGCCTATAAGTGAAAAAAAGGTAAAAGAGGGAAAATCAAAGTACTGAGCGTGCAAGATGCCAGAAAGCAACTTGAGAAAACTTTTTTCCTCCCAAACTGATAAAATTTTTCCACTTCACCTTATTCAAGATGCTGCATCCCAGCAAGGGCACGAACTACCTGTCTTTCGATAAGGCAAAGTAACACGTACATTCAACTCACCTGTTCCAACCTCAGAATCATTTTATCTTAATTTAACCCTGATTTTGAAAAAAGATCGGTTGCACAGTACCTACTGCCAGAGAATGAGTAAATGTTTTCTGCAATTCAGATTCTGAAGGCAATTCCCCGCCTCCTTCTGTTTTTTTCAGGGTTCCCCTCATGTCCCCCCGTCTTCACGGAAGACACACCAGCAAACACACAAGGGAAATGAGACTTGCAGTTTGAGGCCAGTATCAGAATATTTTGAATGACCTGCTTAATTAGTACTTTTTGGTGCAAAAGCTTTAGAAGCACACTAATTCTATTCCTTTTTCAGTTGTATTTTTTGGTCTTGACAAATTATCTCAATTTCCTCACCTGGTAATGACAAGCCTCTGCTAAGTGTTCTGTGGTGCTCTGATGCCAGGCTGACAAATTCTCTGGAGGCTAGGGAGAATGGGAGTTAATCCTAATTAACAGAGGAGCCTGAGCTACCTTCTGCCAGAGTGACTGCTTGCCACAACAGCAGCGTGGCTAACTCACCAGGAACCAAAGCACAGTTGGCCAAATATTTTGATTGGACCAGGATCCCCATCTGGAGAAATAATAATGGTAGAATTGAGTTTAAGAGTTTGAGAAAAAAAAGAAAAAAGAAACTAATTAGGATTGTTTCCAGGTCCTGAACAGGTCTTCTCATATGTAAAATTAACCACAAAGGTGACTTTGGAAGCCTGAAGGTACTTTGTCTTGTGCCTTTGGACATAGTAAACAATTGTTTCTGTTCTCTGCTCAAAGGGTGGGAAGATGACAAGAGAGGTACCATGCTTTCAACAGTTAGCTGAACACCAGAGAAATACTCTACACACGAGTGAATTGTTAGTAACAAAGACAGAACGCTGATCCAAAGAGAAGACACAGGAGGAACACACAGGTAAACCCTTCAAATTCACAGGGCATAAGCAACACAGAGGGGCTGTTTCGTAACATGCAAGAAAAGAGGCCATCTATAAAAGCATCTTCCAGACACATCAGCTGGAAGCAACAACATTCAGAACGAGCCTGAAACGACCACCAACGTCGTTTGAAATAACATTACCTGTTCTGCTTAGGGATGAAAAATCTGGATAAAGTTATCCTAGAAAGCTTTCACAAAGCAGGTAATAAGCATCCCAGCATCCACTGACTTACAAAATCAATAGCCAGAGCATTCGCTTTCCTTCTCCGAACTGTACCACAAAATGGGAATGGATATTACTGAGCAGTTCTAGAGCACAATGCCTAGATACCTTAATAACTCATTCACATAGCAGTACTGTTCCAGTCCTAAATTGGCAGGGGTTCATTCCCTATCACTGTTAAGGAAAATATGGGTAACTTTTCACTAAGCAGCAGCTGGAAAAAGGTCCAGTATAAAATAAGGAGACTCATTGATCTGAACTGAAAGAAGCAAGTTTGAAATAACTTTGAGTCCATTTAAAAAAAAAAAAAAAGAAAAAGAAAAAGACAGACTGCAAACAGGCTCCACACAAAAAGCTTTAAAAATGCTTCTATACGTACTAAGTGCCAGATAATACAGTAGGGTTTTTTATGACTCCACATGCTTTTCTGAAGTCTTGAACCCATTAGTTTAGAGACTAGTGTTAAAGACCATTTTCCACTGTGCCCAAATATACTACAGCTGCTCTGAGACCAGTCAAGGGAGGGAAAGAGAAGGAAAAAAAAATAAACAAATCACTGAATCTTATTTCAAAAGAGACAACCTCCTTTCCCCCCCCTTCCTCATCCACAAATTCTGGATTAATACATACAAAGATTGATCTACAGGAGTCAGAAAAGCCTCCCTGGAGCCCCTCTTCCAGAAAGAGCCAGACCTCTTGATGACAGATACTTTAGTTCTCATCTACTGAACTCGGTGTGGTAGTTGCTAACATTACATACTGTTATACACTAGCATCACCCCATCCTAAAGCGGCCTTTCCCATTCTTAAGCAAGCTATTTCAAGTAAGTAATTTTTTCTCAAGGATTCCGAACAAGAATGACGACTTCCTTTTAGTGTGGTCTTTCATTCAATAAGATCAAAGCTCCAGTGAGGCTCTGCACCAAGTGGCAGGATGGAAAACACCAGTAAACTCATCTTATTTGTCCCCTTCCTACTGGAAGGGGCTGGTTTGAACTGTTCTGCTTCAACTAATACAATTCGCACCTAATGTATTTTTCCAAACTAAGACAGGTTGAGGAGCACTCACCTTCTTTGTTCCACTGGCTCATCCGTCGGTGCTGCCATCTCCAAATGAGGGGCAGTGACACACATTTAGAGCAATTGCAGCTGTTTGTGCAGTAATCACACCTTCCTGCTCTAAAACAATTAGACTCTACAGCTGGAGAGTTACTTCTGTTGACAATCTGTGCTATCTTAAGCTTGGAGTGCACGTACCCTGAAGGGAATTACAGTTAAAGCTCCAACACACTGAAGTGAAGGGATTATATGTACAGACTACTCAGAAGAGAGACAACGCATTTTTCCAAATCAACTCTGCAATGAAGACACATTCTTAAATGAGGACAATATTGTAGCCAAAGTCTATCCAAGCTCCAAAATCTCAGTTCCGGTTCAAGGGCTCTTCTGGGGAGAGCAGTGAAAGTCAACCCAAAACTAGAGAGCTTTGATGAAATTAAAATTGTGTTTGGGGGTCAGAGATCTGACTAGTTATCACTTAACCTGTACATACAGATTTTTTTCCTGCTGTACTTACTCTGGATGACCTTTTATGCCAAGAGCTGGAAATTAAACCAGGTATTAAAAACCAAAACAAAACAACTTTTTTCCAACTTCTGTTCCACACACAATTCCACAGCAGGTACAAGGCTGAAATGAAACTTGGGAGGGAAAAAAAAGTTGCACAATTTAAAAGACAGCACAAACTCAGGGAGAAAATAGGAGCATGCTCCGAAGAGGTAATTTTGGTTCTCCCATATGTAGTCACAGTAGTAAAAAAAAGCTGTATTTCAACAAGAACAAAGCAATTCTCCTGAATTGAAATGACTATGCTGAGATTGCTTATTTGCTTCTCCTTTGGTACGTGCTCATCCCCATCACTAGCATTTACAAATCTAAATGATTTCTCAAGTACTCTATAAAAGATGCATTTAAGAGCCTATTGTGTTTTTGAACCATTTAAATAATGGATCTTGTTCAAATTAAATCGCATGTCCTTCTATAGTAAGATTCTTTTAAAAGTGGAAAGCGTATTTGCCTTGTAAAAACACAAAAGCCGCTTAAGGTTCAAATGCATCTCTTCCCCCGAATATATATGATACGTGGTTATGTTCTGTGTGTTGATTTTTATCTATTTCCTGCAATGCACCACTGCAGTAGTGAATTTCACATGAGAACAACGGGCTTGCCAATACCGCAGTAGTGTATTCTAAGATCTAGTACAAAATCTATTACTTTACCTCACCATTCCCCCATGTCAGCAAATCGTGGAAATGTTTTTAAACGTCCTATTAGGTAATGTATTGATCTAATCTGCGAGCATGTGACTTGGGAAGCAATTCAAGGAGCAAGCTAAACAAACCTGCCTGATGCTGTGCAGAGAGTCTTATTAAACCCTGCCCATGCCGCAGAGATCATATTCTGCCCTGCATAAAACTAAGAAATCTGATTCTTCGTATGAAAAAAGGTATGCTCTTGGGAAGTTTGCCATACTACTTTGATTGAAATACTCCAGATAACATCCTTCCAGAAAGAAGAAAAAAAAAAAACCACACCAAACTTCAGGATACATAGGATCAAAGTCCTAACAAGTCCTACAGCCTCATTTAGAAAAGCACAGATTTTTCAGCTATCTTTTCTTTAACTACTCTAAAATGTCCATAAAAATATGTGCACTTAATTAGTCCACATCAAAGTCAAAGCAATTCTGCTAGTAGGAAAGATGGAAGAGATGATGCTACAGCACAGATTCTCTGTGGCATGACTTATTTATGAGACAAATAGTCTCAGCAAAAAAGGAGACTAGTAGAAAACGAGCAGCAAGAGTGACAGAGTGCATCTATTAGCAACTATTTGTTTTATTTTTTAAAAAAAAAAAGACCACACCACTGCTGCACTAAATAGGGTAGATCTATTGTTGAGCCTAATCAAAAAGCATTAGTCTGGTAGAAAACACTTCTGTTTTAAAAAGCTTCCTATGAGTTATGCGCCATTCTGTCAAGACTAAGTTACACATGACATTTTTATATTTATTGTAGCAAAGTAAGCCAAGTGGTAGTACAGAAATTAACCCCATTGCTTGCAACTTTTCTGACAATTGTGGGTTTCAATGATGATACACATACAACAAACAAGTAAGGCATACAAGCAAAACTCACTTCTTGCCATAAGAATAAGCTTCCTCTTTGTCTAATAGGAGCTGAAGACAAGTTTTAGTCCCCTCACAGTGCCTACAAGAAAAACCATTAAAAACCAATATAATAAGCTTCCCTTTTGGTTTTGCAAGAGCTATACAGAACATCTGCTGATTCTCCTTCCAAAGACCGATTTGCCCAAAGCACCACAAACCATTCCCAAGAAGTACATTCCCCCTTAAAAACATGCCAGAAAAATGGGCTGACCTTAACCCATACACATTAGATAGAGGATGCACTTGTTCTGTGAAGACTAAAATTGCACAGCGAGTTTTTTGGAGAAGATAAAACAGAACATTCCCAGGGTCACAAACAACAGTGCTTTCATTGGCATGAAGCATAAAATGGAACTATAGTGGACAAACTAGAAATTTTGCTTGTCTCATTCCACTTAGGATATTAAGACATCAGCATCGAGGACATATTTATGTTTATCTAGCTGTCTATGTACGGGAACACTCTAAGCCAATTAACACATTACTGCCTAGAACATCCCGAGAATGAAAGCAAATTCTCAATATGCTTGCGCAGAACATGCATGGATATCCAGTAAGCTGAAGCTTACTATTTACTCATACCTCACTACAAAACAAATTAAGAATTCACTTTACTAGAGCAAAATAAGAGGTCCTTTTATTCACTGGAAAACTGTCATGCAAATTCACAAACCTGAAGTTACGTAGATAAGACAGAGATGGCCAGAACTGCAATTCACCCTTTAGAAGTTTTAATATTTAGAAAGATGGATATTCCGAACCGTATGGACATGCAAGTCAACTAAGAAAAACTTATCAAAACAATGTGAACGCAAAATACCTTTTGGAAGAGAAAGGAGTTTTGATTTCTCACACTAGAACTGATAAGATGAATGAAAGCATCTTCAGGAAAAAAAAATCTGGGAAATGAGGAGTCTCATGACAAAAATGTATTCCTTTATCAATTTACAGAGTTTGTAAATTGCTACAGTCCCACAGAATAATCATGACATGTAGGACAGAGGGTGATAAGAGTGAAGAGTGAGTTAGTGAAGAGAATTAGTGAAGAGCTTCTGCCTTTTTACATAGGATGTACAGCCAATTATTATGGTTTAACACTTTATGCTGCATTTGGAACATTAACTTGTTTTGCAAAATAAGTTCATTTTACCTGCCTCTTAAAGGGATGAATCGGGAGGAGAGGTGGAGTTAAATTGTTACTTCCCCTCCAGATGAGGTCACATGAAATTCTAGCTGCTGTTGATCAGGAGGGCTTGGGGAAGGGGTGGTTTCCAAGTAGAGCAATTTGGAATCACCTAAATGGAATCAAGAAGCAAACAAAAAACCCTCCAACCTGCCCCCCCCCTTCCTCAAGAAACAAAGAACAGCCCCAAAACCCAACACACACCAAAAAAAAAAACCACATCAAAATACTTTCTCAATTTGGCACTTCACTAATCAGACTCAGTTTTTGGAGCTGAGTTTAGACCATCCTGCACGCATGTTAAGGAAAAAAAATGCTACCATAAGAATACTTGTGCCTTTTTGATAGAGACATTGAACCATAGAGTTTCAGCTGTCTGCTCCGTTACCCCCCCGTCCAAGAAAAAACAAGCACTTTGTCAATTATATCAAAAGCCAAACTTCCATTAAGACAGGAAAGAGAATTCTAAGTTTGTTACATTTAAAGTATCTCTAATCTTAGTTGTGTTTAAACTGAAAAACTAGTACAATATACAATCTTTGTATTTTGTGGTTGAAATCTCTAATCCTCCCATATCAGAGAACTTCAAATACATACCAGCAGCAAATTCAAAAAAGCAAAACACCATTTCTTGATGGTTTCAGAGAGCTACTGAGAAGCTGGGATAGCAATCCTTAGACAGGCTTAATACTGTAAACGTCATAGTGGCTGTGAAGCATTTTCTGAATTTCCATGACTGATGACAAGACTGTTAAAAGAGACTACCTTTTTTTTTTAAGGAAGTTTCAGTTATAAGGCTGAAACCCTCCCCTCAGAAGTATAGGATTGCAACCTCACAGAAGAAATTCTTATTTCTTTCCTCGTCTTAGTTTGTTGACTACAGCTAAAGAGATCTTCTCATACTCTGGGTTTTTTTTTCCAGCAATATCCAACCACTCAACAATATTTTGTTGTTTGTTTTTTTTTTTTTTTAATGTACCAAACAATAGCATTAAGTAAAAATCCATATATTCCCTTCTCACAGATGCCTGTAGGCCATTAACAGATTACATTTCATGTATTAGTGTCATTGCTTTGTTCAGAAGACCTAAGCAGACAGATTTCTAAATTGAGATTTTTAAATTGAGTGTAGAGAAATTCAACCTGATATTTTTAGTAGTCTATTCTGTACATTACTAAAAGGAGTGATATGAGGAAAAGTGTGGTTTTTTTTTTTAGTTTACTCACATGCAAAAGTTTGCCCTTTTTTAATCGTGTAATTACAAATGCAATTATTTGTATCTTTTTGAGGTCTCATCATGAGTAGTTTTGACTTAAGGAAATTTATTTTGATTCTGATCAGGCACAGTTTAATAAACATGAGGCAAACCCGTAAGTGAATGAAGCTGACATCCAGGCCCTAAATCTGTCCATTGACATTTGTGTAAAGAAAAAAAAAAGTCTAGAGCCTCACTGCAATATAATTCTTTGAAGAGCAACATGGAAAACCATCAAATACATTCAAATCTTCATCTCGACCCAGCTCAGACTGCTTGCCTACAATGATATGAGAACAGGGAAGTGTTTATGTGCAGGTCAAATGCCGCTCACCCTAGCAGCAAAGGGAGAAGCTTCTACTCATAGCAGTTTTAAACTACATGAATTCATTAGAAGATAAATGTCCTAACTACAGTGAGAATCAACATACAAATGGGGTAAAACATCAGTAGATCTCTTGTGTTTTTATATTATTGTTGTTGTGGTTTTTTATTTACCTCTGAAGCAGCTGCTGCATCTTCTAAAAAAAAAAAAAAATTCCTCTGGCACCCAACAGCAGAGTGGGAAGTGGCCAGAGCTTTGTGTATTGGACTGGTTTGAAAAAATTTCATATTCAGCAATAAAGCCAGAGAAGAGGCAAGCCTACGTCTCTTGTCCATGCTGATGACTGCACGCAATGTAGCGACTGCAGCTGTAAAACAGGTCCAGGCATGGACAGTCTAAGGGAGAGAAAAAGGAAGCGTGCACATCCCGAACGGACAGCTAAAGGGGCTGAGGAGGTGAAGGGAACTGTGCCAGAACCCAAACTCTTGCTGTCACCCACAAGGCAGAAGTAGAGAAGCAGCACTACCTGAAAGAGCTCTGCAGATGATGTAGCGCTAACCATGTAGCCAAGGCTCTGCATCGCTTTTGAGGCTGAAGACCACATTACAATAATGCAGCTGTTACAGGTATCAGCCGCAGTAAGTCCATCTTTGTCTACAACTAAGGACACGCAATCCAACAGCTGATCCAACAATTGAGACACAGGAATGAAAAAAAAAGTTTAAAGCTCCACAAATACATGCACAATCCTACAGCTACAATTCCACTGTCACTGTGGTACACTTGTAAATACTGATTCATGACTATTCGGAAATAGAATTTCTATTCCATGCTTCATCTTCTAACATTTATTCTGTTCATTCATAATTTGGACCAAACTTGAAAGACACATGGCTGAGTTTCAGAGAGTTTGAGCACATGGAACTTCCAGCAACTTCAAGTCTACAGCAACCCTGAAATTTAACCCATCAGTAGACTCCAGCAAAGCGCTACATGTTGACGGTATGCATAATCTCCTACAGCAAAAGATACGAAGATTTGACAATAATGTTTTGTACTGACCAGCCAGACCCTTGCTCTCTTCATTCATCTTCTGTATTTACCACAGAGGAAGTACTAAACCCTCAACTCAATATAAACATTCCCTTCAAAGGCTGATCCCTTTAGTTTAGCACCATTTAAATGCCACCAGTATTATTTCCACATCTTCCTTTTTCGTAGGCTGCTTGATTACATAATGCTGCACATTGAAAACAAAAATTAGTAGATTATAGTGTTTGGTTTCATTTATGGACATTGTGCTTGGTTTGTCATTTAATGCAAAAAGTGTTAGTTCAATTTAAAGCATGGATATAAAAATTAGTTAAGACAAAACAAATAGAGACTGCAGCAGCCAGCTGGGCTCAATGGCTAGGAAAGCTTATTAGGCAAAGCACATGCTTTTTAGCTAGAACACACCTCTGCATTCCAAAAAGAAATCCCAGCAGGACAGCAAGCTTTCGCAACACAGGGATAAGAAAAGTAAGCAGAAAAATTCCCAGGCTGTTAATTACAGTGAAGGCCTATTTCACAATACCAACAACAGATCTTTCTTCCTATTTTCCTTGCTTAACAAAATAAAACAAAACCAAGGCACCTCCACTTTGGCCATTTTACTAGTCACGTGTCGCAGTTTTTGAAGAGGAGCCTTTCTCTAGAAAAGCTTCACCTACCCTCTACTGTTCCAAAGGAAGACGTTGGAAGGGCTGCAGAAGAAAGGGTAAAAATACAATTAAGTGCAGTTAACATTACTTTCAGGACCTAAAACGTCGCGCCCCCTTCCTTGGTACCAAGCACAAAAGCATACCCAGAGCTGTAAGCATTCTACAGTCTGTCTGTGCAAACACCAGTTTCTTTTTAAATTAATTAGGTTTCATAAAATTCTGTCGTCTCTATTAAAATACAAAAAATGGAAAAGGAAAAGGACATTTCAGCTGAAGTGCTACCCAATCCTCATGAGATAAAAACCCATCCAACCTCATGCTACCAAACACAGCAAATGCCGAGCCTCCTTCTAAGTACCTTCAGAAGAGCGTGAAAAGTACAAAAACAAAAAAAAACCCAAACAAACCAAAAACCATAACAACTCAACACTTTACTGGGGTAAAGATTTGTATTACAAAGCAATTGGGGAGTTCTGAGAACCACTTCTAGTAGCCAGCTCCAAACAACTGTAGGGACCTTTTGAAAGGAGCACAGCTTTTACTCAAATAATTGAAAAGCTGAGGTTAACAACTTTAAAAAATCCTAAAACTATCCAGTTCTTGAAAATATTCAGAATTCTGCAGAATAGGAACTGTCAAGACAGAATGCTTTCGACACAATGCCATTGTTTCATTCCATGATGCATCTTTTTGACAGTACTTCAGAACTCATAAATATGCACGTTGCTTCACAGTCTCACAACAAAACTCTTTAAATTAAAATACTAGAACTTAAGTTACAAGACAGCAAAGAAAAACTTTTACAGGTGCTGAAGAACATCTTAAAACTATATCCAAAACAAAAAAATGCTTATAAATCTCAGCAAAAGACAAAGACCTGATTTTAAAAAGAAATGCAAATGTATTCACCTTCAGCAGTTTTAACTACTGCCATTATACATGTCAGATCACTGAAAGTATTCAAACACAATACTCTCACCTTTCAGATGCTCTACTAGCTGTTACGTCAGTGCCCTGTAAGCAAGAAAAAGTAACATGCTACACAATGCATAACATTTACCACTTATTTTTTGGTGAAGACATTCGGATTTCTATTAAAGATTTAATTTTGTCCACTGCCAGAGAGCTAGAAGAACAGTACTTTGATGTAGAAGACAATTTGCCTGTCAAAGTTAATAAATTACTCCAATTATTCTTTGATTAATCACACAGAAATTAAGAACACAGAACAGGCTCTCTAGAAGAGGGGGACATTTTTCAGAAAGTTTGCAGGCAAGTTCAAGTGTTTTTCATCAGTACTGTGAATTCGTGCCTGGGCACTTCTTTCTCAATAATGAAATAATACTTGGAATTAAAATGCCAAAAGACTTAATCAGAGCAGGATTTCCTGACATCCCGTTTCTAATAATCAAGTGATGGCAGTGGTAACTGATGAGAGAAATGGGGGAACGGTATTACCTACATGTGTTTAGCCCCAGATCTGCATTAGGACTCCCCAGTTCACCAATCCCAGGTAAAACTAATCTCCTGAGAAAAATGAAGATTTATCAAATATACTCATACTCCACATGACCCTTTGGACAAGTGCATTTCCACAGCAAACTCATCACTAAAGTTTTGCTAGAGAAAAGTCAAATGATGACACTAAAAAGAGACAGGAGAAAAATTCAGACAGCAGATGGGTCAGGAATGCTACGAAGAAAGGGGGAAAACAGAGCTCCAGTGGATGTGACACCTCCTTAGGTATCACTATTGCAGGCAACTCCTTTAGCACTTGGTATAAGAAACACCAAGAATACAGAAACACTTGTTCTGTGCGGTATCCAACTACTAGAACATGTAAATACCAAGCATGTAGTGTAGCTAAAAGTTCATTTCGCCATTCATGTAAAGATTAATCTTCATTTTACATAAGATGTACAGCTTGTCCTCCAAACTTTCAACTATTTCATAAAAACAAAGACCGTAACCCTCCCGAATAACATCCATGATAACAAGCAAGCAGGAATAGCTATTTGTACATACCCCTTCAAATTCTGTAAACCAGCTCAGTCTTTATGTTTCAAGAAAAAAAAAAAAAAGTATGATTTTCCTCTCTGTATCTTGCAAAACAGGAATATTGCAAGTAAGATCAAAACTGTTTCAGGCTACTTCGTTCATGTCTCCCTCTTCCTCCACTGGCTCTTAGGAAATTTGAGCTTTTGAAAAGAACTGTCCCATATACGACTCTTCTCTGTCAAATGAAAATACAACTTATGTACATATACACACACACATAAATGTTAAAAGAAGTGTAACCAATCTACTTAGAATAAAGAAAAGGGAATTTGAATCTCAATTTCCTATAAAGATGGCTTCAGGAGGTACTTTATGTACTCTTAATATTGAGTACATACTGAGCTCCAGGAAGCCACTGCAAATTTTCAATTCAAAAACAGCATCAGAACACAGGCATAGCTTGTATGATGTGAAAAGATATGTTTGTTTGTAGAGGCCTTGCTCTATTTACGTCTACTTATATTAATGCCATGGACATCCAGTAGTTAGCATCATGCACTTGGACAGAAGCCTATCAGTTTCTGAAAGAGCACAGAGACCTTTAAAAAGAGATAAATGCACAAGGAGAAACTCTAAGACATTCATCAGTTAGGGAGCGTTCTGGAGCACATGCACCTCACAAATTAGTAGCATGTGAAACTTCAGTCATAACAGTGCCTGCAGAAGATGCTTGAAAGAAAAAAAGATAGTCTGCTTATTATGCGTGACAGGGCATTGCCAGCAACTACTCATGCACATGCCATTGATGCACTCAGACAAGATCGTCAGAACTACAGGTACTGTCACATTTGTCAAACATAAAGAGACATAACTTAGATTCTACCTGACGTTAGCAAATACTGGGCCCACAGCATGTCCATTAACACTAATAATTAAGATAAGTAGTGTTTCATTTACCAAAAGAGCACCTGTACAGTAAAGTTGCAGACCGCTTTCAGAAAAAAATTACTCAGATATAATTTACAGTTTAACTTATCAGAAAAGTTTAAGGGTACTTGGGTGCACGTGCATTTCCCTGTAAAGCAGAACACAGAAGATACAACTTCTGTTGTATAAATATAATAATTGTGTGATTTAAAGAATCTATGTAGAAAGCAAAAATGATAGATCTAAGGACTCCCAACTGAAAAAAGACAACTCAAAATTGGAACATGCATTGGTAGAAAAAATTGCTTTTTAACTCCTGTGGCAAACACGATTGTGCTATTTGTAGACAGCAATTGCGACAAAAATCAACTAATCTTTTTTGATCATCCCAACAGAGGCCGGGTGTCGCTGGCATCCACAAAGGCAGACTGGGCCATAGTCAGTGACCTCGTAATTCTGTTTAATGGAATCTCACTTTAACACAGCTGCCAGAATTCAAACAAGCTACAAGAAAACTATGTCTCCTCTTTGCCAGCTGAACTCCCGTAGTCTGTCTAATGATGAAGCAGAACCCACTGCTCCTCAGGACACTTGCTCAAGGACAGCAGAGCTTACTCTGAGCTGTGAAGGAAATACCTGCTTGAGTCTGAAAACAGGACAGGAAAGCAATATCCAAGCACCCTTCCAAGTATAGCTTCAGATTTGAAACGATGCTCCAAAACAGATGGGAAAAGAAGGCTCTCGCATTCACATACTTGGAAAAAGATTACTGCCATGTCTATGGTAGAAAATACTGACGTCTTGATAATCCTAAAATATGGGGCTTGAGCACATGTGGAGTTAGTTACACCAACATCAGTGTAACTGTTCTGTGTAGCAATGTAAAACTGCCCACGGTATGAGATTTTATTAAAAGACTGAATTGAAAACCAGAGACAAAGCTAGGTCACCAGATCTTTTAAATTCTAAAAAAAAAAAAAAATACCCAAAAAGCATTATGGGGAAAAAAGCAGTAGCTGTAAAGTCTCACAATCCACTGTGCAAACAAGTTGCTCTGTTATTTGGTTTAAAACGCAAGGTCGCCATCTGAAACAGAAGGGCTTTTACAGTTCACACAGAAATTATTCCTGGACTAGCTCAACACATCTCTCTAATGCGTAGCTCTTTGAAGACCAGAAGTTCAAACTTGCGGGTCAATGTGTAAACAAAAGAGGTAAGCAAAATCCTGGGTTTTTTTTCAGGAAAGGGAGTGGGGGGTGCTAGGTAAAGAGGAAGAAGAGAAAGCAGTCCCATACAGATGGATTCGAGTTACCTACAACTGCTCAGCAAGCAGATAATGGGTTGAAATAACCATAAGTCCATTTAGAGATAAGAAATCATTCTGCAGTTCTTCAGAGAAGGGGTTATTACCACTCAGGATTTGCAAGCATTACAAAATGGTCAGCTGCAACACCTTAAAATACAGATTTGCCATGTCTGATAAATATTCAAAATACAGTCCATCCTCACAGCCATTGCACTGCACGTACAGTGTAAAACAGGGGATATGGAGAACTCGCAACAAACCCTCCATTATTTTAGTCACAAATTAACTAAAAAAAAAATTGGTCCTTTCATATTTTACCTATTGGTCAGACTTCACCTTTAACAGTCAACATAACAATGAAAATTTTGGAAACTTAAAGTTGACTAAAATATTGCAAGAACAGGCCTGGAAAGATTGCCCAGCTCCTTTGGTTTTTTTCCTAACATGTTTTTGAAAGAGACTGAAGAGCAACACTCTACAGTAGTGATAATCTTTCAGTGGCCACTGTTGCTATCATTCCTCAACGAGACTCTTGGGAGGGAGCACAGAAATGGTGTATGCATTTACAAGAACATGACTGTCTCCATTCACCTGTTCTTTGTAGCATTTTCATCTGTACAGCAAAAGAAGATACTCTCTTCTTAGGCAGCTAGATTCTGCTCCTACTGAGGAAGAAAAGTCAGAAACAGCAGCTATTTCAAGGGATAGCAGTTCTTTATGCCAAAGGTTTTATGCAGCTCTTTTGTTGCCAGGTATTCTCAATAGAAAACAGGGAGGAAAAAAAAAAATCAGAGCAACCATATTGTACACAATTAAAAAAAAACTACTAAGTTCCTCTTTTAATCAAACAAGAGGAGACAGGAATAGTGACAGCCATACACATCCAAAGAAATTACCAAAAAAA